>CM041057.1:5609054-6209054 GCA_023078785.2 Hyles euphorbiae | reverse complement strand
CCACCTCCTCCACCTCCAACAACGACGACAACCTCAGTACGTACAATACAATACAAGTACCCCGAGCTGTCTCTGAAGCAGGTGAAGGTGTCTCGGCGCGCGCAGCACGACCAGCACGCGCACCACTCCACCTCCTCCACCTCCAACAACGACGACAACCTCAGTACGTACAATACAATACAAGTACCCCGAGCTGTCTCTGAAGCAGGTGAAGGTGTCTCGGCGCGCGCAGCACGACCAGCACGCGCACCACTCCACCTCCTCCACCTCCAACAACGACGACAACCTCAGTACGTACAATACAATACAAGTACCCCGAGCTGTCTCTGAAGCAGGTGAAGGTGTCTCGGCGCGCGCAGCACGACCAGCACGCGCACCACTCCACCTCCTCCACCTCCAACAACGACGACAACCTCAGTACGTACAATACAATACAAGTACCCCGAGCTGTCTCTGAAGCAGGTGAAGGTGTCTCGGCGCGCGCAGCACGACCAGCACGCGCACCACTCCACCTCCTCCACCTCCAACAACGACGACAACCTCAGTACGTACAATACAATACAAGTACCCCGAGCTGTCTCTGAAGCAGGTGAAGGTGTCTCGGCGCGCGCAGCACGACCAGCACGCGCACCACTCCACCTCCTCCACCTCCAACAACGACGACAACCTCAGTACGTACAATACCCCTATACCCCCCACCCTTCAGAAACATCCCCTCCTGTCCCGACTCTAGCCATCTCGATCCTCCTCTCTCCCATCGTGCTTCTGTCTATCTCTCTGTGTCCCCCCCCTCTCCCCCTTTTACCACCCCCTCCGAAACACCCTCTCTCTTATACCACCCCCTTCCCCGTTTACCCCTTTATCCCCTCGGACACCCCCCCCCCCTCTCTTGTTACTGCATGTCTCGCTCCCCCTCTCCTTGTTTACAACATAGAATGTCCACATCTGAACATAGGCCTCCCCTAATGGTTTCCACATCGACTTGGTAGAGTTCCTTGTCTCCCACTGTCCCTCTATCTGTCTCTCTGTACCACCAAACTCTTGTAGTTCCTAGTACAATACAAGACTCCATCTAAGTGTGGGGTCAGGACTATGTATGTGGTGTATTTATTCTAGTAATAAAGCATTACAACTAATTGATTATGTGTTGTAATTATTACACCAAATGAAACCAGTAGCGACATTCATTGAAAACGTTGTGTACTAAATTATAATCTGTCAATTCCAAAGCGTGTGTATTTATCTGTGGTGTGAATGAATGTATAATGAATTTACTTATATTTCCAGCAGCCTTCGTTAAAGTGACATGTCGTTTTATTATTAATTATTAAGATTAATTATTTATTAATATGTTTATGTCCAGGTGTGTCCCAGTTGTCGCCCACCAGTGGGAGCACGTGGGACGGTGCGTCGGTCGCGTCGTTGCCCATACACCACGACGACCATAAAGGTACACAGTCTATTGTCTATGGTTTATTAAGTTCTTTAACGTCCCGGCCTCTTTAGAGGCTTTTCAATGTAGTATCAACTAACAGTTTTACTGGACTAGTTGCGGCTGCCAACATGTTCACGGTGGTCGCGGGTTCGAATCTCAAAGTACACCTCTGATTTTTCTGAGTCATGTGTGTATTGATAGTCAATCACCACGCACTAAAACGGTGTGGTAAAACATCTTGAGGAAACCTGAATACCACAGCGATTTAAAAAAAAAACAATGGTATGTAAGTCCGCCAACCTGCACTAGGCCAGCGTGGTGGACTATATGGCTTAACCACTCTCAATCGTACTCTCGATTGTCTCCGAGGTCCGTGTCCTAGAGTGGGACGTATATGGGCTGATTCTGATACTGAATGATAAGTGAATACTAGTTTTTGTGTACCACGTTTCCTCAGGAGTCAAGTACTTCTTAATTAAAATATTAATTGTAATACAGGCGGCAAGTGCGAGGATCGCGGCGTGGTGTCCCCGCGGCTGGAGCAGCGCTCCCTCTCGCACCTGTCGCATCTGTCGCAGCTCAGTCTCTTCGACAAGAAACTCGCGCTCTTCGACAAGCCCAAGCACAAGTTAGTACCATACTCATTATGTGTTTATTGCAATGAATGGCGAGACGAGCATGCCGTTCGCCTGATGGTAAGCGATACGACCGCTCATGAACAGTAGCAACATTCCACCGCGCTCGCTATCCTGAGACATAACATGTTAAGTCTCAATATGTCCAGTAGTTACTCAGGCGAAAATGTCCTTCAATCCGAAACACAACAGTGCATTAACACTGCTGTTTAGAAATAGACATTGCGGTGATACCTACCCAGACGGCCTCTCACTTACTTGTTGGTAAAACGCGATCATAAGGATTCGATCCACGCACGAAGATAAATATTTGTGTGATTTGCTTAAGATTTTGCCCTTTTTAATAATTTACAGGGTGATATTGACACATTGTACTTTAATTAACCTGCATGTTTCTCATCACCCCAAGTCACATTGTACAGAATATGAAAAAAATAATAATGAGAACATTTTTTGACAAAAATCGCGATTTTAGATTTTACGATTTTGGGGCATATAGAATCTATATGCCCCAAAGCGTATCTATATTATAGATACGATTTTTTTTACCGCTTAGCTGACTTTCAGTTCAGTTCGGGAACTTACCTGAGTGATAAAAGACTCGGTATCATTAGGGGTTGATCAAAAGCCTTGAAACCTTAAGTTGCAGTTTTTGACAAAACTATCGGGCAGCTTTTGTTTAAACTTGGTACAATTTTACCTGGGATGGTTAGGAATGTGTGGTTTAAATTAAACACCGTATGTCAATATCACCCTGTATACACAATCTAAAATATTGTGTTATTATTTATCAGTCTAAAATTGTAATCTCGTGACATGGCATAGCGCTTCATAAATAAATATAGTATTTTATAGTTAACTTGAGTGCGTGGTGGGCTGTTGATAACCGAACAAGACACGGCTGCTGACATGTTCACAGTGGTCGCGGGTTCGAATCCCAGGGCACACCTCTGACTTTTCGAAGTCATGTGTGTATTGATAGTCATTCACCACCCATTAAAACGGTGAAGGAAAACATCGTCAGGAAACCTGCATACCATAGCGATTTGCAAGAATTTCTATGGTATGTAAGTCCGTCGACCCGCAGAAAACCAGCGTGGTAGACTATATGGCCTAACCACTCTTAATCGTACTCTCGATTGTTTCGGAGGCCCGTGCCCTGCAGTGGGACGTGTATGGGCTGATACAGAAAAAATACCTTTTTATTTCACAACTATACACTTTTGATATTTCGTTATAATTCTCGTACAATATTTCAGAAACAATGTTCGCGACGAACCCCCATCGCCGCGAGACCGACATTCGCCGAGGCATGATCGGTAAGTTGTTTTAAAGATTTTTAACAGAACAATTATATATTTTTGTAAATAAAATAAATAATACCTCGGTGCCGTAGTTGTACTAAGGTACGGTTACAAAACTCAGGTCTCGGGATCGAATCCCGATTTGGGAAAAGTTACATTGGATTTTTCTATTCGTTATCAATCCCGCCTAAGAAGATCCGGCGAAACAAACTCAGTGGGTTTACGTGGAATACTCCAAGGTTTTTTGTATGTTTGTATGACAGACAAGGATCCTGGTGTGAACGGAAGCCAGCGGCATTGTCACCGCGAGGCGCCATAGTGGACGCCGACTCATTCTACTCATCGCGACATTCTCTAGACATATTGGCTACAAGGAAACACGAGAATGAACAGGAGGTAATGTATCTATCTCTCACATTCTTAGGGGGGCATCTATACGTCACACGTTAAGGGGGAAGGAGAGTCGAAGTTTGACAAGGGGTGCGCAGGGTCCAAAATTTGACATCGCATTTTTTCAAAAAATTTTGTATCTTAGTATTACAACACAAAAGGAGAATGCTCATTCATAGAATCGTTAAAAAATCTCATCATCATCTGCTTATATTTAACCATATATTTTTTATAGTTTGTCTTTATATGTTTTCGTGTTTTATCCCGAACGACAGATTGTTATAAAATAAAATTACTTTATATTTTGTTAACTGAGCCCCATACAAAAGTATATTTTTTATTTTACTTTAAGTTCATTTCTCCAAGAAAGCTCCGGGCCTGGGTCTCAATTATGTTAATGTTTATTGAAAATATATATTTTTCCCTACACAAAAATTGGGTTTCATCGAGGGACGAAGAATTTTCGCACTGATACTAAGTTTCATAGTAAAATAGGCATTCTCTTTTAACTTATTTGTTTTTTTTGACTTATTACTATATTAATTTTGGAATGCATAGCAGTAGCAATCACAAATAGCAATTGAAATCAATATTGTTTCACATGTTATGAAAATAAGACAAAAATATCGATTTGCGATTGTGCTTCACAAAGCTAATAGCTAATCAGTTAATATTTTTATATGATCTCGTGTAGTCTATAAAGAAATGAGTTTTTTTAGGAACCCATTTAGAGAAGATTTGTGTGTGTTATCGTAGATTTGAAAAATGGTTCAATTAAATGGTCTACTTTATGTTTAAAATTCTATTGGGGCAATTAGCAATAGCAGAAATATAGAGAGCATGCTAAGCTTCGATCAAATATACACTAGATACACAGTTCCCTGTAAATGTTCTGTTAAAAAGTGGCACCGATGCATTGAAACAAAAAAGTAAACAAAAAGGTCACATATTCCAAATATATTAACACAAATTCCACCTTATTCCTGGAGCTTTAAGTAGCTTTTCACATAATATTGTCTCAAGTTCTGCGACGTTTTAGAAGCAACGGTCGGTGCGTGACTGAAGGCGAAAGAGTGCTTAAAGCACTCTTTTTTGGTGCCATTTTCTAAGCGCTCATGTTGTATCTAGTGTATATTTGATCGAAGATGCCAAGGCTTCTAAAATAGCAATGTGGTTATGTCAATTTGAAATAACAATAATTCCCATTACTGCTATACAGGATGATTTTGAAACACGTCACTTAATTTGCCCCACATGTTTCTCATTACCCCAGGTGACATTACACATAATTAGAAAAAATATAAGATGTTTTTTTTACAAAAAGTCGTGATTTTTGTTTTCAAGATGATTGGGCATCCCATACAGATGCGAGTATTTTTAGCGCTCAGCTAAAATTCAGTTCGGTTTGGAAACTTACCTGAACTGTAAAAAGATTCAGTAACTTTAGGAATTGATCAAAACCTTTGAAACCTAAAATCGCGATTTTAGACAACACTATCAGACAGGTTATGTTCAAACTTAGTACAATGTTACTTGGGGTGGTTAGGAACATGTGGTTTAAATAAAATACCATATGCCAATATCACCCTGAATACATTGAGATAATATACTAGAGGGGACACTGCACACAAAATGTTTTAACAAAGGAAGGGTACATTCTATTTCTGTCTCTGTCACGCCTACGAAATAACATTATGTTTGCTCTCGCTTTACTGTGTACCCGTGTGCACGCACAATACGTAGAGATTTTGTTCCCGATGTCCGCTCTAGTATAATACTTCAATGGTATTTACCGCCCAATCACAACGATAGTTGAATAACATATCGTTACTATTTCTTTTGCGAAATTTTTAATGGTATTGTGTGTGTTTCAAGTCACTTACGCCCAAATACTGGAACGCAACTTAAATATTAATGGCGCTTAACTACGTTAATCCCGATTAAATGTACTGGCTAAGTCTGCCGTGCGCTGTTAAGAGCAACTTATTATTTGAATGGCGTTCCAGTATTCGGGTGTTAAACTAGCACCCGGCTTCGTTCGCCGCATTATGGATAGACTCTGTATGATACTGTTTCCGTGCAGGAGCGCGTGCCGCCGCTGCTGCCGCGCTGCGTGTCGGGCGGCACGCTGCCGCGGGACTCGGAGCGGCCGCCCGTGCTGCCGCGCCGACCCACCAGCCCGCACCACGCCGCACGTAACTATACCACTACACAATATGTACTAGATATATTTATATATACATAAATATATATACATATATATATTTGTCGTATTTCATTGAATAATTTATAAAATATTTAATTGTATGAATTTCGATATGGTTTTGATTAATTATGACAGATTTATTCTTATGAAATACGAAAAATTATAAAATTCCTCTACCAACGTAGGGCGACCAGATGTTAAGAAAACTGAAGAAAAAATAGAATTTTGCTTAAAATGACATCTTTCCTTTTATTTGAAATATGTCATTACTTCCCAGAATTTGATCCCTATTAGTAACATTATCGAATGGTGTAATAATACAGCACGATTTTTTTTTTCAAAATATTTGGGTTCGATTCCTAGCTAGGCATATTAAATTATTAATAATGTAAGTATGCAGTTTTAGTTTTCATAAAAAATTGTCTCGTAAGTCCTTCCAGCATTTTTCGCTATTCCTCATAGTTTCGCATTTGGCCATCAACGCCCATTTGAAAAACCCACCCTGTATACTATACGGGGTGATATTGACATGTGGTATTTAATTTAAACCACATATTCCCAACCAACCCATGTAACATTGTACCATGTTTGAACAAAATCTATCCGATAGTTTTGTCAAAAAACGCAATTTTAACTTTGAAGGCCTTTAATCAACGCCTATATTATATACCGAGTATTTTTACGGCTCACATAAGTTCCCGAACCGAACTGAAGTTCAGCTAAGCGATAAAATACTCGTATCTATATGGGACCTTTACCAGGTTGTCTGACCACCTTGTGGGTGGACGTCCTCTCCGCTACGTGGCCTCCATTCGAGCACTTTCCGACCCCATCATTTCTCCACGCTATGTGCCCGCCCATTGCCACTTCAACTTACTAATCCGCTGGGCTATGTCGGTTATTTTAGTTCTCCTACGGATCTCCTCATTTCTGATTCAATCTCGCAGGGAAACTCCGAGCATAGCCCTCTCCTTAGCTCGTCGAGTGACTGAGCTTCCTAATAAGGTCCATAGTTAAAGACCACGTCTCAGTGCCGTATGTCATCACTAGCAACTCATAACTATCGAAACTTTTCGATTTAAGGGAGTGACGTGTATGGACATTTAAAAAAAAAACAAGAACAATAACAATTCAATGATGATGTCATCGTAAATTTGTAAATACCGTTAAAATTGATCTCCCAAGAATGTCAACTATCAAAAAGCTTTTCTATTCATTATATGCTCGTATTCAAAAATTTGTGCCCGATATGGCGACAGTCTTGCCCTATCACATCGTGGGGATGGAACACAAAGCAAAACGTGGATAAGGTTCTACCACCTCTGTCTACCCTTTCTGGGAAAAAAGCGTAGGTTTATATATGTATGTAATAATCATTATGTATGTATTCTTGCAGCATGGTCGCAGTGGGAAACGGGACCCGAACCCCCGGACCGACCGTTGCCGAGTCCCAAACATCACGAACTGTTCAAGTAAGCCGCTTATATTACACTTGTAACTTTTGTAATAATCACTAAATTGTAAACTGGTTTTGAAAAGAGCAACACTACAGTTTCTCGCCCGTTCTTCTCTAGTGAAAACCGCTTTCCGAACCGGATGGTAGATAAAAAAATGACAATCTAAATTATGTAGAACATCTTAATGGATTCAATAAATTATTTATCATTTTGATTTTATAAATTGTGCTATGGAATATAGTTTTTTTTATAAGTCTAAAAATAAAAAGTTTAAATTGAATAATAGTTTTAAAAACAGAAATACACGCTTTTATAAAAGACCCAAATAAAACTGTAAAAATTGATGAGTTTAAGATTAGAAAAAAATATGAAAATTATGGATATGGTCATATACTTTTTAAATTATTGTATTGTCATCGGTCCTCGACAAATCTACAAAGTTTGAATAAAATCTGACCGATTAATGTGCGTCAAAATCGCACCCAAAGGAGTCGGTTACAAACATACAAACAAATATACAAGTGTACAAGTAGAACTATGTAAAGTCGCGAGCAGTAACTAGTATTACAGAAAAATCTCGACTTCCATTGATATCAGATTGCCAAAACAGACCCGCATCGAATAACATTAAATTCCATGTCTCTCTGATAAAATATAATAATGTAATTTTATATCCTATGATAATGATGGAAGCATCTGTTCTCTACATGGTCCTTTTGTATTTCAAACGTGTAGGGAATAAGTCGTGTTGTATTCTGAGTGCTTATTATACAAAAAAGGACAAAAGTCAGTAAGTTTTAGAATAAAACTATTATTTAAGGATTTTATCGCTCAATGTGTCACATTCACGTAAATCTAAATAACCATTATACCAATAAAAAACTAAAAAAATATATCGCTGCTTTAATTTGATAGTGGCATGTATAACGAAATGTGTATTTTTATGATAATGTTACTTTAAACACAAATTAATCTAAAATAATATGTGAATAAAACTCATATTTTTGATAGATTATACGTTGATTTAAGCAACTTTCAAAGAGTTGTCATTATTAAAATAAAATATATAAATAATTAATTATTTTGTTTTATTTAAACTGCTCTCCTGAAAAAAGTTCATTTTTGAGATATGTCGTTATCATATTAAAGCAGCGATATGGTTACAATAAGCAATCTTATCGCTTATTATGTTTGTTAAAAAATAAAAAGAGATTATTTTTAATTTCTAATTATTTTTGAATATACTGTTTTTTAAAAAGAGACACATTTTAGATTTTTTAATCATATACCTTCGGGCATATGTGAGTGCATAATGTATAATACTCTATTTATTTTCAGAGTCCCCGCGATGTCACCCAAAAGATCTCCTGCGCCGCAGCCTCCTGCCAGTCCATTAGTTCCTCCGGAAAGGTAAAAAATATATACTTTCCGCTGTTGGGGCCAGGCCTCCTATATAATAGGGGTATAGGTAGATATTTTCAAAAAGTTTTCGAATCGATATAATTATGCTTTATAGTAAATTGCCGCTGCCCAAAGACATTAACAAAAATTGCTAAATGTAAAGCAACCAAAATCTTTGACTTGGTTTAGGTCTACCATACGGTATTTTTTTTGCATATACCATACTATTGTACAATAATATTGACCATCTGGGGGCTGCCGTCAAAATTGTGTAAGTTGCAATCACATTTTTCTCATTCTCCATAATATTTGCCCCCCCCCCTTTGGGCCCTCGGCTGGCGACAGCCCTGTGTATGTTATTATTGGGTGTAATTATTTATTTCATTTAATTACATTGTGTTGTTTGTGTGCAGGGCGGTGGCGTTTAGTTTCCCGTCGCGGGGGGCTCCGACGCCGTCCCCGCCGGCGCCGCTGGCACCCCCCGGGGGCCTCGCGCCACTCGCGCCGCCACTGACGCCGCACCAACGTAAATATTATTTTGTTTTTGTTTTGCACTTGGTATATAAAATTAAAAAAAAACTAGACAATTTTTTTGTTCAATTTTGGCAACCTAATATAATATTTTGAGAACCTTATTGTACGTCATAAATTAAATAAACATATTTTAAAATGTTTTATCATCACGTGACTACAAACAGCGATCGCAGCGAGCTGACGTCACTGAACAGGCGGCAAGATGATAAACTCAGTTCATTTTGATAGAAATTTGTTCCATAATTTAAAAATACTCTTTCCGTGTTTATGTAGGCACTACCTGCAAATCAACAGAGTTTTCAAAAATTAGTCATATTCCTATTATTCCTCTAATCAAATACCCCCTTATTCATAAGAAATCGCTAATCAACCATAATAACGTAAATTAGTTAAATATTTTTAAGAGGAGATAAAACGTTGATAACGGTCAGCCACGCATAATTATTCATAAGATTCCTTTTGACGTTTAATATCTAATACGGCAAATTAGGCCGTGAATGTTGCCACTATATGGAAAAAAATTGATTTCATTCCCTCATCATTCACTGTTCAGTGCTATACTCTGTAATTTAAAACAGATTTTGTCTATGGAATCCAAAAAAGACAACGTATTTGTCTATGTTGTTTGTTTTGTTTGTTTTTGAACATATAAATTTATCTTAAAATGTTGAAATCGGAGTGCTTTTGAGAGCTAATGTAGTGATCTTTGTGGACGGCGTTATTGTGATATTTACGCCTAAAATGCGAACAGGACAAAAGTATGATTATTTGTTGTAGTAAGTATTTTAAACATACGTCTTCATATTGTATTTCCCTAAGGCTACATATTGGTAATAACATTTGTTTCTTTTTCAGCACTCAGAAAATAATGGATTTGGCTATATTAGAAACATAATTTACTGACAGCAAGGTTGTCGGTAACAATATTTTGATACAAGGATAAGAAGAGAGGTTATATCTTGCCGGATCACCCGATATATTAGTTGGCTCAGAAACTATTCAAGAAACAAAGTGTACTTAAGCAAATAGATTTCAAGAAATTACTCCTGAAAATATACCATTATTGGTAGAACTCAATTACATATTATATTAAACTTTACTATACTTCTCATCAGAAAAATTGAAACACCTTGCAAGTTGAACGTTGTGTAATGATTATCAGAAGAGTGTGTTTATATTTAATTTGAATTCGGAACATCAACTCATATTATTCACTACTAAACAACATTTGACATTTATACCTAAATACACATATTTTTCTTATAATCTTCACACAACATTAAATTATAAGATATTCCAATTTTTCTTATGAGACGTATATTTTATTACTAATATAATATAGAATTATTTGTTTACTAATATAGACTTTTATACAAAATAATCCCACTGCATAAGCTGCCGGGCAAAATAAGCATAATATAAAAATACCAATAAGTGCTGTCAGATCTATTTTTGCCAACATTCCCATTACCTCCAATCCCGAATTTATACTACTACAATTATTAAAAATGTGATATAAAGAACTGCTGTAAGGAAGAAAATTATGCTATTAAATAATCCTTCAACAACCAAGTAGTGTATATGTCTTACATTGACAAATGAATTAATATACACATTTTCTCTCTCACACACACACACACACATCCTAACATACATATTTCCTATTATTATTAATAATGTTACATAAATAGTGTTGGAGTTACATTAAGTTTGTTTATTTTTTATTTTTTAAATGTTGTTTTCATAAATTGTTAACTTTCCACACACACCCATTGTTGCAGGGTTGAGTGCCCAAGACAGGGGCTTGTTACTTTGGGACCCAAATATTATATAGTTAAATAAATGTAATTTTTCAATAAATAAATACATATTGTTACTAAAATACCTGACCATATTTTATTACCCTATATTCAAGGATATTGTCCGGGCAAAATACACAGCAATATGATTATTTGCAACATACTTTTATAGATACTAAGGTATATAAGGAAAAATAATTGTGTAATAAATATTATAATTTTGAAATAATATTTAATTGTCTAAACTACTTTAAAGGTGCATTATTTGAAAAATATATTTGATATAAATGTAACTATGAAAACTTAAGAAATAAAATGTAGTACATGTAGTGCAAAATTTTTATTTACATAACCTCTAAATCTATCTACATCATGACTCAAATTGAAAAAGAATTTGATGCTTGCATTATTATAGACCAAAATAATGATTTGTTTTTAACCACATGATGCGGGCAAGTTCCAAAAGGTTGATGTGAACATAATTAAGAGACTAACAGTGGACTTCTGTGGCTAAAATGAACAAACAAACTTGTTGGGACGTTATATCTTTGGTAATTGGTACTAAGTCCTCAATGCACTTCAATGTTGATGACTGATCAAAAATATGTCTTCTTATTTATCTTCTTCTACTTGCTTTCATTTCTTGCTTTAACCTCTTCAAAAATTGTTTTTTAATGTTCCATGGATATATAGATGGTACAGCACCTCTCTCCAAATATTTGTGTTGTTGTTCAACTCCTGAAACAATTGATTTTAACATTAAGATCAGAATGTAGCCATTCAATAAGATAAATTTGAAATTATGAGTAAAAAGGTTTTGATTAGGTTAGTTCAAACAAGCTGTGTGGTTGTTTTAATGCAGAAACTTGAAACATTACAGTAACTTTGTTTCTCTAATTAATCGTAAATAAGACCATTTCGAATGCACTGTGGCCTGTTGGTAAATGGGCCAGACGCGGCTTCCAACATGGACACGGTGGTCGCGCTTTCTAGTCCCAGGGCAAACCTGATTTTTCGGAATCATGTTTTTATTGATAGGGAATCCTCATGGCATGCATTAAAACATCGTGAGGAAACCTGCAAACCATAGCGATTTGTATACATTTCTATGCTACGTAAAGTAATCCGGCACCCAAATATAGGCTGATATAGTATAGTATCAGTTCGGCTTACCTGTTTATTTACTGATAGTTCCACAGCCACATCGAACACTCGAACTACATCAACATCAGTATTCACTACTTTATATATTTTTATGCCGACGGATATTTCGACGGCCAACTTAGAGAACTTTTTGCACAACACATTATAATTAAAATAATTTATTATTTATAACTTTATTTAAATAACCAGTGATGACAATTGACAACGCTAATTTGACAGTAAAAATCCGCCATCTTTCTGCTTAAACATGGGTCCCGGCCATTTTAAAGTTAGTGCGCTATATTAGAGCTGATTAGTGATTTTTGACGGTTATGAATAAATTTTAAGTGACAGTTCATATTAACGGCAACTAAACAATGCGCTAACTTCTTTTGCATAAGGGGGATAGTATAAACATGCAGCGCTAAACCGCTTTCAGTCTGTGGTATTCGTAGGACGACTACAAAGTAGTCGAAAGCGCCGTGAGCTTCATGAATTTTGTTCCATATCAATTTAAATTTCTTTGATAACTGTAATTATATTTAGCCTTTATCTTTTTAAAAGAGTTGGAGTGAAATTAAATAGCTCTAAACTATTTGTTTTTACTTTTCTTTTCCAAGTAATTCATATATGTTGGAAAACCCGTTAAATATTAGCCAATAGGAGGGCAGAAAAAGGTGGCCCGGCACCACCATTTTTATCTGCGTTATTGAAGTACCAGCTACCTCTATATTATAGATACTCTAATAATAATGTGCATGTTGTTTGTGTGTATGTGCAGCGGCCTCAGCGTCGTCGACGTCGTCGGTGTCGTGCGGCACGCCGCCGCCGCTGCCGCCGCGCCGCCGCCGGGACTCGCCCGCGCCGCCCACGCCCGTGCACAACGTACGTACTCGCATACACACACGTACACGCGCACGCACATACACATACACACACGCCGCCGCCGCTGCCGCCGCGCCGCCGCCGGGACTCGCCCGCGCCGCCCACGCCCGTGCACAACGTACGTACTCGCATACACACACGTACACGCGCACGCACATACACATACACACACGCCGCCGCCGCTGCCGCCGCGCCGCCGCCGGGACTCGCCCGCGCCGCCCACGCCCGTGCACAACGTACGTACTCGCATACACACACGTACACGCGCACGCACATACACATACACACACGCCGCCGCCGCTGCCGCCGCGCCGCCGCCGGGACTCGCCCGCGCCGCCCACGCCCGTGCACAACGTACGTACTCGCATACACACACGTACACGCGCACGCACATACACATACACACACGCCGCCGCCGCTGCCGCCGCGCCGCCGCCGGGACTCGCCCGCGCCGCCCACGCCCGTGCACAACGTACGTACTCGCATACACACACGTACACGCGCACGCACATACACATACACACACGCCGCCGCCGCTGCCGCCGCGCCGCCGCCGGGACTCGCCCGCGCCGCCCACGCCCGTGCACAACGTACGTACTCGCATACACACACGTACACGCGCACGCACATACACATACACACACGCCGCCGCCGCTGCCGCCGCGCCGCCGCCGGGACTCGCCCGCGCCGCCCACGCCCGTGCACAACGTACGTACTCGCATACACACACGTACACGCGCACGCACATACACATACACACACGCCGCCGCCGCTGCCGCCGCGCCGCCGCCGGGACTCGCCCGCGCCGCCCACGCCCGTGCACAACGTACGTACACGCGTGTACACGCACACGTACACGCATACACGCATGCACACGTACACACGCACGCGCACGCACATACACGTACGCATGCACACACACGCATGCACAAAAATAACTTAGCTCCATGCACGATGTATGTACTCGCATGCACACACGTACAGGTACACGCATGTATACACAATCTTAACTCTGTGCACAATATAAGTACTCATGCGGACACACTCACGCACACGCACACAAACACACACGTACACCCACGTATAAGCATGTACACACACACTTAGATCCGTCCATATCGCACGTACTCACACGCACACACGTACATAAAGTACATAAATATAAGCACGCATGCACGTACACACTTAAATCTATACACAATGCACATACACACACACACTTAAATCCGTGCATAACGCACGTATATGTACGTAAACTGTGCTACAAAATAGCTCCGTGCACAATGCATGTACATTGTACATGTACACATTATATTTACTATATAGGGTATATCAAGAGTGCTACCGAAATCGAAGCTGGGTGGTAGTTTTAATGAATGGAATTATTACTTTTTCAAATTAATATCATTACCTCGTTATTTTTGAGGCGTTATAATGCTCTGTATTTCTGTCATTGCTGATTGCCCGCCACAAGATTTGTAAACAAAAACCTAATATATATTATAACCATTTTTCACATTGAACCCACAAAATTGACTGTTCAGAAAAAAAATTGTGAATCACAATCGCAAATCGCTAAATTTAGCATATTTATATAACTGTTATGTTATTATCGACTTGCTATATGCTATTTATTCCAACGCTGTTATATTGCAGGCCGGCGGCGGCGCTTCGCCCCCGTGCGCGGCGCCCCCCCTGCCCCCGCCGCTGCCGCCGCGCCCCGCCGCCGCGCCCGAGCTGCTGCGACCCGCGCACTCCACCATCCTGCAGCGCAGACACCACAACAACACGTACGTTGTGTTACACTGTTGTGTTGCCGACTCATTTGGAAATCATCATCATCTCGGCCACAGGAAGTCCACTAGAACATAGGCCTCCCCCCTCCCTCCACTAGAACATAGGCCTACCCCAAGGATCACCACATCGACCTATTGGAACTTTACATCCAGCGACTTTTTGCAACCTTATACCACTTTCACACTAAACAGGATCCTGCAAAAAACTGTATCTACAATATACCGATTAACGTACCACGATCGCAACTTCGGGGCGGGGGCGGGGGCGCGAGTGCCGCTCCGCCGTCTCTTACACAATTACAACTCACAATTTGCCCATGCAAATGTATTTTCTCTCACTAACTCAAAATTTCGAAAAATATGTCATCTCCAATTAAAAGGTTAATACTCATATTATAATAAAACCATAGTAGTAGTGGACTTATAGTATATGCCTTCGTGCTTAATTTTATTCTATCTGGTAATCTGTAGACAATGGTGTGGATTATATTATGTGTGTAGACTCGTTTAGCTATTTTTTTTATGTTTGTTATTAGCATGTAACCGTTTATTGTCCCTTGTAAATAAAATAAAAAATAAAATAAAATAAAACTTCATAATAGCTGATCGTTTGATGCGTATGTCAGAGGCATGCTCAGACAAACTTTCAGCTTTTATAAACTGAAGAAAGTCTGGCGACCACGGGCACTTGGTCTATAACTGGCATTTACACAAACTTAAAACTTTAATTTTTGTTAAGAGCGTATACACCTTGCGCGCAAAGTCAACTATAGGTATTTCTTCGTTAATTTCACGCACACATAAGCGACCAAAGCTGTGTGCGTAGAGCTGCCGCGTCGGCTCGCTATACAATCGGCTCAAACAACTTTGATCCGTGCGCTTCAAATATTCAATTGAAATGTAACTGTAATATAATATCATAAAAATTATTTGCATTATAAGTAGACAAATATTACTGTGCAAGCAAAGAATAATACAAATTTAGATACTAATCATATTTTCGTTATTATTACATTGTTAAGTTGCATTCAAACACACATTCAAATCAGTGTTCAATCAGTAGACACTAAGGACGTTTTATTAATCATTTCGTGTTCGAACACATAAATAGTGCTAGGAGCCTTACAACCCCTTACAATTACGAAATATATTTAATTTTATATTACAATACATAACATAATTTAGCCTCGGAATTACATCCCATTATATTACCTGAAACATAATTTATACTCACTACAAAATCATTGTAGGTAATAAAAATAATTAAATATTTTACTACCAAAGTACTAAGATGTGGTAATCGCATTCCGCGCGTGGCTATTTTAACTACGCGCGGCATAATCGACTGCAGCCAGGCCGGAGCGACGAGCGATACGTCCTCCCTCTAGAAGGCCTTGCGGCGGTCTGATTTGATCCACGTCGGACAGCGTGTTTTATAGTGGTTTTTAAAATATTTGTAGAAAACATGAAAACTAATTTTGTTGAAATATAAAAATGGTAATTTATTGATAAGATGTTCTTCTATTATAATATGCAATTGCTATAAAAAATTATGTACGATAAGTTGGTGAAAAAAAAAAAATGTTCTTGACGAGAGTTTCTGAATAATTTCGCATTGTTTAAATTTTTATTTTTCAGGAACTAAACACAAAAAGATTATTTTTCTCAGCAAAATCCCTTCATAAGGGTCTTATTAGTCTGATAATATTTTTATTTTCATCTTATATTTAGTGGTTTCGGATATCTTAAGCTTCTAAATTGCCAATTAAAGCCTAAATAACGAAACTTGTGTTCAGTAATCCTTATAGTACTCACAAATTATCCATCAATCTGTAATGTTTTCCACCGAAATCCCTAGATGACAACCTTTTCTAAAATTAGTAATAATTATTTTTCCTTTAAATTGTTTATTGGTGGCTATTAACTCATTTGAAAAGTCCTGTTTTTAAGCCAAAAAGCGTGTGCAGGGTATAAACGCTCTTAAGTAAAAAATTAGTTAATATTTATTCATGGTGATTGGAGAATAGTAATTATGAAAGCTTTATATGTTATATCGGGTCGATTGAGATAGTCATTTTGAGCCAATACACTATTAAAATCCCGTCAAACAGCAGTTTAAATGCACTGTTGTGTTTCGGATTGAAAGACATTGTAGTAAGAGTAACTACTGGACATATTGAGACTTAACATCTTATGTCTCACGATTGCGAGCGCAGTGGAATGCCAAGCATTGCTTTGTAATTCAAAGTGTTGTTTGGTTTTACTACTGTTCATGAGCGGTCACATCGCTTACCATCAGACGGACGGCATGCTCGTCTCGCCATTCAAAGCAATAAAAAAAAACTATTGTTGCCATTTATTTTTTATAGCATTAAGAATACCGTTTCGATCGTCGATTTTATGAAGTACGTCTATTATTATAATACTACGTCTATTTCAGAGCCCTAGCCCCCCGATTGCCCCCAAAACCGCCGCCGGCCGGCGTGTCGCGAACCTAGCGCCGCGCCTCGTACGCGTTGCACGCCGCAACACAGCCCGCAACGCCCGCAACACAGCCTGCAACTCAGGCTGTAACGCCAACAAACAACCCACCAACACCCTCTGCCACGCTGCAGATATACTACACGTGTGATAGCCTGTAACTCGACCGCGAACTGTTGCTGTAACGTGAGTTATAGAACTACTACTAAGAACTATACAAAGTGACATTATTAGTGGCTTGGACTTTGGATATATACAGGCTAAGAAACAAGTCTTGTATTAATTACTATGTTGGATATTTTATCAATATGTATGGTAGTTTTTTTCTGCCCGGATTCGAGTGTCCTACTAATTGTAACACAGCCTGCAACACAGGCTGTAACGCCAACAAACAACCCACCAACACCCTCTGCCACGCTGCAGATATACTACACGTGTGATAGCCTGTAACTCGACCGCGAACTGTTGCTGTAACGTGAGTTATAGAACTACTACTAAGAACTAAACAAAGTGACATTATTAGTGGCTTGGACTTTGGATATATACAGGCTGAAAATGAAAGCCTCATATGTATTAATGTGTTGGATATTTTATCAATATGTATGGTTGATGATTTCTGCCCAGATTCGAGTGTCGTAATATTTGTAACACAGCCCGTAACACATGCTGTAACGCTCGCAACCAAACCACGAACTTTGTCTGCAACGCTGCAGATATATATATGATAGCCTGTAACTTGACCGCGAACTGTTGCAGTAACGTAACTCACTTCCAATTTAAATAAATGCGCTGATGAGAGATGGCTCGACACAATTATGTCGGCCTGAATATCCGTCGTGCACAGACTGAACTTAACGAGATATACTTTTATGTACGTATGCCGGCAAAATTGTGTCGACGATAGCTGACTTGATCTCCGGACTGCGCAAATAGTGCAGAAGAAATATTGTAGTATTCAGTTTAGATTCTAAGAATCATTAAAAATGACCTCCTCATATCAAGAGCTTCCATTTTTATTTACAAATGAAATAAATATTTGATGAAATATTCGCGTCAGCAATATGCTGACGAACATAGTATTGTGATAAAAGTTTCAAGATTTTTTATGAATGTTGATCCAGCACAAATTATATATATGTTTATATGTTTAGGTTTAGATGTCGTACAAAGTTTATGTATTTGTTAGTGTAGATATATATTGCTGATTGTAATAAAACGTCAGCTAAATTTGGTTGATTCTTAAAAGGTGCAAAAATTAATGAATTATAAAAAAATAGATTAACAATGTTACTGTACTGTTAATTTATATTATCTGATTAAATTCAAAAGTCGTTCCAAAGGCACAAAACATTACATAACTAAAATGGGTTTTAAAACTGTTTTAAGATAAGCCTCCTTAGCCATGTTACAAATGCTTCAAATCTATTTTCTTTCTACAATTGTTATCGTTTTGACGTAAGCGATAACATTTCGTTTGCACTAATCAAATTACGATTGAGAGTGGTTAGGTCATATAGTCCTCCACGCTTGTCTAGTGCGGGTTGGCACCACTCTCAATCGTACAGTCGATTGTAGAGTAGGCCCGTGCCCTGCAGTAGGACCTATATGGGCTAATACAGATACAGAATGAAATTACATCTTGGACAGCATTTGTATGGGAATTAGCCAATGGCGTTGTACAACGTACAAACTTCATTGGCTAATTCTATTGCTAATATTGGTAGCACTTGTAACTTGGCTACTGGGAAACCGTAAATATTCACGGAAACGCATCAATGAAGGATGTTTGTATGATTAAGTTATTACATGAATTATGTCAGTAGTATAAATGAAATGAAATATATATTTTACATATTCTGTCAGTAATAATTCTAAAGCAATGAATTATACTCTGTTTATACAAAGGCGATGTAACTGATCATTGGATACCGAAAAAGAAAGGTTTAAAAACAAGTTGTTTTTGCCCAATTTGATCGACATGAATAAGTGATAATAATCTCTGTCTAAAAAGCGATTCAGAAAATAGACCAATCAGAATAAGTTAAACATGGGCGTGTCAATTAATCACTGACCCGATTGGTCTAATTTAAGACATGGTCCTTAGATAGATATAAATATCTAAGCGAGGAAACGAAATCAAATATACTGTTCTACTATTGTAACAAGTTAATGTAAAAATCAGGTGGCTACTCTATGAAACTAAACACGAATGTTCGCACGTTTGACGTCCGATGTTATAAGTTTTCTACTTCTAAAAATCAATACTTTTCTCTATGAAACTTGTCATTCACTCCGAAGTTAGTACATAGTTACGACGTACGATAGATGATACGAAAATATTGTACGAGTTTGAGTATCGAGGCGTATTGGTATAGTTTTAAACTACTGGACATATTCAGACTTAATATGTTATATCTCGGATGGCGAGCGCAGTGGAATACCAAGCATTGCTTTGTAATTAATGGTGTTTTATTTTGCTCCTGTTCATGAGTAGTCGTCTCGCTTGATAGTATGCGAATGACATGCTCGTCCTACAATTGATTGCAATAAAAAAAAGTTTTGATTACAACGTTCGAAAATTCGTGTTACGTTTTTAATGATAAAGTAACCCCCCAGACGTGAAAAAGAAATGAAATTGTTTATTTTAAAACGGATTATTCTTGCACGTTTATGTTGTGCTCGATTTTAACGTATGTTGACACGGCGCATGCATTGTACATAGAACTAAAAGATTACAAGAAGTCAATCGTTTTTGAGTGTATTCGTTTTTATGCAGTGCTAACAATTCTATGTACTACCGCCAATAACTATTTACAACGTATACTACAAAAGACGCGTAATATAATGTCGTTTTAACGATTAAAAAAATTGCCAGACACAGGCCACTTAAATAGCTATAGAATTTATGGTCTGAAGCCTTTGTATTGAACTTGCTATGATATAAAATTGAAGTGTGTAAGAAGGAAATTAAATAGTGTTTTGTTTTGGCTATTGGCGTTCGGACTTTCCACGGCATGTACATATAGAGGGAGTGCTGTTATTCAAAAACGTAGATTAAAATGATGGTGCCGGGACACTTTTTTTTGACCTCCTGTTGGCTGACATATGACAGGTTGTCCAAACATTATTTGAATAAAAATAAATTGTTTAGGGCTATTGAACCACCCAAACTCGTTTCAGAAGGATAATAAATATGTATAATTTCGGTTACCAACGAGATTTATAGCAATTTATTATCAAATAGTTCAATTTTCATTAATATAGCAGTGCTACCAACAAAACATCTACGTTTTTAAATACACCAATTTATAACAGTGCTCCCTCTATATGATGAATACTCTTAAGGAAATGTTATGGTATCAGTAAAAAGAAAAAAAAATCTCTTTGCTGAATGTACTAGCAGGAATAATCGATAAGAAATCGCTCTCTTCATAATGACCTGACTAAAATTATATAAATAAATTTCTTATTGACGCGAGAGACATTTGTATCGTGTATGACACGTAAAATTAGAGAAAATGCTATTATAATGGCGGCCGCGAGCGTGCAACACATTGTAAATACGTAGTGCTTAATTTTATATGACGGAGGGATGCGCACCCCTAGCAAAGGGGATGCAATCGACGCCATGTTGAACAATATATGCTGTAAAAAGTTAGACATTTTTAAGTAGTTGGTATATTTGTCGCTTGTAGTATTATCCAAATGGGGACAAAAGTGTAAATGTTTTTGTTGTAATGGTTGAATATGGATATTTTATGGCAAATGTTATTGTATGTTTTGTAAACTGATGTAGCAATTGTATAGTTGCTGACGGTAATATGTGCTGACTTATATTGTTAGTTGCTGACGTTTATATGTTTATTAATGTTTTCCAATTCCATACATTGCTGATTCAGTGATAGATTGCCGTCAGCGTTGTAAGTATGACTTAATGTAAAAAAAATATGTAATCTTTTAATAATTATGGCGTGTCGTTGAGACATAGCTTGTGTAAGGAGAATGTAAAGTGTTTTAGTGTTTTATTTAAGTGCTTCGGGACTACATACTACATACTACGGACTACAAGACTACAGTGTAGTGAAGTGTCGCGATTGTAAATATGTAAACGTATATAGCAGCGATGTATCAAGTTATTTACTGTGTTTTATTTATATCCTTGGAGATGAGTGGATGATGTGTCAGGGTTGAGTAAAGTGGATGTCCAGATATGCCAGGTGGTAGGTCTCTCATATGTGAGAGGCCATCTGGGTAGGTACCACCGCAATGTCTATTTCTCCCGTGAAACAACACTGCTTAATAAATGCACTGCTGTGTTTCGGATTGAAGGACATTGTAGCCAGAGCAACAACTGGACATATTGAGACTTAACATCTTATGTCTCAGGATGGCGAGCGCAGTGGAATGTTGCTACTGTTCATGAGCGGTCGTATCGCTTACCATCAGGCGAACGGCTTGCTCGTCTCGCATTCAATGCAATAAAAAAAAAAAAAAAGTACGCAAAATCCTTGGGGTAATTTTGAATTTGAGCAATACTTCCTTAACATTTCAGATATTTTTGAAAACAGCTTGATTTTTGAAAATCACTTTGCGAAATATATTATTTTTGTATACTTATAAACCCAATTAGTCAGTAATAAAAATAAATACAAGTAAAGTGATTTTAGTATATAGAAATATCCCATTATTTTCAATGTAATGTTTGATGAAAAAAATTATATACCCTATAAATCAGTATCATGGTGATAAATTTACTGCAGATTTGGGTTTTTTGATTTTCTAATTGTTATTAAATCTGTATCTGTATCAGCCCATATACGTCCCACTGCAGGGCACGGGCCTACTTTACAATCGAGAATACGATTGAGAGTGGTTAGGCCATATAGTCCACCACGCTGACCTAGTGCGGGTTGGCGGACTTACATACCATAGAAATTCTTATAAATCGCTATGGTATGCAGGTTTCCTCACGATGTTTTCCTTCACCGTTTTAGTGCGTGGTGATTGACTATCAATACACACATGACTCCGAAAAGTCAGAGGTGTGCCCTGGGATTCGAACCCGCGACCACCGTGAACATGTTGCAGCCGCGTCTAGTCCGTTTACCAACATGCCACCACGCACTTAATTGTTATTAAAAATAAAACAAATTCATAAAATTCATCACTTTATTAACTTTGTAACTATAACAAAATTACGCTACAAACTTAATATCTCTAACCGCATGGCGAATAAACATAATGTACAATTGTATTACAGAAACAGCATGTACAGGGGTCCTTGGAGAATCAAGCTTATATCCATAACAATAGGATTCAATATCGACAAAACATACAATAAAATCGAATTATGTCAAACAATACACCAATTACAAGGTTTTACTAATGTATGACGTAATAGCATACTATTATACATCAAGGTTCAAAGGGCGTAAATCACATTTAAATGTCTTTGCAAATTGAACTTTATGTTCCATACTAATAGAAGTTATTATCTTATCCTTAAAAAATTACATTTCAAGGCTTGATCAAAAATTACAATCCGACATTTTTTAAAGGCAGTTCGGTTGCCTATTAAATAGACATTTTTGTAGCTATGAGCAGGAAATTATTTTCGTGTCAGGACAACCCAAAATTAAGAGTTTCTCACATTTAAAACATGAGTATGCTTTTAATTGAAGTTTCGTAAAGGCAATGATATCTTAATTAATAAATATTCTACAAATTGCGGCCACATTGTAAATTAACCATTTATGTGTTCAACTATACATAAATAATATTATAGTAATAATAAATGGGCCATGTTATATAAAACAAGAATGTAAAACGGCGAGCCAAAGATATAGCACATATTATATTAATGAAAATTATACATTGCATTGTATTTTCAACTTTATAATAATTGAAATTAAGTTCATAATGAAAACTGATACATTGCCGTTCACTCTGCAATGACTCAAAATACAAAATGTATCAAGACTGCTACCGAAAACGAAGCCGGGTGGTAGTTTAAGTGACTACAGACATTCTAATAAAAATAACAAAATAAATACCACAATTATTTTTATAATTTTTTCATCAAAATGATGGGTTACAAAAATATAGATTTTGCTAAAATTGATGAACTATTGCATCTCTAAAAATAATAGGGTGTATATCTCATACTGGTGGTAGGTCTCTCATATGTGAGAGGCCGCCTGGGTAGGTACCACCGCAATGTCTATTTCTCACCAAACAGTAGTGTAAATGCACATTTGTGTTCCGGTTAGAAGGACATTACTGGACATATTAATCGCCAAATTGACCCAAACATGATGATTGTTAAGGAATTAAAAAAAAATGTTTTTCTTGTTACATTGTGTTTGAAGTCACTAAAGCCACCACCCGGCTTCGTTTTCTATCACAATCTGAATACAACCTGTATAGCTATAATATCTTCACTAAAACACATGAATCCAGACCTTTTAACAAATTCTGAAATAGTTACTTAAGTTTCAACTTCTTTTTAAAGAAAGGGTTGATTGGGGAGGGGGTGGAAGGTTTCAAATTAGTTTTAGAGGGTTTTTTGCTAGGATTATAAGGGATGTTTGGGCTTTGTCGCACACTCTTATAATAATCGACCGCGCCTTGCATAGAATTATTTTTTAACACAAACTTCACCTTTTTTGGCGTAGACAAAGACATTTTTCTTTCAGCATCCTTTTTTACACTTTTCTGAAAATTCTTAACCTTGTTTACTAATAAAGTTGGCTTGCTAGTTGAATCTTTACTTATCTTTTTTCCTGCATCTTTAGTTTTTATATCTTTGTGTAAAGATACTTTAGTTTTGACACTAATCATGGCTTTAGGTTTTTCTAGTTTAATTGGCGGCTTAACTTTGTCTCCGCTATGTTTTTGTGGCACATCTTTTATAACTTTCGGAGCGTTCTTCACTTGTTTCTTATCACTAATTCCGTTAACTTTATCTTTCTCGCTTTTATCTTTATGTTTAACTACTGCTACCTTAGTTTGACTCTTATCCGTAATATCCTTTTTATCTTTTTGTAATTTGATATTTTTAACATCTGTCACGCCTTTAATACTTTTCTTTTCTGCAACGCCGTTTAAGATAACTTTTTCTTTTTTTACCACATCTTTTTTGTTTTTGTCTTCCGTTTTGTGTTTCTTACTAGCCACAACTTCTGTAGAACTGTGTGTGCGTTTCTTCTTGACAACTTCTCCCTTTATCTTACTTTTCTTTACGTCATTCAATTTCTGTTTCTTGGGCTTGGGTTCTGTATCTTCAACTTTCCATCCGTCGCTCTGGAAAATAATATCGTTTACTTAAAAAATGTAGAACTTTGGATGTTTTTTCTATAACAACAAATGCGTAATTTAATCATGTTTGTATCAATGAACCTTGACAATTTGAATATTAACAGATTTTGTTGAAAACATTTTAGCGAGTGGTTCGGAACAAAATCATATGCCTGCTTTTTTCAGACGCAGTCTATACACCGTGTACAATAAGCGTCGTCTCACCGCAGTATTTTTGTCCTGGTTTTGTTTGTGCTGCATTTTGTTCCTCGCCATCTGCATTTCCTCCACGATGTTGACTCCAGCACGCGAGCGCGCCAGGATGCGTTTGCGATGCTTGCGACTCAAACCTGAACACAACATTACATACATCTAAATATATATAATATGCAAAGACTGACTGACATACGGCCGGTTTCTATAATCTATCTATCTTTAACAAGAGATTTATGTCGAAATTTCACTACATTTTTTGCTTCAGTAAAGAAAGACAGATATTTAGATAAGGTGCATATATTTATACATATCTAGGCAAGATAATATTGTATGTCTATCTTTGTTTATTGAAGCATACAGTGGTATCGACATAGTAACGATTTGCATTTCAACCTCTTGTTAAAGGTAGATAGGATATAGAGAACGGCCGATAGTGATCTGAACACAAACCACTGGACGGATCGAGCTGAAATTTGGCATGCAGGTAGATGTTATGACGTAGGCATACGCTACGAAAGGATTTTGATAAATTACACCCCTAAGGCTCAGTTGCACCAAGTAACTTTGCCAATGCCTTTGCCTATGAAAATGTCATCGCCATACATTTGTGACGTATTTGACCTTGCGAATGTATGGAATTGACAGTTTCAAGGGCAAAGGTATTGGCAAAGTTAGTTTGTGCAATTGAGCCTTAGTCTTCTTATATTTTCGACTGGACTCAAAAGCTATCTGCACCCGGGCGAAGCCGGGCTGGATAGCTAGTTGATTTATAAAGTAATTATTGTGGGTCTTTGCACAGGTGTAGTTCGATGTAAGTCTAATCTGCCGCCTTAGCCAAGTTATAAGCGCTTCTAATCTATTGTCTTTCTACAATCGTTAGCATTGACGTAAGCGATAAAGCATGATTAAGCCATTGACTCGAACGACAAATATAATTTAAGGATAGGCTCTTCAGTACATTCGGAGTTTCAAAAGGCGACTATTAACTATTAAATTAACTTAATACAAACTTATGATTAATGAGAATGCCTTTTTTAGCATTGTATGCATGTTGTGACATGATAAAACCTACTTTTTTTGTAGGTAACTAAGTGTTTTGTGCGTGTACGTGCGTGCGTGCATGCGTGCGTACGTGCGTGTGTGCGTGTGTGTTCAGTTATTCACCTCTCAGAGCCAGTTCATCAGCGGACTCATTGAGTTGCGTATCGAGTGTGGACAGTGAGACGGCGGCCTTGTGCGCGGAGACCCGCGGGCCGGTGGCCATGTCCCAGTCACTGTGAGGCAACGGTAGCGGGTACTCCTGACGGGATAGACGCTCGAACCTGGAATTATAAGGAATGGTTGGTAAATTGTGTGGGTGGTTGTGATTTTTTTGACTTTTGGAATTGTTTTGGGATGTTTTGTCACATTCGGGATATTCTTGTCGGAATATAAGCTGGTATTTTTTTTATTCATATGTTGCGACCATTAAATTTTTGAGGATTTTTTAGAAGGTAGTCAGTCATTGTCTAGTATAAGAAATCGTTTTGATGGCGAATATAATGTGAACCTGTTTGGAATACTCCGAGTTTTGATACAATGCAACCATTTTTTTTTAAGTTTCTCATTTGCGATCTCTTCCAGCAGCAACCTTTGGATGGACTGGATTATTAGAAAGAAAGAAAGAAAAACGATTTATTGACATAACATGGAAAACACATAAAATTACAAATAAAATATTGATAAGACAAAGCACATAACACAGTCACATTGTGCCAAAATATGGCATTATAATAAGATCACTACTTATCTCTTATTATCTAAGATATATATGTATTTGTATATTTCCATTACATTGCTCTTATCCCTCGTCAAGCCCACAATCCTATATTCCTGTCCATCCAAAGGTTGCCAGGTAGAAATCGCTCAATACGGCCGCCAAATGTATCATATTTTTATTAGTTACATTTGTAAGATGTACAATAAAGAGTATATAAATGGTGCATTTACCTGTGCATGCATATTTTGGCACGTTTGTACGCCTTGGAGGAGGCGGTGCGCAGTTGTTCACGCAGCGCGGCCGCCAGCTGCTTCGCCGGGACGGGTAGCGGGTTCAATTCCACGTCCACGCGACCGGCGCGAGGGTCCAGCGGCTTAGAGCTGCTGGAATTTTATAACATACAGTTAAATAGAAAACTTATGATTAATAAATGTACAAATGATTATTAGAAATCTGAATCGAAATAAGAAAACTAACTCCCCCCTACCTCCCTCTTCCTCCCCTCACAAAAATTACAAAACAAATTATCGCGTTTCTTTACAAAATTTTTAGTTACATTGTGTTTGTAGTCACTCAAACTACCCCCCGACTTCTTTTTCAGTAGCAGTCTTGATATACCCTGTATACATTAATAGTTAATAAATACAATATTTTTCCTACACTACACTAACTATAAAATTAATTTCAACAACTGCACCAGTATAGAAATATACATAATATCTAATATCACAGTAATGGCACTCACAGATCTTCTTCATCATCAGACTCTTGGCCGGACCCTTGATCCTGGGCATTGTCTTCCTCTACCACCAATTCTAGAGCCTCCGGACCACCCTTAGGACATCCCATCTGTGGACAGAACGTTAGAAATTAAATTAAATGTATCTATTGTAGGCAGTAGGAAATATATCACATTTTTAGAATTAAAGTGACCTAATCCAAAAAAATAGATTTTGGGAATTTAATCATATTTTGGCTCAAAATTACCTATCGACCCGTTATTAAAGAAGGACCTATTGACGCGTGAAAGGCAGAAAGATGTATAAACCGGTCTTCTAGATGCATCTTACATAAGTAAAAAAGAATCTTATGTTACAAATATTTAGGGTGAGTTGCAGGAAAAGTCCTGCTAAAGATAGAGGTAAAGTTAACTTCAGCAGTGTCTTTGACCATGACCCACTGAATTTGACAATCCGTCTGTTGCACCACTGTAGGAATTGCTAAAGGTAAAGTTAAACGGGTGACCAGGAAAAAAACGTTGCAACACCCCAAAACACTACAGGGGTAATTTTTTATCAGTAACAACACTTCAATACAAATTTCAATTTTCTTTGAAATTGCGAATCTGTGTCATTTTTTAAATCAAAATTTGTGCTTTACAGTTCACAATACTGTTTCAATTATAGGAATTTGCGATCGACGATATTTAGATACTGGGAGGTGACAATGCAAATATTATGATGCCGGTTGTCGCCAATTTTGTACAAAATAATACCAAATGAGTGTAAAAAAAAGAGATTATAATTAATTGCTATTTCTATGCGGCTGGCCACATAACGTGAAAAACTGATGACTGATGAAAACCATGCAATAAGGTGATCTTGTACAAATATGTCATTTATGTTACTTCCAAAGACATAACCCAACACACTTTATTGAAGTATCGTCACTTGAAGAGCTCGATTCCCATAATATATCTCGTAGTAAAGACATTAAATCCATTTTAATTCTTCTATAAAAGCGCTGTGTCAAAATCAAGTAATAGCAGGTTATCAGTGTTTTGATAGTTGACATTTTACAGACATGCCTGTAACTTGAGCCCTTAACCGCCCGAAACTGTGGAGCTAAAGGTAATGTTATTTGTGACGTCATTTTGTCAAGAGTTAGATTTCTGCAACCCGAAAATGGAGTAACTGTAACTTTGACGGTTGATTTGACGTTTGCTACAGGCAAAGTTACTTTCTGCAACTCAGCCTTTATGAACATTTCCCAAAAAATATGATTTTTAGTTAGGTCACTTTAATTTGAAAGGTGCGATATGCATGTCATTGTTTCACTTTTTTTATCTATTCTGTGTGATATTACGGGAAAAAAATATATGTCTGAAAACATGACCAAAAAAGTACAAAAAAATAATCAAAACTGCTTTCGGTTTCGAAGCATTTAAATGCCATTTTGGCGCGAACATTGTGACGTCAACGTACACGATATCAACAATGTAATGTTTGGATTAAGTTTCTTTCATTAATTGCAACAAAACTATGTCATTACAAAATAATATTTTTTTATATTCTGTCCTGGTAGCACATCTGCCTACTCCAACCGGGACAAAAGCGTGAATTTATGTACGTATTTTTTCTACTATTTATCAACCCGGAGTCATGACTTTGTGCCTGACATAGTCACTATCATCATGGGACAGAACACAAATATTGAAACAGGGCTATCCTGGCACCTCTGCCTACCCCTTCTGGGACAAAAGCGTGAATTTTTGTATGTATTTTTCTATTCATTATTAGTCCAAAATCATGAATTTGTAAAATTTGTAACCTTATGCTGTAGTGTTAAGAGACATATTAGCAGGCGCCAGGCCGGCATAATTGTATCCATTGGCATGGGACTACCGTCCGATGCCAATGGATACTCTGCCTGGGCGGCTATTTGCGCTCACCATCAGGCGCAATGTGGCTACTAAGCCAGGCCAGAATTAAAAAATATGTCTTGACATACCATCATCATGGAACAGAACATACAAGGCTAAATGTGGCTATTTTCGTCTCCTGGCACCTCTGCCTATCCCATGTAATAATTAGATGTATGTACTCACCCTATGCCAAGCGCTGGTGGCCTCCTGGTACTGCAGCCCCAGCGGGGACTGCCGCAGCAGCCACGTGAGCGCCCGCCGAGCCCGCATACTTGCCGCAGAGGAGCCGCACATGCTCTGTATCAGCGGGGCACACAGCTGCACTACTGCATCGTCTGGGATCACACCGTCCGATACCTGGAATGGACAATTATAATCATCATCTCAGCCACAGGAAATATACTGCTATAGGCATCCCCCAAGATTTTCCACATCTGTGGAAGCGGCCTGCATCAAGTGACTTCTTGCAACTTTAGCCAATTGTTCTATCCAGTGATGACTTAGGCTACTTTCCCACGGTATCCAATTCTGCGGGAACGGTTTTTATTTATTTATTTATTTATTTATTTATTTATATATGCAAAATATAATGCTTTTTTTTACGGAATCCTGCAAAAACCACTGCTGTGTTCACACACATTAGTTTGCATCCTGTTTTTTGCGGTACGGCAATGGTAATGTGTCCTTTACTCGCACCCGATCCAGCAAAAAACGATATGCAGAAAGCTAGTGGGAACATTTCCATTAAACTATACGTGTAATTAAACTAGATCCTGCATTTTACTGTACATTGTCTTCCAATTTGTAGTGGCAAAACCGAATGTCACATTCGAACGGATCGGTTTTTTGCTGGATAAACAGGATGATCGTGTGAATGCTAGTATTGCAGCACGTACACTACTAAACGGGATCCTGCAAAAAACGGGATGTCGCCGTGTGAAAGTAGCGTTACGGCACTGAGACGTGGCCTCTCACTATGGGCCTCATGAGATGACTCAAGGTCACTCAACGCGCTATAGAGAGGGCTCGGTATTTCCCTACGAGATCGACTCAGAAATGAAAATATCCGTAGGAGAACAAAGGTTACCGACATACAAACAACACAAAAGAATTATCCTGGTTACAAGTAATTTATGAATACCTTGGACAATTCCTCCAAATAGCAGTCGATGAAATGAAGAATCATTGAGGTTGCGTTGCGCGCGTAATGCGGTACCTTCACAGCCAATATACCTGCAAACATACAAATTCGATTCATCAGGCATTTAAAAATGTCTCACATAATAAACTAGCGGCCCGGCCCAGCTTCGCCCGGGTGCATATAGATTTTTCTACAATAATATGCACGTATTATAAACATAAACCTTCCTCTTGAATCACTCTATCTATTAAAAAAAACCGCATCAAAATCCGTTGCGTAGTTTTAAAGATTTAAGCATACAAAGGGACATAGGGATAGAGAAAGCGACTTTGTTTTATACTATGTAGTGATAAATAACACCCAATATTAATACATAATCCTGACCCCACACTAAGATCGAGTCTTGTGAGGTGTATCAGAACCTACGAGTGGCATTTCGGGGTCACAGAAACTGACCCAAGACAGATATTTGTGGGTCTCACAAAAATTTGTCTCGGTCGGACATCGAACCCGTGGCCTCTCGTTTCACAGGCGGCGTTTAGTCGACTGCGCCACGGAGGCCGTCTTATCATTATGATCTAACCGTACTATTTAATTATTTTATATGGTAACTACTACTATTATATATTGATATTTAATATCCCAAGTCTCAGGATATCTAGCGCAGTGGATTCTCAAGCATGGCTTTGTAATTTTACTGGTGGCAGGTCTTTCTTCCGCCAAACAGTATAAATCCACTGTTGTGTTTCGGATTGAAGGACATTGTAGCCAGAGTAACTACTGGACATAAGTATTGAGACTTAACATCAAGATGGCGAGCGCAATGGAATGCCAAGCATATCTAATTCCTGGTGTTTGATTTTGCTTATGTTCATGAGCAGTCGTATCGCTTACCTGCAGGCGAGCAAGCTCGTTTCGCCAATTTAAAAAAATAATGTCTCACCGTCCGGGTTTGTAAGCATGTCGGTGTACATCTTGCAGTGTTCCAGGTCCCAGTTTGAGCGCTTCAGACACCTGAGACTGCCTCGGAGTAGACGACGGACCAGCTGAATGGAACACATACTTCAGTTAACTAAATCGGAAGGAAAATGCACCGAAAACGAAGCAATGTGGCAGTTTTGGCGACTTGTCCTACATAATAGTACCAAACATTTGGCAAGAATAACGATTTTTTTTGTTGAACTCAATTTTCCTTCCTCTATCTTAGCAATGACTAGTTTATTGAAGTGAAAAGGCAGCTTAAGACTCGAAACAATAGTAGACAAAAAAAATTACTTATTAAGTCTATCTTTCATGAGTGGTAATATTTCTCCCTTCTACTTTTTTCCTTAGCTACATAATATACTATTTCACCTAAACTGTTTTTAATCGAATCCATGAAATCAAAATATTATGCATTCAAAAATTCTTTCACAAGATGTTTTGAATCGTTATTTCTGTTACCACTACTTCAAAACGTTTTGTAGCTATGAACATGAAACCAAACAACAAACTCTGTCAGCGACACAAACTGTCTTCTTATTTTTCTTTTCTATCTTTTTCTGTAAAAGTTATCTAAAGTAATTTCTATATATAATACTTTCCATATACAGTAATTCCTAGCTAACACTTTAATATTTCACTTACCATCATAAACTTGTCAATCCGATGCTGGTCGATACCAAACCACTCTGTAGCGAGCATCTTCAGTCCCGACTTTATCATCAGGATGGCATACTTGAACTTATCCACTGGAAAGTCATCTAGGATCCCGGAAATGTTTTCACATAGCTCCTCCTGGGAAAGTAATATTTTATTCAGGAAATGTATGAATATATGATGTATTTACATTAAGAAATGCTTTTCAATGCCACGGCATAAAGAATGCAATTTCATTTTATCTATATTTTTTGCCAACTTATAAATTAACAATAAATAATAATAATAGTGTTGTTATTTGGTAGAAATGCCTTTTGGGTATGCAATTGTAAATGAAATTTAAACAAGTGTATATTTAATTATGGTTGAAAATGTCTTCAACATTATGTTTTTAGTAGTAAATAAAGATTTATACTGCCACTATTATAGAATAACAAATTTATAATGACACTAACCTGTACTAGGGGTTTGTCAGACATCCATACTGAATAGAACAACCCTTTCCAAACCCTCTGAAAATCTTCCTCTTTGAAGTCTGAAACATATCATTTTTAGTAATCAACATATTATTTAAAGATTCCCAAATTATTTTCTATGCCACACTGTCAATTTGTGGAATTGTTTAAAGTCACAGCTGTTTCACTCTTTCTTATTATCCTAGGTCCTTCCACCATATTGTGAAATAGCATTATAGCAGACCAGCATAATTGTTTGTAATAAACCTTAACCAACGTCTGATGCCATTCAATACTTTGGCTGGACGACATTTGCGTATTGTGCAAAAAATAATAATATATTCAATGGTAAAGCCAGAAACCACTGGATAAGATAACTACGACACACTAGACAGTTTATTTATCACTTGCATAATATACAAAACATTGACTTGTGGCAAAGGTTTTGTTGCAATGCAAAATTCAATAATTTTGAAATATTTTTATTAAATCGTAATGATTATGTAATAGCTTCATGCTGTCACGACTCCACTACACAGTATAAAAGGGCCAATAGTTCATAAAGTCTAAGATATATGCTAACCAAGCCAAACTATAACCATAAGCATTCTTCTACAATATCTGCATACAACTTTTTGAGGTTATATAAATAATAACACGCGCAAAAACGAAAATTTGAGATAAAAACACAGTAAACATAATAAAAAAAGTGTATAATTACCGTATCCCTTCTGAAAACAAGAGGCAAGCCATTTTTTTAGCGTTTTCAACAATCGATCCCGAGTCTTGGTATCATTTGCAGACAATAAGCGCGCGAATTTTATCTCCTGTGCGACTATGAGCACTCGGTCCTTCTTCGATTTATCTATTTGCCTGTGTTTTATGTTTTGTTTCTTATGTTTGGTCTTTTCCACGAGTTTCATTTTGGAAAATTCTTTGAAAACAATCGAACCATGTGCCAAACTCGAAACGTCACTGCGGCAGTATTTTTTTTTTGACATTTGACAACTTGGGTTAAGGAAGCGTGGGTGTAGTTTAGACGATTAATCGACTTTTCATACATATAGATTAATTATTATAAACGGGATTCTTAAAATATCATTATATAACGCCGCATACCGCATGCCGCATGAACAATTAAATGATATATTTAGCACTGTGCTGCTGCTACAATTGGCCGTCAATGAGCGTAGACAAAGCAATGGTTCAGAATTTTAATGGATTACGAATAGATGAAGATTTAGTCGATTATAGTGTATTTTGAGTAGGTATTGATTTAATTATTAAGCTTTTGGAGACACAACACGTTATAGTGTGAGGAAGGTTATGTTATCTTGGGGTCAATAGGTCAATCAATATTTTTATGTCTTTTTTAATTAGTTTAGTTCACATCAGATATGGGCATATTTTGAGTAAATAAACCCTTATATGACAGTACTAATGAACTTTTGTCCTCATGCCTCTCTCGTTACCTACATTTCCATATGTCCGCTACCTGGGAAAACCTGTACCAATATTTTCTAAGTCAATAACACTAACAGCAGTGTTGGGTAGTGGATTATTGAGCGGTTACATAATAAGCCTGAAATGAAAAGCTTCGCTCGCCTATTGTTATTTTTTTATAGTAATGCATGACGAGACGAGCATGCCGTTCGCCTGATAGTAAGCGACACGACCGCTCATGAATAGCAGCAAAACTTAAACAACATCATACCTCAACATTCGTACTTACATACAATTCCTGTGTTGTAGATATAGAAAACTACGAGACTCTTTTCTGTCTCACAAACATCCAGACTCGAAACAAATATTTGTGTGCCGAACAAACATTTATCTCAGTACAGATATCGAACCCGCAGCTTGTTTCACAGCCTGTCACATAGATTAGTATTAAATACAGAGAAATCCAAATAGCCTATCAAAGAATTCCACCAGGGTGGTAAGGTATTAAATGGATTTTAACGTTCTTCAAGTTAAGGGAGAAAACTTTTGAAGAACGCAAAGTATCACATCGTGTGGATACGTTTTTTATCATCTTGTTTGATCCACCTTATGTCATTGCGCGTATCAATGACCTTTACTACAGAGATTTTGTCTGTTTGTCTGCCAAGTGCGAACACTTGCTTACTCTTTTGCACCCACGTGTCTTAAGGAAAATAACTTCACAGCACTATAGTGGCATCCTTTTCTGTTCGTCCTACTATCTTTGAAATAAATGTATCTTGTTTATTAGTAATCGAATATTAAAAAAATCCTTTTAATCTTATGTTTTCTTTTGATATAAACAATAACTATAGTCCTCATCCCTATTCAAATAAATAAATAACACCCAACTGTCACATACATAGTCCTGACACATCTAAAATCGAGTCTTGTGTCGTGTATCAGAAACTACGAGAGACTTTTCGGTCTCACAAACACCCAGACCCGAAATAAATATTCGTGGGCCGCACAAACATTTCTCTCGGTGCGGGGATCGAACCCGCGGCCTTTCGTTTCATAGGCGGCGTTTAACCGGCCGCGCCACAGAGGCTGTCAAAATAAAACTGCAATGAACAATAATAGACTTTTTATTGTACAAAATATTAACATTAACTTAAAATCTATATTCACAATATCTTTACTTACATACAGACATACATAATTTGGTTTTTAAAAATACGCTAATTTTACATACAACTGATATCCGAAATATCATATTTTTTACACTAAAATCATATTCTTAGGTGCATTTATTTATAAGTATACAAAATAATGACTTTTCTTTCCATTCGCGTAGATTATTTAGTTTTAAAAGAAGATACATTAATATACAATAAAAATATTGCATATTTTATCTAAAAGCCACAATTAAAATTTATTTTGAGTTACCACGTGATTGTAAGCAGTTTTGATGACGTCACCTATCTGTATGAATCGCTCACATAAAGGAAAATAATAACTTATTTTTTCCATTCGCATAGATTATTTAGTTTTAAAACAATTTTTAATAATATATATATATATTAAAACATATCATATAATAAGTGCGTGGTGGCCTGTTGGTAAACGGACTAGACGCGGCTGCCCATATGTTCAGGGTGGTCGCGGGTTCGAATCCCAGGGCACACCTCTGACTTTTCGGAGTCATGTGTGTATTGATAGTCAATCACCACGCACTAAAACGGTGAAGGAAAACATCGTGAGGAAACCTGCATACCATAGCGATTCATAAGAACTTCTATGGTATGTAAGTCCGCCAACCCGCACTAGGCCAGCGTGGTGGACTATATGGCCTAACCACTCTCAATCGTATTCTCGATTGTAGAGTAGGCCCGTGCCCTGCAGTGGGACGTATATGGGCTGTCACCACCATCACCACCATCATATAATAACTGAAAACTACATAATAATTTATTTTAAGTTGAAACCACGTCTTCCTCTACCGTTTTGATTGGCTATGACGTCACCTATCTGTCCGATCTACTCACATACAGGAAAAAAATGAAAATGGCGTCACTATTATGCAAATCACCTTAATAAATGCGGGATGGTTTCAAGAAATGAGTCAAATAGCCTATTACATAATTTGAAGATTAGGATACAAATAATTTTATTTTGCAAAAATATTTTTTAGTGTACCTTTATAGTTTTAAAATTGGATAAAAACTACATTAGTTATAATTTAAATCCTAGGATATAATGTAACTTTTTCTAAATGGATTGTGTAGGAATTTGAATACCCCTTAATTTATTTAATGTTGAAAAATTATAGCTAAGAGTTCTTCACAAAAAAATATGGTAAGGCTTAAACTTCTTTCAACCGAACTATCAATTATTGTAGAGGCCTGTGCCCTGCAGTGGGACGTATATGAGCTGATACAGATAATTAGATAGTAATTAATTCATGGTTATGTAATTTAATACAAATAACGTATTTAAATCAGAACTTGTGACATTATTAAAATCAATTTTATACATAATATGTATTTAGACCCACAATAATATTAAATAGTGCGGGTTGGCGGACTTACATACCATAGAAATTTTTATAAATTGCTATGGTATGCAGGTTTCCTCACGATGTTTTCCTTCACCGTTTTAGTGCGTGGTGATTGACTATCAATACACACATGACTCCGAAAAGTCAGAGGTGTGCCCTGGGATTCGAACCCGCGACCACCGTGAACATGTAGGCAGTCGCGTCTAGTCCGTTTACCAACAGGCCACCACGCACTTATATGGCCTAACCACTGTCAATCGTACTCTCGATTGTAGAGGAGGCCCGTGCCCTGCAGTGGGACGTATATGGGCTGATACAGAGAATATTAAATAACTGTGAAGTTGAGAGCTTTTTATGGCAAGACATAATGAAAGTTTTCTATAAATATAATCTGATATTACAATGGGAAAATAATGGGATCATTCTCACAGGGTCTCTTTGAAAAAAAAATAATCATAAAATGTTTGAAGTGTAATGACTAAATGCATGATAATATTAATGAATTTAAATTTTGATGTGATAAATATTTATTTGTGTATTTGTTTTGTAATACATATATAACGTCTGACATTATAACATTGTTTGTTAATTGTAATGTAATAAAATAAAATAATGTGTAATGTAAACAATTTCTTGTCAGTTAAAATCCTAAACATTTAATAAATAACAGAAATACTATATCTGATATTGAGATATTTCAGAAATCAGAACTTATTTTAGTTTTGTTTTTCCTGATGAAATATCAATACTTACTCATAGTATTATACTCTTTGTTTGGACCGTCGGAAAAGCCACAATGCGGCTCGTCGGACTTCAAGCAATAAAGCAACCTAACGTCATTGAAATAGGGGCTATTTTCATTCAAGGCCACAATATGGCGCTTACGACGCGCTTACGGCGCTTACGACAGGCCAGGGGTTATACAGTTCAAATATTATATATTAAACCAATCAATATAATATATTTCCAATTGAAGTTATATTTACCCCACATTTTCTTATCAACAGCTGACCAACCAACATTTTAATTTCTCAATCTTTCCTTATACTCTGAACCGTGCAGAATATATCAAGACTGCTACCGAAAACGAAGCCGGGTGGTAGTTTTAGTGACTACAAACACTGCAACTAAAAATTTCGAAAAAAAGAAATATTTTTATTTTTATATGGTAAATCCATACTTATTATCAAAATCATAATTTATACTATCTTTAATAATTAAAGTTTGTACATTATTATTTTAAGAAAAACTATGTATGGTAAACCCCAAATAAGATTATATTAAAAAAAAAGTTTTTTTTCTTTATTTTGTTTTTTTTTACATTGCGTCTAAAGTCACTAAAACCTGGCTTCGTTTTCAGTAGTAGCCTTGACATACCCTGTATAGTGTATATATATATATATATATATATATATATATGTATATATATATATGTATATATATATATATATATGCCAACCCGCATTAGGCCAGCGTGGTGGACTATATGGCCTACCACCACCACTCTCACTCGTATTCTCGATTGTAGAGTAGGCCCGTGCCCTTACAGATACAGATATATATATATATATATATATATATATATATTACACATTGACGTCCATCTCAGTGAGCTTGGAGTCGTGAACCTCTCTCACCAGTTCCGCCAATTCGCCAGCATCGTACCCAAGCAACTGTCGCAGGTCACACACAAACTTGTACACGAATCTGTAATATATAGAGACTATGTATCAGCTCATATACGTCCCACTGCAGGGCACGGGTTTTATTATTATTTTTATATTTTCAACGTGTTTACCATTTGAAATACCAACAACTTTTAATTACGTTGGGTCAAATAATAAAATAAAATTATTTTTATAGCACTTTTCAAATTAGCTAATTACCGATGTTGAGTTTCTCATATGTGGCCGTCTGGGTACCTACCACCGAAATGTCTATTTCTCCCGAAAAACAGCAGTAAATGCACTGTTGTGTTCCGGTTTGAAAAAAAATGCAGCCAGAGTAACCACTGGACATATAAACATCTTATGTCTCAGGATGGCGATCGCAGTGGAAAACCAAGCATTGCTTTTGTTTTTGTTTTGCTACTGTCTATGAGCGTAAGGCTTACCATCAAGCGAACGGCATGCTAGTCTCGACATTTATTGCAATAAAAAAAAATTGTTAAGTCCGCCAGCGTGATGGCCTGTATGGCCTAACCCTCAATCTATACTAACCTCTTTCCAGACACCTTGGCTATCATATCACCGTCGTAATAATATCTCAGTGCGCGAGACAACTTCTCATAGTTCATGGCTGGTTTGTGTTTCCTGGCACCCCATAGTTTGGCTACCCGTTCCGGTTCTAACAACTTGAATTCACCGTCTGTACCTGTAAACGTTATTTAAATTAAATGAAATAATATATTACTATCTGAAGGTTTTCAAGATCCTTGTTTTGCTATAGAAAAAATAAAATTTAGGCTTATTACTCAAATACGATAAAATCGAGCAATGAAAACTATACAAAATAATATTTTTCTTTAAAAAAAAGTTACATTTTGATATTACTTAATACTTGTTAATTTGAAAATAAAAATACTTCATTAACGTGTTTGAGTACAAATAAAACATTTTATTGTGAACTGTTTTTTTTTTATTTTTCACTAAGTCAGTTTTTTTTAAAGCAAAGTTTTTTTTTCAATAACCTAATTTTGTGAAGTTTAAGTTAAGTTTCCCAATAACCTAGTTTAGTTACACCACGTTTAATTTTCAATAAGTTAGTTTTATAAGTAAAAAACGTTTTTATTTCTTTTTTTTTTCAGTTACAAAAAGTTTTTTTTTCATTTACAAAAACCTTTTTTTTTGTTTTGCAATGTTTGTAATACTATACCATGCCACCGTATAATGTTGAAGTATTCTGCACTGGTCAGTAACTCCAGTAGGAATTGCCACAGTTGTATTTGTCCATTATTGCCGTTTCGAGTGACGTACGCGGAGGGGTCCTCTTCACTCGGAGATCTGTTCACTATCTGGAAAATAAAAAATAACAATCCAATATTATAAAGTTTGTGTTTGTTACCTCTTCACACACAAACCACTGGACCAATTTTGATGAAATTTGGTGTAGAGATAGGTGACACCCTACATTTTATCTCGAAAACATGTAGTAATTCCGTAGTATGTCAGGAATTCAAATATACATATTTGCTACACGGCCCGACCGATTTTGATGAAATTTGGTATAGGTATAGCTGACGTCCTGGATGAGTGATTCCGTGGGATTTGCACTGAATTTAAAAATTCTCGATCCGCATACAAATTCAAAGGAATTTGATCGGAGGTTTCTTATAGAACAGTAATAACGTTGAGCATATTATTATTATTCCTTAAGCAATTATCACGCGAAATAGTACCTATATTTCTAAAGTGGGCTGGATTCAAAAAGTGTCTGAACCCAGACGAAGTCGGCGGGACTTTCACTACTTATTTAATCTGAAAATATGTTTTTAAGTAATTTTTTTCTAAGTTTTTGTTACCTGTTTTGGTTTCTTCTTGATTGCAGACTGCGGTACTTCTAAAGGATCTTTGATCTGCTGGTCATCGTTTTGTACTACAGCTAAAAATAAATGTGAAAAGTTAAAAGATATTTTTTTTGCCTATTGCTAGATTAGTCATGTAGTATAATAATATACAGAGCCAAGGTCTAAAAGAGCCCTGAGTTACATATGGGACTTCACGACCCCTGTATATAAATACACGTAAAATATACATATATAAAGACACGCCTTTAATCCCAGCCTTTAATATCCATTTCATAATATATTTTTGATTTAAAAAATCTTAATATTGAGCGCTGGTTAAAACAAATCTCAGATTATTAAATACTGTAATCCTTTTACTGGATCATTTAGTTAAAAAATGTTATGCTTTATCCTTGCCCGTTAACAAATAATATGTTTGTTCAAACTTACAAATGGGGATAAGGATAATATAACTTACCAATAAACTTGCATTTCCTCAACAGTTCGAAATGTGTCCAGAACAAATCGCCAGGATCTGATGGTACTTTTTCTCTGCAAACAAAAATTACTATTATTTATATATTTATATACATACACCTTGTAAAGGGTTATTTTGATTAGAATATTAAAACTTTAACATTATGTTCAAAATAATGAAGACCATTGGTAAATTTTTTTCTGAATGTTCCAAGAAGCTTATACCCAAATGGAGATTGCGTTCCGTATATAAAAGTGAAGCACAAAAATTTTACCTTGAATGACGTCGCTGTTGCCTGCTATCCTTTTCTTTAGAGTGACAATGAATGAAAATGACATTTTGTTCATTCATTGTCACTCGAAAGCAAAGGATAGCAGGCAACAGCGACGTCATTTAAGGTCAAATTTTTGAGCTTCAGTGCTTTATACGGAATGCAATCTCCATTTGGGTATAAGCTTCTTGAAATGTTCCATTATTTTTATCCTCACAAAACTAACCACACAAACGTCAAATGTAATTTTTTTAAATAATCCTTGATTCTACTAACATAAAGGCTATCAAAATGTACCTTAATAAAACCGAAATTAAGTTGAAATTACTGTAAAGAGGCTGGGGCGTTAGAGTAAATACATACTTAGACAATACGCCCGACCATAATAAGTACACACACACACACACACACACACACACACACAAACGCATGCACGCAGACACGCACGCACGCACACGCATTAGGCCGTTAGACTATATTGCCTAATCCGTCTCAATCGTACTCTCGATTGTAGATCAGACCCTTACCATACAGTGGGACGTATATGGGCTGATAGAGACAATTATTATAACTTTATTATACTATTAAAAATATATACATACTTGAAATCAACGTTGCTCATTGCAGATAGTTCAGTACCACTTATGTTCCAATCGGATAACTTTATACCGGTCAAATTAAACTGTCTGACTGCCCACTGGATCCAAAGCTTGACGTGTTGGACTGACCTGTGGAATTAAATGAAAATATTTATTTATTTATTTAATCTTTTACTGCACATAACAAAAATAAAGTGAAAAAACAACACAAACAAAAGCGGGCAGTCTAAGGTACATAGAATAGATATATATATATGTGGGTATCTCAAGACTGCTACCGAAAACGAAGCCGGGTGGTAGTTTAAGCGACTTCAGACACAATGCAATAGAAAAAGTTGCAAAAAACCAACATTTTTTTTTCCTATGACCATATTTGGGTGGTAAATACATTTTTTTCCCTTTCATTTATAAATAATATAAAGTTTAAAAATGTTTAAATTATTATTTTAGCAAAAATTATGGATTTACCACTCAAATATGACGATATTTAAAAAATCACAAAAAATAATTATCGCGTTTCTTTGCGATTTTTTTAGTTGCATTGTGTTTGTAGTCACTAAAACTACCACCCGGCTTCGTTTTCGGTAGCAGTTTTGAGATACTCAGTATATTTATTGAATCCATTGAGGTATTCTACTAGAGAGGACATCGGAAACAAAATCTCTACGTAATGTGCACAGACTAAGGAGTAGTAATGTGCGTGCACACGTGTAGACAGTGAAGCGAGAGGGAAGATAAGGTTACTGCGTAGGCGTGACAGGAATAGAAATAGAAGGATCGGTACGGCACCGCTCATTTTGTTTGCAGTGCCCCCTCTAGTATCTTATCTCAGTGATTGAATCCATAAAATGTCATACATTATTTTGATTTAGTTACGTTTTCAGTACCACCCAGTTTACAAGGCTGTTTTCGCCAGAGAAGAATAGGCAAGAAATTCTAGCATTACTCCAAAAAAGTATTTTAATAAGTGTGGGCAGTATTGTATTATAGAGGGTGTGTCAAAATTCGAAGTAAAGTTTAATGATGGTAGGTCTCTCATATGTGAGAGGCGGGGTTAGAATCATCGAACTCAAATTCGAGTTACCCAATACAGAGATATACGGACACAAAAAAAAAACAGAATCAAAAAACAGTAGAATTGAAACCTCATTATGATTTTTTTTCATAAAAATATTTTATCTCATGCATATTGTTGCTGTTTTGAAGGACATTGTAGCCAGAGTAAATACTGAACATTTCGACACTTTAACATCTTATTTCGCAGTATGGCAAGCGCAGTGGAATGTCAAACATTGCTTTGTAATTGAAGGTGTTGTTTGGTTTTGCTACTGTGATGATATATTGGTTACCATCAGGCGAAATGCGTACTTGTCTCGCCATTCATTGCAATAAAAAAAAATTGTGTGCATATTTATACAAGGTGTTTGAAAATTCGATTCGCATTTGTTGAAAAGGACATGTGTTTAAAAGACAAATAAATATTGTTCATAGAGACCGCATCCGTGACGCCGCCTGTGAAACGAGAGGCCGCGGGTTCGATCCCCGCACTGAGAAAAATGTTTGTGCGGCCCACAAATGTTTCTTTCGGGTCTGGGTGTTTGCGAGAAAAGTCTCTCGTAGTTTCTGATACACAAGACTCGATCTTAATGTGGGGTCAGGACTATATATGTGACTGTTGAGTGTATTTAGTAACTATCATAACGCTCACCACTCTGCGGGGTCGTCAGGTATCCTCACTCGGTGATCGCTCTTGAACTGCGCGTCCACCACCCACTTGACAGCGGCGGCGTGAGGTTGCTCAACATCCGTTTCCGTTGTGCACTCCACTGGTTCTTCCATTAAGGATATAGAGTCTTCTAGTTCTAGACCTGTCAAATAAATACTAATGTACAACTCTATATTATCACTTCTTTGAAAAAAAAAAGAAATATATATATATAATTAACCCTATATCTAACTATGTTTGTATTTATTTATATATAATACATACATATATAAACTCACGCCTATATCCCAGAAGGGGTAGGCAGAGGTGCCAGGACACACACATTTCGCCTTGTATTTTCCATCCTACGATGTGATAGGTGGCAAGCCTATCGCCATATCGGGTCAAATTCCTGACTCTGGGCTGATAATGAATAGAAAAATCCAATATCACATTACCTAACCCGGGATTCGAATACGAGACTTCAGCTTTATAACCGTACCATACAACTACGCCACCGAGGCAGTCGATCAAATAAATACTAATATTTAAAGCTGAAGAGTTTGTTTGGACGCGCTAATCTCAGGAACTACTGGTTAGAATTTCAATGGATACTGTCCATTCGAGAGAGAGGTCAATCGGCGAATCCAACTCGGTTGGGCAGCGTTCGGGAAACTTCGCGACGTCTTCTCGTCCAAAATACCTCAGTGCCTAAAATCGAAAGTCTTCGATAGTTGTGTGTTACCAGTGATGACATACGGCACCGAGACGTGGCCTCTGACTGTGGGCCTCATTAAAAGGCTCAAAGTCACTCAACGAGCCATGGAGCGGGCTATGCTCGGTGTTTCCCTACGAGATCGAATCAGAAATGAGGAGATCCGTAGGAGAACCAAGGTTACCGACATAGCCCATAGGATTGGCAAGTTGAAGTGGCAGTGGGCCGGGCACATAGCTCGTAGAACCGATGGCCGTTGGGGCCGAAAGGTTCTCGAGTGGAGGCCACGTACAGGCAAGCGAAGTGTCGGACGCCCGCCTACAAGGTGGACGGACGATCTGACTAAGGTCGCAGGAAGTCGCTGGATGCAGGCCGCTTCCAACAGGTCATTGTGGAGATCATTGGGGGAGGCCTGTGTTCAGCAGTGGACTTCCTGTGGCTGATATGATGATGATGATGATGATGACTTTTAGATGTATAATATGATTTAATATATTTTCAGTCTTTTTTGTTTACAAATTCTGTGAAGGTCAATTAGCAATAGCAGAAATATATAGCATGCTAAGGCATTAAATAGCAAGGTGGTGATGTTATTTGAATTTTGAAATAGCAATAATAGGGTATTTGACTATTATCGATTTTTGGTATTATCTCGCTTACCAACACAAATACGTTCAAAATAAAGCCTTGCTGTCAAAAAAGTATTAAAGTAGCTTGTAACATAAGGCAAATATTAATATCTAAAATTAAAGAGTAGGAGTGTAGTGGGGATATCTTGCCGTCTCTTTCACACGCGCACACTGTAATATATAATAACCCTAGTGACGTCACTATCTTGGTTTTGCATTTCTTTTCTGTTACTCCCACTACAAGATTTAAAAAGTTTCTAACTTGTTTCATTCTGGAAGGATTTATTAATTTCTTTGTTTGTTAGACCATAGCCATGGATACGTTTTGATAAATACAATAAAAAATTTGAGTCAAATACCCTATTCACATAACTACTACAAGTTGCAGTACTCACTAGGTTGTCTCCTCGGCAGCTGCACCAGTTCCTCATCAGGCTTGAGTACATCCAGGATGTTGATTTTCCTCTCAGCCGCCCTGATTTGGATGTTGACCTGAACCACCCCTTCACCCCGTATGCACTGTTCCACCAGGGTCTTGTGGTTCTCCAACTGGAAAGAGGAAAAATGGTGATGGTATGTTCTGTAGCAGCCCATATACGTCCCACTGCAGGGCACGGGCCTCCTCTACAATCGGTACGGTTGAGAGTGGTTAGGCCGCATAGTCCACCACGGCCTAGTGCGGGTTGGCGAACTTTACATACCATAGAAATTCATACAAATCTCTATGCTATGTTCTATCGCTATGGTATGCAGGTTTTTTCACGATGTTTTCCTTCACTGCTATAGTGTAGGCATTTTATTTTTGTGATAATGTGTAAAACTATTCTTTACTGATAAACTTATAAAATAGAGTTATAATTATGGAACAATATTCCTTTTTTTTATTATACAAGTTATGTATTTTTATGTACAATATTGTATTTTGGAAAAAAAAACGTCACACTGTTAAAATTCTTAAATGCTAAAAAATGCCTTAATAAGATTTCACAATAAAATGTGACTAAAACCTAGAAAAAAATACATTAAAAAAAGGCAAACGCGAAACTAGTCATTACTCATTAGAAATATAAACTTTGGGAAGGAAAAAAATAGAAAAATTAAACCGAATTCGCAATAAAATCCCTGAATAATACATATACATAACACAATAATAAGACATAGAAATAATAAATAAATAACACCCAACAGTCACATACATAGTCCTGACCCCACACTAAGATCGAGTCTTGTGTCGTGTATCAGGAACTACGAGAGACTTTTCGGTCTCACAAACACCCAGACCCGGAAGAAATATTTGTGGACCGCACAAACATTTCTCTCGGTGCGGGGATCGAACCCGCGGCCTCTCGTTTCACACGCGGCGTCTAACCAACTGCGCCACGGAAGCTGTCGAATACATAGAAACCTTCCAAATAAGTTAACTATTGGCCTTAAAAATAGTTTAATTTCAAGAAACATTATATTTACCATTTTAGCGTCCTGCAGCCAGAATGTGTAGTCGGAGAGATCAGCTCCCAACCGCCTCTCCAGCATTGCGCGTAGTCGCGACAACCTGGTTCTAATGTCCATCAGCTGAACTATAACTTCTTCTGCAAACATAGAGGAAAAAAGGAGTTCTGTATCAGCCCATATACGTCCCACTGTAGGGCACGGGCCTACTCTACAATCGAGAGGACACTTGAGGGTGGTTAGGTCGTATGGTCCACTACGCTGGCCTAGTGTGGTTTGGTGGACTTTACATATCCTTTTTTTTTTGTAATCTCTGTAGTATGCAGGTTTCCTCACAATGTTTTCCTTAGTCGTAATAGTGTGTGATGATTCACTATCAATACACACATGAACCCCTAAAGTCAGAGGTGTGCCTTGAGATTCGAATTCAATAATTGTTTGAACCTGCAAAGTGTATAGAACAGCTGTTTTTTTCTGCTATTTCGCGATTTCAGGGCTTGCCCCATAATAAAAATTGTTCATTATGATGAGTGTACCATCCCCCTTTCAGCTTTATATACCCTTTATAAACTTGTATGTATATACAGAGTATTTTTTACGTGATGATTTATACATAATCTTGTTTGAGTGTTAAATCCATAATTTTTCTTAAATAATAATTTAAACCCTTGGGTACCATAGCGTCTCTAAAAATTAAAGGCTGTGTTACTGTAGCTGGCAATATTATTTTAGAAAAAACCACCATGTATATCCATATACCACCCAAATAAGTAAAAACAAATGCTGGAAAAATTCGTCGCTTTTTTTGCAATACTTACTTTAGTTGCATTGTGTTGAATTCACTAAAACCACCCAGCTTCGTTTTTGGTAGCAGTCTTAATATACTCTGAATATACGATTTTTTTTTTATTTTTTTTTTATTGCAGTGAATGGCGAGACGAGCAAGCCGTTCGCCTGATGGTAAGCAATACGACCGCTCATAAACAGTAGCAACATTCCACTGCGCTCGCCATCCTGAGACATAAGATGTTAAGTCTCAATATGTCCAGTAGTTACTCTGGCTACAATGTCCTTCAATCCGAAACACAACAGTGCATTTAAGCAGTGTTGTTTCACGGGAGAAATAGACATTGCGGTGGTACCTACCCAGATGGCCTCTCACATATGAGAGACCTACCACCAGTAAAGTACTAAACATCTCTTACCAGTGCTATCAGTGCTCTGCATAGTATTATCATCATCGGCAGTGTCAGAGAATACTGTTAACGGTGTGTGAAGGATCTCCGCTCCTGTTTGCATTAAGCCTGAAAAATAAGTATTTATTATTATTATAAGGTAAGAAGATTAGACAACTGATGTGTGCGGTATGCATAGGTATATCTCAATCTGTACCTCCATATCGACGCAGGAAAGCGATTTTCTCGTATCTCGAAACAAGCAATTTTTCACCAGGATGAAAAAAAAAATTTTAAAATGAATAACCTTTAAATTAGAAACCTTAGGAATACCATTTCTTTAATAATAACATTTTAAAATAAAACCTTACATTTTCACAAGGAAATTTAATGCGGTATTTTTTTATGAATTAAATAATATACAAAGCGCACATACGCATTTTTTGAGATAATCCTGCGTCGATATGTAGCTCTTACACCCCACTCCACAATGGCAGATCCCCCTCCCTCCCCATTTTAAAACCTACTTTAGTTATCAAATATTTTGTCCTATTTGAATGACTTTTAATTCAGTTTTAGCGAAGAAGGCAAATCATTTAATAACTAAAAATCTTATTAAACAGTCTATGAACGTAAATAAATAATTAAATCTGTAAGTTTTTTCTCAAATAAAATAAATAAGGCTGTAAGTATTAAAATAAAAGTTTGTCTTTTATTCATTCTAGATTATCATTTAGACTCCTCTTTAGTCTTTAGACTGCACTCTCGTTCTTGTTTTTTTATATCCAGACAAAGTTGTCTGGACGAAGACTGCCTATTGCAATAAGGCTGGCATTTATAACTTATTTATTTATTATTTTCTTTATTGTAATTGTTCCCTTGTAATGTGCAAAAAGTATGATTCTTGTATATTGCGTTTCAGTCATCACATTTTCAAATTCAAATTTCATAATTGGCAACCATACAAACAATGCCAGGTTTTGATACTGTAAAATTGATAATTTATGTTTCCCTTTAACAACATATAAATATTTGATATAAAAGTAAACTAAGAAAAGAAAACTTAAGTAAGTCTTTGTAAGTGTTAATTTCAATTTATACTTAAGTAAACAATAAATTATTAATTACAATATATAGTTTTGCACTACCGACACTATTAACAATTAGTGAATTACTGTACATCATAAGTTTTTTTGGGAATAAATCCCTTAATGTAATAAGATATGTGGATTGTTCCTACATAAGTAATATCTAGTTATAAGTGTAAGTTTGTACTGTTCATGTAAATGTGTGTGCAATAAAGTTTTTTTTTTTATTGCATTGAATGGCCAGACGAGCATGCTGTTCGCCTGATGGTAAGCGATGCGACCGCTCATGAACAGTAGTAAAACCAAACAACACCTTGATTTACAAGGCAATGCTTGGCATTCCACTGCGCTCGCCATCCTGAGACACAAAATGTTAAGTCTCAATATGTCCAGTAGTTACTCTGGCTACAATGTCCTAATAATGAATATTGTATTGTATTCTTAGTATGTATATTCAGTTACAATTATACATAATTGTTTTGAATGATTAATCTCACATAGCTGCAAACTCAATTTGGACTGCATTGTACTTTCCATTGCATGCTTCATTCTCATTTTATCATGCTACTGTAATAAAAAAAGCCTGAATTGTCATAAAATTAGAAAGATAACACTTTATTGTTCACCACATATTACATACAAGTAAACAGTTTACATTTTTTGAAATAGTGTAACAACTGGCAGTCTTATCGCTATTAGCGATCTCTTCCAGACAACCAAACGTACGATGGATCATCCGTTATATAAGATTATATGTAATGTGGGGGAGGTTGAAAACCTAACAAATAAGAATATATATACATTATAAATACAATGGTAACAAAAATATTGTGAGTAGTTGTACTACAGTGTCGGTCTCTCGTAGATGAGAGACTTTTAAAGCAAACACCAACGCTATTAAAGCACTAGGACTGTTATGTATGCACGGCAGTGTACCGGTTTGAAGAAATTTGAAGCCATTGCTTGGTGGCTATCATAAGACTTATTTTATACTAATACTAACACAGTGCAGTGCTTAATATTATTTTGTACAAGTCAGTCTTGTAAATGGTCAGGCCAGACAATAACAAAAACGACCTGTTTGTCTCGACTCTTGAGTATAAAGTAGGATAAATGCAGAATGCTGTTTTAGTTTAAAGTTACAAAACAAAATGACAATTAATTTATTGAATTCTATTTTTTTTTTTTCAAAATATTAAGTTGCTAACTAACTAATCAATTAGCAACATTAAAACAAAGTTATATTTATTTACATTTAGTTTTACGTAAATATAAACTTGAATTTCGCGGTAAAATATACATCATTGGTATAGTCTTCTCCACTGTAGCATATTTAATAAAGAATAGTTGAAGAGTAGATGTAGATAAAGGAGGATATAATAAATTTAATTGTTTTCCTACCCAAATCAGACTCCGCAACATACTGTGGAATGATCGACATTGGATCCGACGTTTCTACAACACTCTCGTCAAATCCATTCTCACTGGTCTCCATTTTTATGGATCTCACGTTTAATATATCACTCAGGTCCGCCACTTCCATTTTGATGTATTAATAATTAAAAACAATAATATTTGATCAAAAGTTTGAAAATTATAGGAAAAGGAAATAGATTACTTCTCAAGTATTCACTTCCGCGTGCGCTAAAAGGAAACTGCCATAGATGACGTTTCTGACAGTTCGTGGTTGTCTATGGATTTGAAGTGCACAAATCATTTTAAAATTATTAAATTGGACGCAATTATATCATAAAATGAACAACATTTACATTTTAGCCCTCAGGTTTAACCTAATAATACGTATAAAAATATTATAAATTGAAATACAATATTTAATTGTACCGTTTTATTTTGGATACGTTGCCTAAGGCGTTAATATACATACAGCCATGACTTGACGAGTAAATTACGATTTATATGTAAGTTATTTCATATAACATAACAAAAATGAGGAACACACTTTGCTATATAGTATTACTAATTTAATCCTTATTTGCACTACATAGGGAAACAATTGCAGAAAAGAAATAACATAACAAAGTACAAAAGCCGGCCTTACCATACTAGGTAATTTGTTCCAGGCAACTTTTGGATAGATAGATAGGTAGAAGTAGGGTAGAAGATTCTAATATTTTGTGGAGTAGTTACTGGTAGTTACCTAGGCAAATATAAACGTACCTACTGTTTTACGTACGGCATCCGAACATTCGAACTTCGTTTTGGATCATAAAGTAACCCTTGATATTAACCTGGGATGTTCGTATCCACCCGGAAATACACCACCACGAAGGTTTAATACCCATTAAAGTCACTAGACGCCGCAGAAAGCGATCTAGAGCCATCTTTTAACCGGTTCGATCTAAATACCCTATCTCCACTGCTCTTACTTTTTTTAAAGTGTTAAAGCCAAACTGTTATGCGTTATGAATCAGTATGAATGATAAAGATCATCTGAGTCGGTACCACTGTATCACGCAAAATCAACATTCTACTTGGTGGTAGGTCTCTTATATGTGTGCCTATCACAGACTAAGAATTAAACCACATGAGTAGGTACCACCGTAATGTCCATATCTCTCGCCAAACAGCAGTGTAAATGCTCTGTTATGTTCCGTTTTGAAGGATATTGTAGAGTATCTGTATAATAATAATAATAATAATAACACCCAACAGTCACATACATAGTTCTGACCCCACACTAAGATCGAGTCTTGTGTCGTGGGTATCAGGAACTACGAGAGACTTTTCGGTCTCACAAACACCCAGACCCGGAAGAAATATTTGTGGGCCGCACAAACATTTCTCTCGGTGCGGGGATCGAACCCGCGGCCTCTCGTTTCACAGTCGGCGTCTAACCAACTGCGCCACGGAGGCTGTCAAAATATGTAATGTATATGGCCAATACGTGCCACTGCAGGACACAGGCCTCCCCTACAATCAAGAGAACGATTGAGAGTGGTTACGCCATATAGTCCACCACGCTGGCCTAATGCGGGTTGGCGGACTTTGCATATCATAGAAATTCTTGTAAAGCGTTATGGTATGCAGGTTTCCTCACGATGTTTCCTTCACCGTTTTAGTGCGTGGTGATTGACTATCAAAACACAAATGACTCCAAAAAGTCTGCAGTGTATAGGCACCGTTATGTTCCGGTTTAAAGAACGTTGTAGCCACAGGCTAAGGTTGTTGCAACTTAACATCTTGCGTCTCAGGATAGTACAGTGAAATGCCAAGCGTTACTTTGTAATTCACGTTGTGGTTTGGTTTTGCTACTGTTCATGAGCGGTCGTATCGCTTACCATCAGGCGAACGGCATGCTCGTCTCGAAATTCATTGCAATAAGAAAAATCAGATGTTTGCTTTAGGTATTGAACCCGCAAGATTAACATGTTGGCAGCCGCGTCTGGCCCGTTACCAACACCTTATTGCTCTATAGATTATTCAAGTTTTAATATTATTTATTTCCGTGTATGCGTCAACGTTATTTAGTATTTATCCTGAAACGTTACGTTTAATTCTAAGTCTGTGCCACAAGACACAAGTAAGCAATTATTTAAACAGAAAAGTTGTGCAATTATTATGCGTTTGGAACTGTGTTTATGGTTGTGTATTTTGATTTCGTTGTTATTTCTTTCTGATGTGGATGGGTCAAACGTTCTGACTGATTTAATGGGTATTTATTTTGTATATTTTTAACGAAATGTAGGCTTATTGTATAAAATAATTTTATTTGAGAAATATGTATATTTACTTAATTTGAAACACCTTACTGTTTGTCTTACTTCTGTTACATCGTTATATATAAACAGTATTTCTTCCACAATATATATATTTTTTTAAATAAAGCAACGTTAAATCAAACAATCCTTACAAATGTCTAAGCTATTCATACTTCAATGAAAAAAAAAGTTGTTCGTAATTACCTCTTTGATCTTTCGAGTTTCAATGCGTATTAAAATTCAAAATGTGACATCACCAACCTCCAAGGGTAGTGTCCTTCGTCTCACAAAGTGTGAGAGCAATAAGCCTCCGTGACGCCGCGGGTTCGATCCCCGCAGACCCCGCATCGAGACAAATGTTTGTGAGGCCCACAAGTCTCACGTAGTTTCTGATACCCACGACACAAGACTTAATTGATCTTAATGTGGGGTCAGGACTATGTATGTGACTGTTGGGTAATTTGACTGTACTGTACTGTATCAGGCGCTATACGTCCCACTACAGGGCACGGGCCTCCTCTACAATCGAGATAACGATTGAGAGTGGTTGGGCCATATAGTCCACCTCGCTAGCCTATTATTGGGTGAGTGTATTTATTTTTTATTATGATTAAATAATATATTCTAACCAACTCGCACTAGGCCAGCGTGGTGGACTATATGGCCTAACCACTCTCAATCGTACTTTCGATTGTAGAGTAGGCCCGTGCCCTGCAGAGGGACGTATATGGGCTGATACAGAATATATTCTATGTTACAGATTGGCTTTTTGGCTATAAACCCAGGCAACATCGTGTCAAACCGATTACTCACGGTAAGTTTACAACAGCTGTGTAATATGTTTTTATTCATAGACTGCAAATTTATTGAACACAAGGGAGTAATACTGGTGGTAGGTCTCTCATATGTGAGAGGCCACCTGGGTAGGTACCACCGCAATGCCTATTTCTCCCGACAAACAACACTGTAAATTCAATGTTTTCTTTCGGCTCGAAGGTTATTGTCTCAGGATTGCAAGCGGAGTGGAATACTAGGCATTGCTTTGGAATTCAAGGTATTGTTTGGTAGGTATTTTTTGACCTCTAGTTAAAAATAGATAGGATTTTGAGAACGGCCGTAAGAATAAGGCCCATAGTATTTACTATTTACTAACGGCCCATGCCAATAACACTAGTTTACATAATTGAATTTTTTTTTTATACCCCAAATAAATGTATACAAATATGTATGTTAATCTACCTTCCTTAAACCAAAAAGTGTTAGTAAAAATATTCTATCACGTCACAAATTCTTCCTGCAGTCAAACGTTTTTTTTAACTACCTAACGTGGTAACGACAGTTTATTGTTTATTCGTTCGCTTCAAACCACAATTATCTTGTTTCGGATTGATTAAAAATGTCGAGTAGAAAGTGTAAACAATGTTCTGATCGTTTTTGTTTTGTTTGTGGACAGTTATTATTTTCAAAAAAGAGAAGACCCATTACAGATTCGTTAAAAAGTGCATATCTCCATTATTTTGGATTTCCTGTTGCAAATCAAGATAAAAAGTGGATGCCTCATGTGTTTTGCGAAAGCTGTAGAATTGTCTTACTCGAGTGGTCATCAGGAGAAAACGTTCACCTTCCATTTGGTTCACCAATGCTATGGAGAGGACATAGTAAAATGGTTGTGGAACATTTTTTGGGAAATGAGAAAAGTGAAGATTACAAAGAAATTTTTACCGATTTATTGGAAAATTTTCAAAAGATGGGAGTAAACATGTCATTAAAGATTTATTTTCTGAAATCGCATCTTAATTTTTTCTCTGAAAACTTAGGAAGTATGAGTGACGAACAAGGGGAACGTTTTCATCAAGATTTAAAGGTTTTTGAAGAACGACATCAAGGATTTTGGGATGAAAACATGTTGGGGGATTACTGTTGGTCCATTATAAGAGGAACTGATTCAAATAGCTATAAAAAGAAGGCAAAAATTTGACATTTTTAATTTTTTTTAGTATTAATACCAAAATTATGTATTTCAGTTAAGTTAATAAATATTTCTTAAACCAGACATGATAGAATTTTTTTATTATTTGTTTTGGATAATTCTACCTAAATGAATCACAAAGTAGGTAATAACTTTTAGCTGGGGTATAAAAACCGTGTAAACTAGTGTAATCAATCGAAAAAATTAGATTGAAGTCAATCTGGATTGTTTTCTACTTTTCGATTGGTCTCTTGTCATGTTGCCACAGTTTTTTCACTACTGAGATTGATTATTGGCAATATAGTATCAGAAAAAAGATTGAGCTATCTAAAACGGCAAATTTTGGATTGGGATTGTTTATTGGCAACGGCTGTAAGTCACATTTCACTAACCACAATAAACTACGTTCTTGCAGGCAACAAGTTACATCATTCAAAAACATTTATTTATTAATCACGAAAGTAGCTTATTAAAACGTGTTTTTCCACGTAAATGACTCAATAAAATAGGGAACATTCCCGGAGTACTACGTCAATTAAATACAACAGTTTTTGGACTGTAGTCTAATTTACCGTGTTATGCCAACTTGTACTAGGCCAGCGTGGTGGACTATTATCTAAGCCCTCTCAGTCGTACTCTCGATTGTAGAGGAGGCCTGTGCCCTGCAGTGGGACGTATATGGGCTGATACAGATACAGAATTTCTGTAAACTATTATTTTTGGTACAATAAAAAGTAAGTAAATAAAAGTATGTACTGGATACAACAAAATACATTACTATCTGCTTAAGTATTTCTAATTATGTTATGTATAATTACAAATTGTATCATACGAGGATAATTAATTATTTTCCTTCTAAAAGTATGCTGAAGCGGGACAGAAAACTGGGAAAACACATTATTTTTTAGTGGGGATTAAAGCCATATTTGTTAATAAGCGGAGCGGGCAACTTTTCTAAAGTTATACTTATTTTGGGGCGTTTGGAAAAATTACGAGAGTAAATTTTTATGTGCACATAGCTCTCAGAACCGTAATTGGGGCCGAAAGGTTCTAGAGTGGAGGCCACGTACAGGCAAGCGAAATGTCGGACGCCCGCCTACAATGTGGACGGACGACCTGGCTAAGCTTGCAGGAAGTCGTTGGATGCAGGCCGCTTCCAACAGGTCATTGTGGAGATCCTTGGGGGAGGCCTATGTTCAGCAGTGGACTTCCTGTGGCTGAGATGATGATGATGATGAAATTTTTACAATTCGCGCGCTGACAGACAACCAAAAAACCGACATAAGTATTAAAGTTATTTAAGTACTAGGAATGCATATAGTTGGCGGAGATATTTTTGTTCTAAATTTCTATTGGCGATATTAGCAAATGCGTCATTTTAAAATTTAATAGATTTTCACGTTACAAAAACCAGGGACTCGTGACGCCGATGTTTTTTTCGAGTTCACCCGTTCTTGATACAATCCGGCCGGCTTAATAGGGTATTTGACTCCAATTTTTTTATTATTTCAATTTTATTTATCAAAACGTATCCATAGCTATGGTGTAACAAACAAAGAAATGTATAAATCCATTCAGAATTAAACAAGTTAGAAACGTTTTAAGCCTTGTAGTGGGGGTAACAGAAAAGAAATGCAAAACAAAGATAGTGACGTCACTAGGGTTATTATACATTACAGTGTGCGCGTGTGAAAGAGACAGCAAGATGTCCCTACTACACACCTACTCTAATTTTAAATATTAATATTTGCCTTATGTTACAAGGTACTTTAATAATTTTTTGACAGCAAGGCTTTCTTTTTACGTATTTGTATTTTTAAGCGAAATAATACCAAAAATCGATAAAATAATACTGATATTGATCAGTTAGTGTTCTACCGTCGGTGAATACTCTATACTGCAGTACTAGTACTGTATCAGCCCATATACGTCCCACTGCAGGGCACGGGCCTACTCTACAATCGAGAATACGATTGAGAGTGGTTAGGCCATATAGTCCACCACGCTGGCCTAGTGCGGGTTGGCGGACTTACATACCATAGAAATTCTTATAAATCGCTATGGTATGCAGGTTTCCTCACGATGTTTCCCTTCACCGTTTTTAGTGCGTGGTGATTGACTATCAATACACACATGACTCCGAAAAGTCAGAGGTGTGCCCTGGGATTCGAACCCGCGACCACCGTGAACATGTGGGCAGCCGCGTCTAGTCCGTTTACCAACAGACCACCACGCACTTTACTAGTAGCAGTACTACTACTATTAATTGCAGTGTTGTTATTTTCCATTACCCCTTTCCTTTTTCCATCATTTTTCTTTACTGCTCCCTCCTTTCTCCCATGATTTGGCCGGCCACACCTCAGAACAATGACTAAAGTCTTTGTTCTGAGGGCCACACATGTATGATCCAAGCATTGTCGATATTTATGAGCAGGAGTGATCACTTACAATCAGGTGACCTGTTTGCTCGATTGCCGAACCCATGCAATAAAAAAAAAAGTATTTAACTGAAAACTAACCCGTTCTAGGCCAGCGTGGATTATATGGCCTAACCTCTCCCTATCGTACTCGATTGTAGAGTAGGCCTATTTATACTATGAGACCTATGTGGGATTATACAGATACAGCTTAAAAGTATTAAATAACTTGGATTAAATCGCTCCGCCCATGACTAACGAGTCATAACAAAACTGCAAAATTTATTACCATTGTTTAGTTATTCGAAAACTATACACATAGTAATAGTATGTATCATCATGACGTGATAAAATAAATAATGAAAATGTTAAAATACAGTGTGATATGTTTGTGTTTTTGTGTGTCTATTTGGTGCTGTAAATCTGGTATGTTTAAAAAATACTTTTAAATATTACAATACCTATGTTAGGCGTTACTTTTTATAGATTACGCCTGTCTTATGTATTCTGTATTAGTCCATAAACGTCCTATTGCTGGGCACAGGCCTTCTCTTCAATCGAGAGTGCGATTGAGAGGAGTTTGTTTATCCACCACGCTGGCCTAGTGCGGGTTGGCAAACTTTACAATTTACATACCATAGAAATTCTTACAAATTGCAATGGTATGTAGGTTCCTCAGTCCTCACGATATTTTCCTTCGCCGTTATAGTGCGTGGTCATTGACTATCTTCGGTTGAAATATTTTTCAAAGTCAAAGTGTTTCAAGTGCGTGGTGGCCTGTTGGTAAACGGACTAGACGCGACTGCCAACATGTTCATGGTGGTCGCGGGTTCGAATCCCAGGGCACACCTCTGACTTTTCGGAGTCATGTATGTATTGATAGTCAATCACCACGCACTAAAACGGTGAAGGAAAACATCGTGAGGAAACCTGCATACCATAGCGATTTATAAAATTTCTATGGTATGTAAGTCCGCCAACCCGCATTAGGCCAGCGTGGTGGACTATATGGCCTAACCACTCTCAATCGTACTTTCGATTGTAGAGGAGGCCCGTGCCCTGCAGTGGGACGTATATGGGCTGATACAGAGATTCTTTAATGGCACATTCGCCTGATGGTAAGCGATATGACCGCTCATGGACAGTAGCCATGCTTGAGACATATGATTTTAAGTCTCAATTTATGTCCATGGCTGCAATGTCCTTCAAACCGAAACACAATTGTGCATTTAGGCGGGAGAAATAGAAATTGTAGTGGTACTTACCCTGATGGCCTTTCACATATGAGAGACCTACCCTTCGATCAAATATACACTAGATACATGAGCGCTTAGAAAATGGCACCAAAAGAGTGCTTTAAGCACTCTTTCGCCTTCAGTCACGCACCGACCGTTGCTTCTAAAACGTCGCAGAACTTTAGACAATATTATGTGAAAAGCTACTTTAAGCTCCAGGAGTAAGGTGAAATTTGTGTTAATATATTTGGAATATGTGATCTTTATGTTTACTTTTTTGTTTTATTGCATCGGTGCCACTTTTTAACAGAACATTATATCTAGTGTATATTTGATCGAAGGATCTACCGCCAGTAAAATTAAATTCTATTTATTTTTTTCAGTTGTAAACAAACATGAACCGGTTTCCACTCCTTTACCACCACCAAGAACAAAACGTAAGTATTTGTATTATTTTATGCTGATTTAAAAAAATAGTATTTTGAAAAACGATGTTACAATATGCCTTTTCAAATTCAATCTATAACGAATGAATAAAATAAATACAACCAAAATTCACACGCATAGTCCTCACATGAAGATCAATCAAGTCTTGTGTCGTGGATATCAGAAACTACGAGACATTTCGGTCTCACAGAAACCTGACCCGAGACAAATATTTATGACTCACAAACATTTGTCTCGGTGTGGGTATCGGACCCGCGGCCTCTCGTGTCACAGCCGGCGTCCAACCATTGTGCTACGGAGGCTGTCATATTATTATATTTAGTATTATACATCCGGTCTACATGAAAAAGTTTTGCCGGGATAAAAAATACCCTATAGCTTTTCTCGATAAATAGTCTATTTACCAGTAAAATAATATTTCAATTCATACCAGAAATTTTTGAGATTACCGCGTTTATACATACAAACTCTTCAGCTTTATTTAATGGTATAGATATATTTAGTTGATGGTACGATATTTGTGGTATTTATTAGCAGAACCACACACCACCATGAATAAAAAAGCAATGCTTGGCAATCCACATTAAATCTCAATATGTCCAATAGTTACTCTGGCTACAATGTCTTTCAATCCGAAACACAACAGTGCATTTACACTATTGTTTGACCCAGGCGGCCTCTCACATATGAGAGACCTACCACCAGTGCATATATCTAACAGAATGGCGGCAAAAAAATTAGGATAGAATGTACCCATGAATAACTAGTCCTTACATTGCTGGTAAATCTTGTTTTTCCTTTCCAGAAACTCAGACATTAAGACTGTATGTTATAAAAAACGATGTCTACCTCGAAGGTAAGTATATGAACCAGTCTTGGACATTATCTCTTAAACTTTTGCCGCCTATATTCTGTTTTAAAAAGTAAAATAAAATGAACCCCGCACGGCTAACATTTTTCTGAGCATTTTTCATTTAAATATTTAGCGTTTCGGGTTTCCTTGGCGCAGTTACGTCGGTTGGACGTCGGTTATTACCCTCTCTTTCACTCCTACATTATTAAACTTTGTTCTCTCTCACTCTGTGTTCCCGCGTTTGGTCCTGAAATGCGTAGTCCGTAAAGATTTCAATAGAAAATCCTCTATAGCAGTGGTTCCCAAAGTTAGCCAACGACCAACCCAAATCCTACCAATTTCGTGACCCACCTTTTGGCAGTAAAGGGGGGAAAAAGTAATAGATTTTTTTGCCCAATAAATAGTTACTTTTAGTCACAGTGAGTTTGATACGTCCTATATAGTATAATAATACAATGGGTAATATTTATTTCTTTATTTAGTTTTAATGCTGATTACAGCCAAAAATTAGATCACACATAGTTATGTGGTACAGAATGGGAAAATAACTCTAACAACCTTATTGATAATTTTCCTCCTTTTCACCCGATTTTCGGCAAATCAATAAGGCCATTGACCCTCAGATCTCCCTTGATGACATCTAGCCAACGCTTTAGTCTACTCCTTGGTCGAGGTCCTGGAATTTTGAGGCTCAGGCTCATATTGCTAACTATATCATGTGGTTTTCTTAGGAAATAAATAACACCGTACAAGCACTGGAATGAACTTCCTGCTTCGGTGTTTCCCAAGCGTTATGTCCTTCAAATGAGGCTAACAGAGAGTCTGATGAATAAAGGCTTGCAAACTAATATATTATAGGTAGCTTCAAATAAAAATACAATGCTTACACCATATTTTTAATACAAGTCACATTACAAGTGAAGAAAAAAAGGAAGTTACAAAAATAAGACTATAAAAAACATAGATTAATATATAATATTTGAGTACAAGCTTCAACAGAGTCCTATCCTTAAGGTAGGCAGCAACTTGGTGTTGCTGGATCACTGGCATTGTGAAGGTCCATGAGCAGGGGTGATCGCTTATGAGCAGGCGGGCCGCATGCTCGTCTGCATGTCAATGGCCAAAAAAAAATATTTAAAAAAACACCCAACAGTCACATCCATAGTCCTGACCCCACACTAAGATCGAGTCTTGTGTCGTGTATCAGGAACTACGAGAGACTTTTCGGCCTCACAAACACCCAGACCCGAAAGAAATATGAGCCACACAAACATTTCCCTCGGTGCGGGTATCGAACCCGCGGCCACTCGTTTCACAGGCGGTGATTAACCAACAAATGCTTAGTAGTAATTTGAAACCACTTTTTTAAACTTTTCTTTTTATTTTCAGGCGCAATACATGATACTTCTCTTCTAAAAGCCAATATAAGTGACATATTGGACTTTTCCTGCGATTTGAATAAAGCTGACAAGGATTATAATATCATCAGTCTGTACCACGAGAAAGGTAAAGTTACTAGTACGCTTGTTTTTAACTGACTGGAGCCGAGACGGTGGTCGCGGGTTCGATTCCTAGGACACAACTTCGAAGTCACGGGTGGTGGGTACAACCACATCGAGACAAATTTGTCTATAATAATATACAATAATATATAATATATATACAGGGTATCTCAAGACTGCTACCGAAAACGAAGCCAGGTCGTAGTTTAAGCGACTTCAGACACAATGCAACAGAAAAAGTTGCAAAAAAAGCGTTTTTTTTTTTGTTATTTTTTCCTATGACCATATTTGGGTGGTAAATACATTTTTTCCTAAAATAATAGTGTATACCCTTTTATTTATAAATAATCTAAGATATAAAAGTGTTGAAATTATTATTTTAGCAAAAACTATGGATTTACCACCCAAAAATGACGATATTTAAAAAATCATAAAAAATAATTGTCGCCTTTCTTTGCGAAATTTTTAGTTGCATTGTGTTTGTAGTCACTAAAACTACCACCCAGCTTCGTTTTCGGTAGCAGTCTTGAGATACCCGGTATAATAATATATGATATTACTATAATTATAGTGCTATATAGATTGATTGCCTAGATAGCGCGGTACGATTACAACACCGAGGTTCGAATCCCGGATCGTAAAAAGTGATATTGGATTTTTCTTCATTATAAGCCAAGTAAAGAATTTGTGTCCAATATCGCCATAGCCTCGCTCATTTGATTTTTCCTAATTGATAAAATCCTCATACCCGATACCCGAATATCTGGATAGACCGGGCATGCCGGACTTTACTTTCTTTTCTCCCCATTCATATTCCGGGACGGAACATACAAGGAGAAACTGTTCTGGATTACCTCTGCCTATCCCTGCGGGAAAAAGGCGTGAGTTTATGTTTGTATATAGTTTTAAACCTAACCTTCCTATTGTTACAGACGGACATATTATTACGAATATATCGATGAAAGCAGATAACAAATTTAACTACACTATAACAGCTGAATTACTTGATAATAATTCTGCAATATATTGCACGGCTTATAAATCTGGATCGAAGGAGAATGTAATAACAAGTCGTAAAGTGATTCTAATATTAGATGGTAGGTAAATATTTTTTATTGCTATGAATGGCGAAACGAGCAATTACCATGATGGTAAGCGATACGACCGCTCATGGATAGTGGCAAAACCAAATAATACCCTTAAACAAAGCAATGTTTGGCATTTCACTGTGCTCGCCATCCTGAGACATAAGACGTAAAGTATTAATATGAAGTTAGCTTTGGCTACAATGTCCTTCAACTGGAACACAATTGTGCATTTAGGCGGGAGAAATAGAAAATGCAGTGGTACCATCCCAGCCAGCCTCTTAAATATGAGAGACCTGCCACCAGCAGGTCGTATTATCTCTAGTAGTATTATCTTTAGTACTAACGACCACTGGCAGCCAGTGGAGCCTTTGGGATTGCAGTGAGACTTTGGGTCTCTCTGTGTAATCAATCAATTGTTCCACGGAAAGTGTTATGAGGAAGATGGTGCCACTATCGCTATTCTCCCATTACACTTCCCGTCACCGCAGTAGAGTTCATTCTTACTACCTGGAAACTATACCTTCCCGGAAAGTACGTTTCCAGTGTTCTTTTCTACAAAGCAGGTGCAAGCTCTGGAATGAACTGCCTACTTCGATATTCCCTGAGTGCTATAAACTATCTTTCTTTAAACTAGACTTTAAGAAAGTGCTCTCTTTACGGTAGGAAGCGACTTCATTTTGGTGGATCCCTGGATCTGCAAAAGTCTATGAGCGGCGGTGACCGCTGACCGTGAGGCGGGCTGTATGCTCGTATGCCTGCAGGCCATAAAAGAAACTCCACAAAGAGACCAATATTAGTCGTCGTAATATCTTTACTAGGTGCCCGGAGCCCAAACGCAGCAATGGTGATGGGGCCTCCTCAGAAGCCTAATATTGAAGTTTCGTTTTTTTTTAAACCAAATCCGTACTATAATCTGTACATAATAGTTAAAAAAGTTAGTAAAATTCGCGTAAATCTAAAGAATTATTATTATTTATCAAAAATAAACCTTGGTATCTTTAACGGAAACTAAGAAAATAGTTTTTGATTATCAATTTGTTGGTAATAAATTGGGCGGGTTCTTCTCTTCTTACGGCCTCTCGGGCCTGAGGGCCCGGGCCGCCGGGGGCCCCTAAGGTCGGGGGCCCGTGGCATTTTGCCCACTATGCCACCCTATTGTTACGCCACTGGGCAGCGCAATACCCAAAAAAGTGAATGAGAAATCATTTAATTATTATAAATACCAATACATTTTATGATCACCCTAGTGAAAAATATTAACAAAGCCTCAAAAATGTTTTTTCCTCAAAAGTTACTCTTTTCAAAACTGAAAAGACTGTAAAAATGGTACTCTGAGATAAGACCAAGAAGCTTATACCCAAATGGAGATTGCATTCCGTATATAAAAGTGAAGCACAAAAATTTGGCCTTGAATGACGTTGCTACTGCTTGCTATCCTTTTTAACCGACTTCAAAAAAGGAGGAGGTTCTCAATTCGACTGTATGTTGCTTTTTTTTTTTTTTTTATGTTTGTTACCTCGTTTCTCTGTACTGTGTGAACCGATTTCGATCATTCTTTCTTTGATTGAAAGCTGATGCTTGTCGTTTGGTCCCATAAAAATATGGTGAAGATCTGATGAATATCTTCGGACCTGGAGAGGGGAACTCCTTAAAATTAAGGAGAATTGCAATGGTTCTTTTTGCATTACGTTCATTAGAAAAGTTAAGATACAGTAAGAGAGGGAAAAGGGGGTGGGGGTGAGGGGGGGGGGGGTGGGTGATAAAATTAAAATACACGTAAATTCTAATATCTTCGGCAGCTTTTAAGCGATTATAGTGATTTCTTTTTCATTGGAAAAAACGTATTGACAGGTTGATCCCAGGAATACGACATGAAGATATGATGATTATGTTCGGACCTGGAGAATAGAACTCTTCAAAATTTTGGTAGGATTCCAATGGTTCTTTTTGCATTAAGTTCATTATAAAAGTTAAGCTACATTAAGGGAGGGAAAAAGGGGTATGGGTGAGGGGGGGGGGGTGATAAAATTAAAATACACGTAAATACTAATATCTTCAGCAGCTTTTAACCGATTTTAGTGATTTCTTTTTCATTGGAAAGAACGTATTAACAGGTTGATCCCAGGAACACAACATTAAGATCTTATTATCATGTTCGGACCTGGAGAGTAGAACTCCTCAAAATTTAATAGGATTTCAACGGTTCTTTTTGCATTGAGTTCAGTATAAAAGCTAGGCTACAGTAGTTGAGGGACAAATAATAAACATGTGAATATTCCAATATCTTTGGCAGCTTTTAGCCGATTTTAGCGATTTTATTGTCACCGGAAAGAACATATTCCTTGTGGAGACCAAATCTTTTTCATTTAAATGCCTATCAACACTAAAAAGATAAAAATAACTAAAATTTTTAATAAAAAAAATAAAAACCGACTTCAAAACAAAAATCCACTAGAAACCAAAAATAAATAAAATAATAACTACCACTCCAAAGCAAAAAAATAATATTTATTTCATGGAGTTCGTGCATGTTGATTAATTTGCTTAATGACTTGACTAGCCAACAAATCAAAATATATGCGTAACATATTGAAGGCGGGTCGCCCAGTACCAAACATATAGATATTTAAATTAATATAAGGCATAGGTCCTATATGTTTGGTACTGGGCGGCCCGCCTTCAATATGTTACGCATATATTTTGATTTGTTGGCTAGTCAAGTCATTAAGCAAATTAATCAACATGCACGAGCTCCATGAAATAAATATTATTTTTTTGCTTTGGAGTGGTAGTTATTATTTTATTTATTTTTGGTTTCTAGTGGATTTTTGTTTTGAAGTCGGTTTTTATCTTTATAGTAACAATGAATGAAAATGACTTTTTGTTCATTCATTGTCACTCGAAAGAAAAGGATAGCAAGCAGTAGCAACGTCATATTTTTGAGCTTCAGTGTTTTATAGGGAATGCAATCTCCATTTGGGTATAAGCTTCTTGGATAAGACTGTTCCGTTTTTTTCGCTAAATTGATAAAACAAACGGTAAAATAATTTGCGACAATTTTTTTCCATCTGTGGGATGAAGTGCTTTGGCGCTGCGCAGGTGTGATTAGTTGATTAGTCGATTATCATAGCAGCTAATTTGAAAAAAGTAACTCGAATCATAATGCTTCTCTTTCTTCAGCTACAGGAAGTCCACAGCTGAACATAGGCCTCTCCCAAGGATCTCCACATCGACCTGTTGAAAGTGGCCTGCATTCAGCTACTTCCTTCACTTAAGTGTTGCTTGTCATTAGAAAATGTTACCTTGCTTATTATTTGTTATAAATCTGCCATCATCCCTTCCTTTCCAGATGCAAGCAATGCGACTGACGACTTTGATGTGACTTACTACCATGATCAAGAGGTGATATCTGGATGTGAGGGTAATAACAGTGAGTATTTTTGAAGTGAAATTTCTTTATCGACGTATGGGACAAATTTTATAGCAATGTAAATAAAAAATTAACGCTTTTCTGTTAGGCGCTATATTTTTTTCTCTTGACTTTCATAGGTCACTAGCGTCAGCATGTATGGCTCAATGCCAAATGGAAAATGGGATGAAAATTTCACTTTTTTTTTATTTCAATGAATGGCGAGACGAACCGTCCGTTCGCCTGATGGTAAGCGATACGACCGCTCATGAACAGTAGCAAAACCAAGCGACACCTTGAATTACAACGCAATGGCATTCCACTTCGCTCGCCATCCTGAGATATAAGATGTAAAGTGTCAATATGTCCGAAACACAATAGTGCATTTAAACTGCTGTTTGGTGGGAGAAATAGACATTGCGCCGGTAACCACCCAGGCGGCCTCTCACATGTGAGAGACCTACCACCAGTTAAACTTTTTTAACGTGTGTACACTAATACACACTCACACATTTTTTTATCCTACTACAATATTTTTTATGTTATAGGTATTACCGATGTTTAATGTTGGCAATGCAATACATGAGTTCCATTATGCAACTATGTAGTTTTCTGATATTCTGTTAATCGTTTCTATTTTCTTTTCCAGCTGAAAGGATATATAATAATGGCGATAACTTTAATTCAATGAAAAATAAAAGCTATAAATTTACTGCCGAAGACAATGGAGCACTCGTGTTCTGTTCCAAAATTCACAAGAAATATCATAGTAATAATACACAGGACGTTGCCCGGATGATATACACAAGAACTTTGTACATCAGAAAGTATGTGTACATAAAATTAAAAGGTAACATATATTTCATACTACACAGAAGGCGTAAGCTTGAATAAACGACTTATTGTATCATCATTATTATTATTTGGAAATTACACATATACGCCCGAATACTGGATAAGTGACGTTTAACTACGTTAATCCCGCCTAAATGTATTAGCTAAGTGGTCCGTGCGCTGTTAATAGCAACTTATTGTTTGAATGGCGTTCGAGTATTCGGGCGTTAATCATGTAATACTTTTCACAGTTACAGATAGATTATACATCCCGATAATCGGAGGTTCTTTGGGATCTGTCTTCGTTATTTTAGTAATAGCAGTATATATATGCATACGATGTAGGAAGAAAGCGCCGGATGTTGTAACAGACGTTACGCCGCCTCCACAACCGGATTTCGAGCTATATGTAAGTGTTTTTCTTACCGCTAAGCTGCCAAAAGGTCTCCTGATGGTGATTACATACATTTATAAACTTCTGCAACTCTTAGTTCCAATAAGCTTTGCCTACTTCAGCGAAGGAATGAGAAATGCAAGAAAAAAAGATGGAAAGAAAAAAAGGGTATTGGACCTTTGGCAATGTCATTCATCGAATAAGACACGATAGCAATGCCAAAAATACAAAAACTCTAGCTATAATGTTATTATTTTAACACCATTTTTTTTATTTTCAGACGACTCCCAATCAAATAATTTATGCGGACCTGGCGTTAGAGACACAAACGAGTACAAATCGAATCGAGAAAGCTTCTCCGTACGCTGAAGTAGTCGGCTATTTATCGAAGATAAAAAATAAATAAAAATAACTCAACCGCTCCTATTTAATTGAAAAATTACCTTTAGGTACCCTTGTCCTACCTTTTTCTACCCAGTGTAATACATTACATACTCCTATGCCTTTTCCTAATGATCTAGCATAATGCTGAAATGAAATACCTTTTACTTCTTATAACAAAACTCATTTCAGTGTACAACGAAAACAAATCAATGAAAGTTCATAAATTCCAGAAGTTGGGTATCCTGAACAGAGCTAAGCGGTACTTTACGTCGGGTCATAGATTGACGATATAAAAAGCGCAAATCCGGCCCCACGTGGAGTACTGATCTCACCGCTGGGCAGGTGCCCCAAAATACCAGCTCGACCCACTTGACTCCTGCAGCGACGAGCTTGTCGAATTGTCGATGATCCCAATCTCACGGACAAATTGTGACTGTTAGGACTATGGAGAGACTTCGGGTACCTCTGGGTGTTCTATAGTCTGTTCCACAGGAAAGTGCTCTTTTGTTGGTTGGGTGAGGAACTTATCGCGATGGTACCATCGTCCCTTTTTAGCATGTCACCACTTTTTAGCATGTCCTTCTTCAAACGAGGATTAAAAAGAGTACTTTCCTTAAGGTTGCGGTGACTTTTGTTGTACTAGCCCCATGGCACTGCGGAGATCCAAGAGCCGCGGTAGCCGCTTATCATCAGGCGGATCGCTAGTTCGTCTACCTATAAAGGCAATAAAAAAGTTCCATCTTTGTTATTATTACATAAAAATCTTAGGTAATTTTTTTTTTTTACCAAAGCAAGATTTCGATAATTTGTATAAAATCGGGCAAGGTTCGGTCACCTAGGCAAAACTGGATTGGGCTGATTAATCCATCTCAAAGAGACTCCCATTTATTAAGGCAGAAGGTGTATATAATCACCACCTAAAGTTTTAATGCAAATTATAAATTCGTTTTTGTCTATAATTTCTTAATTTATTAGTCGATTATTACAATAATCGACTAAACTAATGTTTGAAACGAAAATAAACACGACCCTACCACTCTGTCGTGTTGTCAAAATTGCTGTCTGTGTGTACATTTTGAAAAGAAAAAGATTTTTGCGAAATTAACAGTGAATGTTGACAAACCGACCGTAACATGTATTGCGAGCACTTTGTAACAGTATAATCAAGATTTCCGAGCCGTGGAGTTGTTGCCTACGCCAACATTTTCTCTTAAATAGTGAAAAAAAGTTGCTGAAAAATGGATGGGACTTGGGTTCTTATCCTGCTAGTATTAGTAATGCTAGTGGGGTCTTATGTGGCTGGAAGTATACCCTTAAACGTGTCCATGTCTGAGGTAAGTGTCCATTAAATTTCATGTAATACGAACTTGTAAAAATCCACATTTATCTTCAACAATAAACATGGGCTTAACTTCGAAACACTTTCTTATATTGCATAATAAAATGGTGTTTGTGACTAAATAAGACTTCCTAATTAATAACGTATATAATAAATGTAAAATAGAGTGTTTCAAAATGCTATTGTTTTAATTTTGATTGTCACATATGGTACAAATTCTAATCTTTATATTGGAAAGCTGGTTTTGCGACTTTCTCTATTCAAATTATGTTTATTTATCTGTACGACCTTCGAAGGGTTATATGTATTATATTTACATATTTATATAAATTTGTATCTTAAGCAGTCTGTTTTCCTTATGTAGAAAATGTTGAGACAAATAGGAAATCTTCAGTAGTGGATTATAATAGTAAATGAATTTATCCAACACACATAGTCCTGTCTCCACAATAAAATAAATCTTGTATTTCCTATTTAAAAAAAACGCTGAAATACTTTGATATCATAATATTAACAGCTGATATATCGAAGGTTCCTAGAGAAAGCTATTGAAATTTTAAAAATCAAATTTTTGTTTTATTGCTGTATTAACAAGTACATATAAAGATTTATAATTCCTTACAATTAAATATAATAAAAATATATACAAATTTTATAACTACAACTGGGTTTGAATGAAAAAATATATTGAAAGTGCATAAAATAAACATAATAGGAGATTTAATTTGCCACATATGTTAAATATCACCACTGTCCATGAACATCTTGGCATCACAACCAAAGGGCAGGGAGCTATGTTTTAATTTATTATATATATTGTTTTAAGTCACACACCCATTTTTTCAGCACAGGAATCAAACCTATGTTCTTGTTCAATACTCCTTAGCCAACTGCACCACAAAAATTATTTAATACACAAACATCCATAGAAAACCATGTTAATAAAAATACAAACTATAATTAATTTAACAGGTAGAGGTTGATACAATGACATTTAAAAAAAAACAACTTTATACATAAGAAAAACACATGTTCAGTCACCACATGTATTGTTAAATAAAAACAAAATCTAAAATGAAAATTGTATTTAATTTACATATTAACATATACAAACATGTGTTATTGTTGTTGGAAGAAATCATAAGTTAAAATATTACTTTTTACCTTTTAAACATTATTACTCAAAACTATCCTATGTTTATCCTTTTATTTGAATATCGAACTATAAGATGTTGCAAAAAGTCTTAAATTATAATCAACTTCAGGTAAAAAAAAAATTATTTCTTTAAATTAAGATTTAATATGGTTTGGACCATACTAAAATCAATTAAGACCACACGCTTATTTATGCTTTAATTCTCTTTCCGTTTTTTAGCCTGTTACTTATAATCTAGTGTATATTTGATTGAAGGTTACAACATATGATAGTACAATTGGAACATTTTGTAAAATATATAGGCATATTCATACGTTTTGCGTACAATGTTCAAACATTCGTCATTGTATTGTACACCTGGACAAATACACAGTGCGTTATATTTAAAATGAATTGAAAATATGAATATGAATGCCTCAATGAAAAGGTGGAAGATTATGTACATATGTATAAAAATATAATTTGAATGAATTATAATATAAGATGTATTATTTTTTCCATCGATCATAGTTTATGATTGTTATTAGTAACATGTGGATTTAATTTTAATGATAATATGACAGCCTCCGTGGCGTAGTTGTATAGACGCTGGCTGTGAAACGAGAGGCCGCGGGTTCGATCCCCGCACCGAGAGTAATGTTTGTGCGGCCAACAAATATTTATTTCAGGTCTGGGTGTTTGTGAGACCGAAAAGTCTCTCGTAGTTCCTGATACACGACACAATACTCGATCTTAGTGTGGGGTCAGGACTATGTATGTGACTGTTGGGTGTTATTTATTTATTTATATTCTTCCCCAGGACAAGTTGAAGAAAGTGACAGTATTCGGAGCTGGTCTTCTCGTTGGCACGGCATTGGCAGTGATCATTCCTGAAGGAGTCAGATCGTTGTTCAGCGAGCGGTCTCATCCTACAGTTGTGACCAAGGATTACACCTCAGAGCCTCCGGAGGATGATGATCTTCATTCTGTTATAGGGATATCTTTAGTTTTAGGTGAGTATGGCAAGTACAGGCAAGAGAAAGGACGCCCGCCTGCTAATGACGGAATGATGAATGTACTAATAATTGTTTTATCTTGTTTTAATTATCAGCTGTTTGTTTGCTGAATGGCGAGACGAGCATGCCGTTCGCCTGATGGTAAGTGATACGACCGCTCATGAACAGTAGCAAAACCAATCAACACCTTGAATTATATATGAATACTCGGCATTCCACTGCGCTCGCCATCCTGAGACATAAGATATAAAAGTCTCAATATTTCCAGTTACTCTGGCTACAATGTCCTTCAATCCGAAACACAACAGTGCATTTAAATTTCTGTTTGGCGGGAGAAATGGACACTGTGGTGGTACCCACCTAGACGGCCACTCACGTATCAGAGACCTACCATCAGGCCTCTGCCCCAGTGGCTTAGTTGTACTATAGTAAGCTTACAAAGCTGAGGTCTCGGGTTCGAATCCCGGGTTGGGCAAAGTGATGTTGGATTTTTCTATTTATTATCAGCCCGGAGTCAGGAATTAGTGCCCGATATGGCGATAGGCGCGCCACCTATCACATTGTGGGACGGAACATACAAGTCGAAATGTGGGTAAGGAAAAGGCGCGAGTTTATGTTTGAATGCATGTCTGTCCGTTTGTTAAGTAGTTTTTCCTACAATAGTGTAAGAAATAAATAAATAAAAAATATATTTATAAACTGAATGTTAATAATAATGATATTTTCTCCACAATTTAAATAGTTTTTGTCCGTAGGTTTCGTGTTCATGTTACTTGTGGACCAAATGTCGTCGAGATACAATGATCCCACAAATCCCGTGGAGAAAAATGTCACCGCTACTGTGGGATTGGTGGTCCATGCTGCAGGTAAGATTATATTATACAATTGTTGTAAGCAATAGCGATCGCAAATAGCACGTGAAGTCCATAATAGCATTTCACAAGTTATATACAGAGTATATCAAGACTGCTACCGAAAACGAAGCCGGGTGGTAGTTTTAGTGATTACAAATACAATGCAACTAAAAATTTCGCTAAGAAACGCCACAATTATTTTTAATGTTTTTTTTTAATATCATCAATTTTGGCTTGTAAATCCATAATTTTTGCTAAAATAATAATTTAATACCTTAGAGTGTTTATAAATAAAAGGGTATACACTATTATTTTAGGAAAAAAAAAAGGATTTACCACCCAAATATGACCATAGAAAAAAAAATAACAAAAAGAAATTGTCGCTTTTTATTGCAACTTTTTCTGTTGCATTGTGTCTGAAGGCGCTTAAACTATCACCCGGCTTCGTTTTCGGTAGCAGTCTTGATATACTCTGTATATAAGCTAAATTTTACGATTAGCGATTGTGATTCACAAAGCCGATTGGCTAATAATTGCGATCTCGTGTAAGCTCTTGTTTATGACAGAGTGGGGTTCTTTACGAACCCATTTAAAGAAAAAACTGAGCAGTCAATTTTGTGTGTATTGTACATGTAAATATAGTTATAATATATTATGGTCAGTTTTTTGGACTGCCTCGGTGGCGTAGTTGTACTACGGTACGGTTACAAAGCTGAGGTCTCGGGTTCGAATCCCGGGTTGGGCAAAGTGATATTGGATTTTTCTATTCAGTATTAGCCCAGAGTCAGGAATTTGTGCCTGATATGGCGATAGGCTCGCCACGTATCACATGGGACGAAACATACATGGCGAAATGTGGGTGCCCTGGCACCTCTGCCTACCTCTTCTGGGAACAAGGCGTGAGTTTATGTATGTATGTATGTCAGTTTTTTGTTTACTTTAATTAGATTAGCAATAGCAGAAGTATAGAGCCTGCTATGGCTTCAAAAATAGCAAGGTGGTGATGTTAATTTGAAATAGCAATAATGCCCATTGCTATTATACATGGCTCCGGTCCGTTCTAGGTATATTTTTCAAAATGGCGGCCATAATATTAAATTCCGACTATCAATTTAAAATGTTTATTGTACATTTTCAATAAATTATTAATGAACTGCTCTGATTTAAACCAACTTGTAAATTTTGTTGTAATTACATTGTAAACTGGTTTTGAAAAGAGCAACACTAGAGTTTCTTGCTCGTTCTTCTCTAGCGAAAACCGCTTTCTGAACCGGGTGGTAGATAAAAACATGACTGATGGATGGATGGAGGATTCAATTCAATTCCTGTGTTCTGTAGTGGACTTCCTGAGGCTGAGATGATGATGATGATGAAATTTGTAAAATGTGATTCCGCGGGTATTTAACGGTTGTAAACCCAATATGGATTTAAAATCATTTCAAAATAAACATCATGAAACAATCATTATGTTATCATTATACGTGAGATGTTATGAAAAACCTTATCACTTGTGAAAATTGATTGGAAATATTTAATATTACTGATAAATGTACGTGATTTACAGCTTAGAATTTACTATTTGGGAGATTTTTTGTATCTGTTTCATCCCATATACGTCGCACTGCAGGGCACGGGCCTCCTCTACAATCGAGAGAACGATTGAGAGTGGTTATGTAGTCCACCACGCTGGCCTATAGCGGGATTTTTACATTGGAAGGGAAGACGAGCATGACATCCCCATGATGGTAAGCGATACGACCGCTCATGAACAGTAGCAAAACCAAACAGCACCTTGAATTACAAATGCTTGGCATTCCATTGCGCTCGCCATCCTGAGAGATAAGTATTAAGTCTCAATATGTCCAGTAGTTACTCTGGCTACAATGTCCTTCAATCCGAAACACAGCAGTGCATTTAAACTGCTGTTTGGCGGGAGAAATAGACATTGCAGTGGTGCCTACCCAGGCGGCCTCTTATACATATATGAGAGACCTATCAATTCTTTCATTCTTATTCCTTCGTAAGCAGGCGGGTGAATCCGCGAACAAAATGTACTATAGCATAAAATAAGGATATTTTTAGACAAGAAAAACTTGCTCAATTCAGTTTTAACTTTGATATCGAATCAAAATACCTTTGAAATTAATTACAAATGAATGTTCAATTGTGATGCAATAAGTCGACATGTTTTCGAAATAGGATTTCCGTGTTTAATGCATCGATATCTGATTTTATATTTGATAATATTTCAATTTTACCTGTGGTGTTGGTAAATCTCTCATATGTGAGAGGCCGCCTGGGTAGGTACCACTGCAATGTCTACTTCTCCCGCCAAACAGCAGTTTAAATGCACTGTTGTGGTTCGGATTGAAGGACATTGTAGCCAGAGTAACTGGAAATATTGAGACTTTTATATCTTATGTCTCAGGATGGCGAGCGCAGTGGAATGCCAAGCATTGCTTTGTAATTCAAGGTATTGTTTGGTTTTACGACTGTTTATGAGCGGTCGTATCTTTTACCATCAGGCGATCGGCATGCTAATTTCAATAAGCATTGAACAAAAAAAAAGTAACTTGTCTTATCATAAAAATGAAAATAAAAGAATTGAAAATAATTTATTGAAATCAAATCATTTTTTTTTCTGTATTAAATTTTGTTTTTACCAAAGAAGAACAGATAAGAAACGACCGTAGCTCTTTTCAAAACCAGTTTACAATTCATTAATTATACAGTAGTTGCAGCTTGGATTAATTTAAAGCATCTCACTAATTTTCCACTCCCAGTACACCGTTCGTCTTCCCAGCCTTTTTCCTTCTTACAGTCTCTTGATTTGCTGGTCCGGCAGCACATTCGTGATTCAACCGTTGTGAATATTCAAGTGATGTAATTACTTACCATCAGGAGACCTGTTTGCTCGTTTGCCGAGTATTTCAATGTCTTTATCTGTATCCCATATACGTCCCACTGCAGGGCACGGGCCTCCTCTACAATCGAGAGTACGATTGAGAGTGGTTAGATTTAGTCCACCACGCTGGCCTAGTGCGGCTTGGCGGACTTTACATACCATAGGATTTTTTCAAATCGCTTTTATTGCCCACGATGTTTTCCTTCATCATTATAATAATAGTTACCAATAGGCCACCACGCACTTTACCAATTGAATAATAGAAAAAATTAATCACGTGAAAGCTATGAATCCTATAGTGAGTTACTGGCAACTCACAACTATCGCAGACTTTCGATTTAAGGCGTTGAGGTATTTCGATAGTTGTGTGTTGCCAGTGATGACATATGGCACCGAGATGTGGCCTCTCACTATGGGCGTTATTAGACGACTCAAAGTCACTCAACGAGCTAGGCTATTCTCGGGGTTTCCCTACGAGATCGAATGAGAAATGAGGAGACCCATAGAAGAACTAAAGTTACCGACATAGCCCAGCGGATTAGTAAGTTGAAGTAGCAATAGGCGGGGCACATAGCGCGGAGAACTGATGGTTGATGGGGCCAACAAATTCTCGAATGGAGGCCACTTAGCGGAGAAGACGTCCACCCACAAGGTGGTCAGACGACCTGGTGTCGGTCGCGGGACGTCGCTGGATGCAAGCTGCCTCACACAGGTCACTGTGGAAATCATTGAGAGAGGCCTATGTTCAGCAGTGGTTTTTTTTGGCTGATAGATGATCTGTATCAGCCTATATACATCCCACTGTAGGGCACGGACCTACTCTACAACCGAGAGTACGATTGAACGGGGTTAGGCCATAATATAGTCCACCACACTGGCCTAGTGCGGGTTGGCGGACTTACATACATACCATAGAAACTCTTATAAATTGCTCTGGTATGCGGGTTTCCGCACGATGTTTTCCTTCGCCGTTTTTAGTGCGTGGTGATTGACTATCAATACAAAAGTCAATAAATTAAAGTTTAACCAAATTATTTTGCCTGCAGCGGACGGCGTGGCGCTAGGAGCGGCGGCCACTACATCCCACACTGATGTTGAATTCATAGTGTTCCTAGCTATTATGTTACATAAAGCACCGGCTGCCTTCGGACTAGTCACATTTCTAATGCACGCTGGATTGGACAGGTAAATATCTTTTCGCTATGAATTGTTGCCTGGAAGAAATTATCTAGAGCCATGGTTCCTAACCTTTTTAGGTCCATTACCCCTATGATCTAACGGTGACTGATTTTACCCCTCCTCCCAAGGATGATCTCAAACAACACGTGTTAATACTTTATACGCAGACTTTATTAAACTTAAAACAATTGCACATAACCAATAGCAATGCTTTTGAAATTTCTATTAGTTTAAATTTTTTATACCACCACAGTACCACGAGGTACTGCTTAGCTTTTACAAGTTTGGTAATATTAGGTTTTGTTTCACTTAAGACGATAACCAGCTCATTGCTACCCCCGCAAAATACAGGTTTTACCCCCGCGGGGGTAATTACCCCCAGGTTAGGAACCACGGATCTAGAGTGATAAGGCCGCCTCTTGTACTATTATTGTGTTGTTTCTTCACTTTATTATTTATTTATTTTCTGCAATAAAGGATTAAATAAATAAAATAAAATAAATAAATAAATAACACCCAACAGTCACATACATAGTCCTGACCCCACACTAAGATCGAGTCTTGTGTCGTGGGTATCATGAACTACGAGAGACTTTTCGGTCTCACAAACACCCAGACCCGGAAGAAATATTTGTGGGCCGCACAAACATTTCTCTCGGTGCGGGGATCGAACCCGCGGCCTCGCGTTTCACAGGCGGCGTCTAACCAACTGTGCCACGGAGGCTGTAAATAAATAAATAAATGGTGGCAGGTCTCTCATATGGGAGAGGCTGTTTACTACAAAAATAATATTTTGATGCAGCAAAATGCATATAATCAAAATTTCACGCCCAATTTAGGGTGACTAGGCGTTAAGAATATCAGAACTTTGTACTTTACAAAAGAAAATAGAATTGAAATTATTTCTTTCAAAAAAATATTACTTACATTTTTTTTTCTTTAAATAGCTTCTTTAAAAATATAATACATATAAACATTACCAAAAATGTATTTTTTTCTTTAATTTGAAAAATCTTAAAAAAATCATCTGTATATTGACATGTTTGTTTCAGAAATCGGATAAGAAAACATCTATTAATATTTTCTTGCGCTGCGCCATTGCTAGCTCTATTAACGTACTTTGGCATCGGCAATGAAAGTAAACAGACTTTGAGTGATTTTAACGCTACAGGTAATTAGATTATATTCTTATGTAATATAATAATTTAATAATAAATAACATCCAACAGTCACATACATAGTCCTGACCCCACACTAAGATCGAGTCTTGTGTCGTGTATCAGGAATTACGAGAGACTTTTCGGTCTCACAAACACTCAGACCCGAAAGAAATATTTGTGAGCCGCACAAAAATTTCTCTAGTTGTGGGGATCGAACCTGCGGCCTCTCGTTTCACAGGCGGCGTCTATGCCACAGAGGCTGTCAATGTACTCTGTTAACTAATAACCTGCTAACTAAACTGCTAACTTCATTCCAATAAACTATGTACATATATACAGAGTATATCAAGACTGCTACCGAAAACGAAGCTGGGTGGTAGTTTTAGTGACTTCAGACACTATGAAACTAAAAGTTTTGCAAAGTAACTTCACAGTATGAAAGAAACATTTGTTTTTTTTTATTTCAGTAATGGCGACACGAATATGCCATTCGCTTGATGGTAAGCGATAGGAACATTAACAGTACCAAACAACACTATGAATTACAAAGCAATGCTTGGCATTGCACTGCGCTCGCCATCGCCATAAGATGTAAAGTCTTTACTCTGGCTACAATGTCCTTCTAACCGAACTTCACTTTTTTTCAGGTATAGCAATGCTGTTCTCAGCAGGTACATTCCTGTACGTGGCCACAGTGCACGTGCTACCAGAACTGACACACAGCCAGCCGCACACACACACACTCCTCCCCATTCAAGAGGGAGTCCTCCCCAAAAAAGGATTTGGGGGATTACAGTTCATAGAAATGATTATTTTGTCCGTAGGCGCTTTGCTACCGGTTTTGTTGACTATGGGACATAAGCATTGATTATGTGCGGATTTGGACGTTTGGGAGGTAAGGGGAGGAAGGGGAGGGGAATCAAATTTGAGCGGGGGAGATGGGGATGTTGTTAAAAAACTAGAAAAAATAATAAAAGGGTGATTTCACGTTTGGGGAGGATTGGGGAAGTAAGGGGAGGTGAATCAAATTTGAGCAGGGGGATGGGGATGTTGTTAAAAACTAGCAAATCAAATGAAAGTGATTTCACGTTTGGGGAGGATTGGGGAAGTAAGGGGAGGTTTAGATTTTTTTTTATTACGATGAGATTTATCTAAGTTATGAAAAGGTGTGGATTACATCATGGTCTAGGTTTAAAGGTATGATAAATACTAATTTGAATGTCCTACAAAATTAAAATACTCGGAATATCACAAAAACGGAATTATTTTTTATACTGTGGTGTTTAGAAGCTAGTCTGGGTACCAAATGTGAGAATGCGCCCCTCCAAAGCGACTCCTGATCCGGCCCTGTAGTTTAATAGCAATAATTTTAAGATTAACAGCCGTTCTCTATATCCTATCTATCTTTAACTAGAGGTTAAAATGGATATCGTTACTATGTCGATACCACTGTATGCTTCAATAAACAAAGATAGACATACAATATTATCTTGCCTAGATATGTATAAATATATGCACCTTATCTAAATATCTGTGTATATCTTTACTGAAGCAAAAAATGTATCGAAATTTCGAGAGAAATCTCTTGTTAAAGATAGATAGATTATAGAAACCGGCCGTTAAAGTGTCGTTAACATTTCAACCGCAATTTTAATTACTGTACTCAATACACTACAATATAAAATAATGAACAAATAACAAAAGAAAAAATCAAATTTTTATTTGTAGGCATATTTTTGGTAGACAACTTTTTGTCGCGCGACTAAACAACGACGGTTGGTCGACAAAAAATTGTGCTCCAATTGTTTTGAAATTGATGCTTACTTAGCGGTTAAAAGGTTAACGACACAACTAGAATGCATAATATTGTGATATGACTTCATACTGGCAAATATAGTAAAATATAATAATTTTCTAAGAATATCGTTTTTAGTTTCCTTATCCTACACTAAGTTCGAGTCTTGTCTATCAGAAACTACGACAGATTTTTCATTTTGGATTACTCAAGTATTAGTCTTTTTTTTAAGAGGCTTTCCCGCCCTCATTCACACCACTGCACCTCCTGTCAGCCAGAATCAACAAGCATACAAAGAATTGACACCGATCTCTCTCTCTCTCAGGGACACTAGCTTGTCTTTAACCCGCATCGAAATTAATCAGAAAATAAAAACAAAAGGAGGAGTTGAAAACAAATAGTTGTCCACTTCCCTCCGCAGCAAAGTGACAAGAGTATTAGTCTGCGTACATCATTCTTCATTTTTAAACTGCTTAATAACTTAAAACTGTAATTAAATTACTTTTTAACTATCTATGCAAAAAAAGGGAATATATTTCATTTTTTTACAATATTTGCCAGTGTGCAAATTAAATATTAATAGCGCTTTGTATGAACGATGACGGACAAACATTTTTATACGCATGTAAAGCAATAAGATTTAATGTTAGTTAGCTCAGAATTTCTTAGCTTTTATATGCAACATGCTTAGAGTATTTAAAATATAGAGGGAGCGCTGTCATACATTTGCGTATTCAAATATGTTGATATTTTCTTCGTAGTGTTGGTAGCGCTCCTATATTAGTGAAAGTTGACTGGTGAACAAATTGTTCAACAAAAAACTGCTATAAATTCCTTTGATAGCAGGAAATAATAAACTATTTATTTTTATTTTATGTTATGTTATTTAAAATGTTGAATAACTTGTCAAATTTCAACCAATAGCAGAGCAGAAAAAGGTGGCTCGATAACACCATTTTTATCTACATTTTTGAAGTCCCAGTGCTGCCCCTATATTATAAATACTCTTAGCCAACTTGGTAGGTCAATATGGTTTTAATAATTGGGTAATTTTTGCGTACAATCATAAGAAGTTTTGCTTTTTCTGTGGTAGAATTTGTGAACGAAACAAATGTCAAAATTGTGTAAATCTGACTAGAATTGAAAAATATATGATGATGCTCTGTTAATGTCCAATTTACCCCGAATATCCGTATTTTTGGATATACTATTGAATTCTTTCTGGAATTTCAACGGCAAAAAAATAATTTAATTTATAATCTTTGGTTAATTCTAAACATAATCATTGACAGTATGTTTTGTTCTTAATTCAAACGTTTTTTGAATTCTGTTTGAGCGAAGACAACATTCGATAATTAAAATCTTAGAGTAATTATCTCTAGAGAGATTCACGCTGTAACCGCACTAGACATCAATAGCTATATCTAGCAACACAACGAAATAAGCGCCATATTGTGGCCTTGAATTAAAATAGACCCTATTTCAATAATATTAGGTTGCTTTATTGCTTGAACGACGTCGCTTTGTTTGGCGAAATTCTTTTTTCGCCAAACGACAAAAAGCGGCACGTCACATGAAATAGAACATTATTTTGCATCTCATTCTGACATAAAGAAATTCGTATCGGTGTGTCTCATTTTTGCGATGTACAGTACATTTCGGCTCTCTCTCGAGGTAATTACTCTAAGATTAAAATAGATATTAAAATTGTCTTTGAATAAATACTTATAAAAAGCAACGAATGAAAAATCTTAATACAATTGGAACTTAAAATTGCACAAATGCAATAGGCCTAATAATGAAAAAAAAAATGCACTAATATATATTGTTTTATAATTAAGTGAGATTTTAGTATAATATTATTTCGTGATTTTTAAACATAAGCAGCTAAATAAATAAATAAAAAATTGTCTTGAAGCAATATTATTACGGAATATTTTTTAAAGTGAAAAAGTGATTGGTCGAAATGCCGATGTAAAAATTTCGATAATCGTTCTGTCACTGGTGAAATTTCATAGTTATTTATACAAAATACTCTTTTGTGTTTGTTATAGTATTCTACGTTCTTCTTGGTCTTTGAAACAGTAAAAATATTAAATAAACATGATAATTGACATTTTATAAACACTTCTTGTTTGCGTTTCTTATATTTTGTACATAAGGGAATGTTTTGTATATAAAAATGATAAGAAAAAAACAATCAGTCGAATTGAGAACCTCCTCCTTTTTAAAAGTCGGTTTAAATTAGAAAAAATCGCAATTGTTCCTATATATGGAGTGTGGATATTTAAAAACCTTCATAAAAGCTGAGATATAATTTACGCGTCGAAAACCCCAATGTTTTGTTTCAAACGATTTTAAATCAACCGACAGTCAACCGACGAAATTGTTTTGTCGATCGACTGTTTAGCCGAAATCATACGCACAATTAATAATTTTATTTCTAATCATTTATCCATCCCGCACTAATCCAGCGAGGTGACCTATATGGCCTAACCAGACTCAATTGAATTCTCGATTGTAGAGTAAGCCCGTGCCCTGCAGTGGGACATATATGGGCTGATACAATATTGATGAATATTGCAAATAAAATATATCTTGGACTTTTTATACATGTTGCAGTGTAATAATACTTAAATTCTTAATTATAGACCATAAGTTAAATAAGTCTGTTTGTAATTGAGTAAGAAATCACAATGAATTTTGTGAATTCCGAGAGAATAAATCTAAAATTTGGAGTTATTAAGACAAATTGTTGTTCGACAAAACAGTCGAACGACGAAAAGTTGTGTTTGAATTGACATGAAGTATTAGTGGCTCTGTGTGCCAAATAATGGCGGTAAAATACAACAATGTTTGTATATATTTGTTTTGTATATTCATTTTTATTGTAAATATAATGTTTAATGAATTGTTGTTTATTATTTACTTGCTAATTAATGCTATTTAATTGCTAAAAAAATTACTGCCAAATGAGAAATGCCCTTGATGAAATGAACCTTGGATGCCCTTGAATGAAATGAACCTTGGTGGCGTAGTTGTAACAGGGTACGGTTACAAAGCTGAGGTCTCGGGTTCGAATCCCGGGTTGGGCAAAGTGATATTGGATTTTTTTATTAATTATCAGCGCAGAGTCAGGAATTTGTGCCCGATATGGCGATAGGCTTGCCACATATCACATGGGACGGAACATACAAGGCGAAATCGTGTCCTGGAACCTCTGCCTACCCCTTCTGGGGAAAAGGCGTGAATTTATGTGTAAAAGATAAGTTCTCACCTGAGCGTGGCGCTAGAATCGAGTTTTTGATTTCAATAATTTTCATGTTGGTAGTCGCACCCCCATGATTCTGTGTTGCCCTAGTAGTATCTGTCGTCCTAGTACGTTTTGCGCTGAGAAATCTTCCTTCGTCCATTGCCCTAGTATTTTTGTCTCTTGGTGTCGCGTTTTTGCTTCATGTGATTTCGAATCGCAAAGGCAAATGGAAATTGAATAATTTCTGTTTTAGTTGCGCCTACAATTTTTTAATTAAATAATATTAGGTCTATATGTACAGAATTTCAAGACGAGGGGAGTTTCGGCCTACAGATAAAAAATAAAAGTCTATCTAATAAAAACTTTTTATTTCACCCCACTTTAAAATGCAATATTAAATTTAAAAGTATCACAATGGCGAAAACTCTCGTATTGTCATATGAAATCAATAAAATACGTACAAAATAAAATTTCATAATATTATAGTTTTACTATTCGCCGGTAGATGTCACTAAATTATAATAATAAAACAAAATGTATAAAAAACATTTGTTTATACAAAATTGGACGGAATACGTTTCATAATAAACATAATTTTATAAAATTAAATAATAATTAACAAGACAACGTAGTGTAAAATATTATTGAATAATTTCTTTAAATATCACGTGGCAAAATAAAAAAAAAATGCTGCATGCACAATTTACACTATGGTAACTAAGAATCCCTTAATTATTTAAACTAGTAGCTTAATAAAAAACGAAATAGGGTTTTTTACCATAAACATGAGAAAAAATCTAAAGCAATTAAATTAGAATTCATTCATTTTAATTTACAAAATCAAAGTGAAATTATGTTAAAGTGAGATTATATAGTAATCTTAACCATATAAAATACTTAAAATAACATTTTATATTTTAACTTAATAATTCGTCTATTCGACAATAGATGTCGCTAAAATATATTTTTAATTTCAAATGAATCTCAACATTAAATTACATCTCTCAATTGGAATGCCTTTGTATAAATAACAACTGAATTACCTAAAGATCACAATTATGACTATTTTAACCGAATAAAAGAGTGCCAATCGGCCTCAGTATCGAGTAAATAACATATATTATTAAACTAAAGGTAACTAATTTCAGAAGTTGGTGACACAGGAACAACCTGAAATATAAAATTTTAAATTATTATTCATTTATTTAAATATTTACGTTCATATGAATGCCCATTCTGCTATGAAACTTAGTCAGTGCTAAGATTTGTGTCCCTCAATGAAACCTACTTTTTTTGTATAGGGAAAAATATATATTTTAAACATAATTGCGACCCAGGCCCGGAGTCCTTGGAGAAATTAACTTGAAGTCAAATATAACTTATTGTTTTGGCTTCATCTATGTGCACAAAATGTGACGATAATTGCGTTATTTTATAAAAATCTATCGCCTGGGATACCACAGGACAATGTTTAAGGACAAACCATAAAAATACTATAATTATTTTCAAGCAGTATCGTTAATGGGATCATCGATATTTTTATCGATACCATGAATGGGCAATAGGCATTCTCCATAATGTCCAATGCATAACGTCGAAAATCCGTCAGTGCTCGATAAAAAATCGTCGCGTTTTAAAATCACTTCATGTGAACAAACTAATGGATTTACATTTGTTTAATTTGCAACGTTTTTTTAACACGCTTTGAAATAGTGCCCCTGCAAATGGGGCCTAAGGGTAAACACAATACTGTATAGGGTATTATTAAATTGTTATATTCTATATTAATAGCCGTAGTGTGAAGAGGCATCTTAGCAGGCCGGCATAATTGTATCGATTGGCATGGGACTGCCGTCTGATGCCATTCGATTCTCTGCTTAGACGGCATTTGCGCTTACCATCAGGAGCAGTGCAGTCACTATGCCGGGCCAGAATTAAAAAAAAATAGTATATATTTCTCACCTGTTCCACTTCTTTCTAGCTTCGGGTAGAGTTGAGAGATCGTCTTTAAGTAAGTACACTCGAAGGCCTGAAAATAATAATAATAATGATATGTCACCGTTGATTCAAAAACGAATATGTTGTTATTTATAAATAATTAAGAAAAATATTAATAATAACCACCGAATAATCACATACATAGTTTACATACTAAGATCGAGTCTTGTGTCGTGGTTATCAAGAACTACGAGAGACTTTTCGGTCTCACAAAAACCCAGACTCGAGACAAATCTGGTGCGGGGATCGAACCCGCTACCTCTCGTTTCACAGTCAGCATCTTACCATCCACGAAGGCTGTAAAAGAAGCGAATATCCAAGGTTAGGCCTGGTAAGAAAAAAATCCACTCACCAACTAAGAAAGTTTCAAACATATAGTCCCAGGAGATATCAGCTATATTGAACGGGAACACAACTTTGTCCTGAGGAGACAGGCTTCCCCACATCTCCTGAACCCCAGTATCTTCAAACTGCCAGTCTTGAGTCGAGAAGTAGAATAATATATTTGCCAACTTCATTACTTTGCCGTATATTGCCAGCATTCTGTAAGAGAAACGGTATTTTATTAATAAATCATATAAATATATATTAATTTCTTACTTTAATTTATTTATGCTACGTTATCTTAAACAAATACTATAATGATACTTACGCTCTCCGCTTTCCAGTTAAAGCGCAGTAGATGTCAATAAACAGAGCAGGCAAGTAATGCAGGAAGAAATTGTAGAATAAGAACAAATAGTATTTATTTGTAGGGTTCAGACCGTAATACCTGAAAATAGAAACAAATTTATTGCATAGTAAATAATAAATAAATAACACCCAACAGTCACATACATAGTCCTGACCCCGCACTAAGATCGAGTCTTGTGTCATGGGTATCAGAGATTACGAGAGACTTTTCGGTCTCACAAACACCCAGGTCCGAAAGAAATATTTCTGGGCCGCACAAATATTTCTCTCGGTGCAGGGATCGAACCCGCAGCCTCCCGTTTCACAGGCGGTGTTTCATTAAACGCTAATTGCTCTATTATGGAACCTTGGACTTCCTTATTTACATCACACAGTCAAAATATATTAAATATAGTTAAATTGTTTAATTTGATCATAGAACTGTTTCATATTACTCACTATGGAAAATATTTCAAACTATGTTTCTCTAAATCTTCTGAATGCATCTATTGTCGAAAAGGGGCGTTACCACCCATTTTGAGAAACACTGTCCTCAACTATCCGATTTTAATGAACTTAGTTCCTACTTACCAAACAGCTTTCGTGGTTGGTTTATCAATGCCATTCCTTCTGTTAATCTCGATGAATTTGCGCCATTTAAGCGGGTTTCGAGCGCCGGACACAAAGTTGTAAATTGGTATGTGCGATGTTTGGCTAAAAATAATAACATTAAGTACTTTAGTATCATCATCATCATATCAGCCACAGGAAGTCCACTGCTGAACATAGGCCTCCCCCAAGGATCTCCACAATGACCTGTTGGAAGCGGCCTGCATCCAGCGACTTCCTGCAACCTTAGCCAGATCGTCCGTCCACCTTATTAGGCGGGCGTCCGACACTTCGCTTGCCTGTACGTGGCCTCCACTCGAGAACCTTTCGGCCCCAACGGCCATCGGTTCTACGAGCTATGTGCCCGGCCCACTTTAGTATAGTTTCAATAATTTTTAAATTCCTTACTGGTTGTTATACTGGTAGGTCTCTCATATGTGAGAGGCCGCCTGGGTAGGTACCACGGAAATGTCCATTTCTCCCGCCAAACAGCAGTGGAAATGCACTGTTAGGCATTTAAATGATAATTTTCTGATAAATATATTAAAAGTTTACTGAGCTGCTGCGGACCCTTGGCACACATGTTACGGACGGCTTAGGGGTCCGAGGACCCCGCTTTAAGAAACACTGCTTTAAGCTATCTTACTTACTTCTCTTTAAAGTTCTTCGCAGTGTGCCAAGCTGAAGCTATGATGGCGTTAACGGTAAGATCTACTGGAACCATATCAGCAACTTTATCCAAATCCAAGTACATTGTTCTGAGAACCTGGAATATATTAAACAAGTGTTACAAAGCTTATTGATATACAAAATTGCTGAAGTAACATTTCTGTATCAGCCCAGATACGTCCCACTGCAGGACACGGGCCTCCTCTACAATCGAGAGTACGATTGAGAGTGGTTATATAGTTCACCTCGCTGGCCTAGTGCAGGTTAGTGGATTTTATATACCATAGAAATTCTGATAAATCGCTTTGATATGCAGGTTTCTTCACGATGTTTTCTTTTACCTTATAGTGCGTGGTGATTGACTATCAATACACACATGACTCTGGAAAGTTAGAGGTATACCCTAGGATTTGAAACCACAACCACCGTGAACATTTTGGCAGCCGCGTCTGGTTCGTTTACTGACAGGCCACCACACATTTAATGAAAATAACATTTACAGTCTTCGATCAAATATATATTAGACACAAGGTCCGGAACAAAATCACACGCCAAAAGTGGTTGAGGTTGCTTATACTTATACAGTGGAATTTCGAACCACGAGATGTAGCACTTAAATCTGGGGGCGCGGCCGAGCCCCCGTCCAAGTCGAGCTATAGGCCGTAACATCCTTTTCTCGAAGCAATTCAGACCATTTTCAACCCCCTATAACTTCGTTGTGGCTAAAGCATGAAGCCTGAATTTTCAGTTACTAAGCAGGCATTGTGTAAACACGGTATATTTAAAATTTCATTCAATTTGAACCAGTAGTTTAAGAATTGTAACTAGTCAAACTTTCTTAATTTTGTCACTCACTGACTGACTGACCGATCATCAAAAGTCTAAGGCACTTCTAGCAGACATAGAAGTTTCAAATTTAGAATATAATTAGTGTTTAGTGTCTAAAGTAAGGGAAAATTCAAACATTTCATAATTTGTGTCTAGTTTTCTAGATAGACCAACTGCGTGAATAACTTTGTAATCCCATATAAATGTATAGGATTACAAAGTTACATTTGCAGTTAATGAATCATTGTACCCGTATATAATGAAATAATAGTTGTAGATAGATATCTATATATATGAGGTATAACAGGAGGGGATATAGAGAGGGAAATGGTGTATTCAGCCCATGAAACTGTACAACATTCCTCTAGAAAAACATGACGAAGAAAAACTTGCAAATAAATAGACTAAATAGCTCGAAAATATCAATTACAATGAAAGAAAGAACATTAATAATCAAATCCGCTATATTTGTGATAAATTGATACCTACAAAAATAAGAAAAATACATAAGACAGAGGCTTTAAGCAAAATCGTTAGTGATATTCTAGAAGTAAGAAGTACCGAAAAGGAAAAAAGTAGGACTCTACAAAAAGACGTGAGATCCCATCAAAAACATCCTGTAAAAAAATTCCAAGTCTCGCAGCTCAGGTTTTCTACCGCAAAAAGTTGTGAGATGCATGTCCAAGTCGATTAATTTATTTAGTCCTTAAGGGACCTTCTATATAAAGTTATTACGTTAGTTATTACCATATCAATATTAAAAATTCTTTACGTTTTAAATAAATGGATCGACTTGGCCATCGCATGAAAACATAATGTATCGTACAATTTATACATAATGCTGCTGGCCAAGTCGATCTATTAATTTAAAACGTAAAGAATTTTTAATATTGATATGGTAATAACTAACGTAATAACTTTATACTGGGTATCTCAAGACTGCTACCGAAAACGAAGCTGAGTGGTAGTTTTAGTGACTACAAACACAACGCAACTAAAAATTTCGCAAAGAAACGCGACAATTATTTTTTATGATTTTTTAAATATCGTCACATTTGGGTGGTAAATCCATAGTTTTTGCTAAAATAATAATTTAAACTCTTTTATACCTTAGATTATTTATAAATAAAAGGGTATACACTATTATTTTAGGAAAAAATGTATTTACCACCCAAATATGGTAATAGGAAAAAAATTATTAAAAAAAAATTGTCGCTTTTTTTTGCAACTTTTTCTGTTGCATTGTGTCTGAAGTCGCTTAAACTACCACCCGGCTTCGTTTTCGGTAGCAGTCTTGATATACCCTGTATAGAAGGTCCCTTAAGGACTAAATAAATTAATCGACTTGATATTACATGCATCTCACAACTTTTTGCGGTAGAAAACCTGAGCTGCGAGACTTGGAATTTTTTTTACAGGATGTTTTTGATGGGATATAATCAACTTCAGGTAACAATAAACCTCATTTCTTTAAATTAAGATTTATTATGATTTGGACCATACTAAAATCAAATAGGAGCACACGCTCATTTGTGCTCTTATTTTTCTTTCCGTTTTTTAGGCCGTTACTTATAATCTAGTGTAAATTTGATCGAAGTTTACAGTGCTTCATTTATACTAAATTTTAGTAATATTGTATTGTAACTTACCCCTGTTCCCGAACCAACGACAAGTCCTGTAGGACCATATACACTGTCGGTCCAACCTCGTACCGGCTCTTCATATGTAGATATAACTGAAATAAAATATAGTACATAATTGAATAACAATAGACCCCAAACGGCATGCCGCCATTGTAACCAGACTACTGGAAATATTGAAACTTAACATCTTATGTCTCAGGATGGCGAGCGTATTAAAATGCCAAGCAATGCTTTGTAATTCATGGGGTTTGGTTTTCCTACTTCCCATGAGCAGTTTTATCGCTTACCATCAGATATATAGCATGTTTGTCTCTCCATTAATCACAATAAATAAAAAGTCTATCCACGCTGAGTCGAAAGGCATCATGGATGGCAGCCCCATGCCATTCGATGCTATTATGCCAGCCTGCTAATATGCCTCTTCACGCTACGACGGAGGACCTACGATTAAAGGAAAACTTTTTCAAACTTCATATGCATGGTGAGGCTAGGAAGGGAAAACGATGATATCATCTTAATAATCATCATTATCAGTCCATCCGGGTCTACTGCTGGACATAGGCCTCTCCTATAGGCACGCCGCTGGACTCCATCTTCAGCTCATCGTCTCCAACCAGATTAGGAGACTGTCCCACCCTCACACCCATCACTGTAACTCCTGTGAGCCAGGATCAACAGTGGCACGCAATGTAATGACACCGAGCATTGAAGCTCGGCGAGTCTCCGGGAATGTCTAACTTGTCTTTAACCCGCAACGAAATTAATCAGAAAGTGAAATTAATAGGAGGAGTTGGAAATAAATTATTGTCCACTTCCCTCCGTGCAAAGCGGGCGACAAAACAATGAACTAAACAGGTAAATAACCTCGTAAAAAGACTTTTACAGCCGGAGAAGCCAGCTGTAAACTCTCCAACCAGATATATAACAAATATCACTCCAACTAGTTGGAGGACCTCCTACACTAAGCTTGTCGTGGCGTGGTTTTCACTCGAGAACACGTCTATTCCAGTGGTTCTCCAACATGATCAGCCCACTGCCAGTTCAATTGGTCTATGATGATTATCATATACATATGTAGTCGAAATGATAAATGGATTAATAATTAATACTCCATACCTATGGAAGGCCTGACTATGCATATCGGCATTCCTTCCCCGTACTTCCTGACTGCCTCTTCAGCGACCGCTTTTGTGAAGCAATACGTGTTCGGGCGTTCTCCAAGCAATCTGAAACATTATTTTATATTGTTAGCAGGATCTAGGAAATAGTTTAAAACATTTAATACAGTAGATAGCTCTGGCAAAAGAGCAAACACTACGATCAATTGTTACCGAAGCTTATAAACACTGTAAAATGTTATGATAATTTTACTTAACTTTGTTTTATAAAAATTTGTCGCCCGAGATAAATAGGAAAACGTTTATGGAGAAACCATAAAAATGCCATTTTAAATTTTAAGCAGTATCGGTTTCGGGGTTTACGATATTTTTTACCGATACTATGAATGGGCATCTAGTCTTATAAGGAAAAGGACGAGAGCAGCAACAGAATCTACGATCCTTAAAACAAAATAACCTTCCATAGTCCAATGTAACTGCAGTGTGGTTCTGCAACTTTATATTCTGTCTATCAATCTCATAGGACATGTCAATTACCCTTGTATTTTAAAGCGGGCAACTTTTCTTTCTAAATCAAAGTGCTAATAATTCTGCAAATTCTGTAACTCACGTTGGTAAAATTCCTTCCACGATTTTGTCGTCCAATTCTGAGACTGCTTCTAGTGCTTCCACTGACATGGGCGGCTCATAAAACCTGAAATTTCAATATTAAATATGTTCTCAATCACGTAAACTACGGAATGCTCAATATCATAATGAAGAACAATAATTAATGGAGAATCTAATTACAAACAGTTTCATAAAAAAGAAAATTACAAGTATTTGTTTTCACGAACCTATGTATATTATATTATAGTATGTTTGTAAATTAATGTGTTTGTGTGTATGTCGGTTCGTGCGTATATATGCGCTTGCGTGTGTGTGTGTGGTATTTGATTATAAAAATTTCTACGTACTTCTCTTCAATTCTCTTGATGTGCGTGTTTGAGAACGCCGTCGATACATGTGTGATTGCCTTCAAATTACGACATTCCTTGGCCAGTTTGAGCACTTCCTTAGTCCCTTTTACGTTGATTGCAGTCGCTATGGTTAGTTTCTCGTCGAATTTAACTGTAGCAGCTGCGTTAATTATAATTGTTACCTGTTAAAAAATAATATTTAAATTCATTAGTTGCAAGGTGGCGCCCTCTATCTAAAACATTTTTTGTCATTGCAAATTTTGATAAATCAGGATATAATCATATTAGTATACAAATGTCTATAAAAATTCACTACAAACTCATTATTTTAAGAAAACATTAAGTGTTTAACAGCGCCATCTATTATACAAATCATGCAATATTATTATCTCAAAATATTTTATTTACATTTTTACTAGTGTTGTCTATTGACTAAAATCCTACTCACTCTGCTTGTAAGGATTTTTCTGTCCTCATCGCTGATACCCAAGCCGGGTAGAACCATATCCCCGCATATGGGGACTACTTTGTGAATACCTTTCGGATTTTCTTCGTGAGCTAAATGGAATACCTGGAAAAATAATAGAAGTATTTCAGTACCTTATAACAAAGAATAAATAACTGACACAGTTATAATATGAATCTCAAAGTATTATCAATTTGTCTGCATAATAAATTAAAAATATTGTTTCAGCGCCATCTAGCGGTGAGTTTTTAATGATATACTTTATACTTACGAATTCATCTAGCATCGAATGAAGGCGGGCTGTGGGATCTTTTCCTTTCTTATTTCTGACTAATACGTAAATGGTATCAACGCTTCCACAAGATCGTAGTAGCTTCTCGATCAGTACTGAAATAGTTTTATTAATTCGATAACAGATGGCGCTTAAAGGCGAGATGTGTAAGAATTTTGTATTGCCGATTATCTTGATGTTTCCAATTGTATTAGTTCCAGTCTACAACATTTTCACCTACTGTCTACTGTTGCTATATTGAGAAAGATCAGAATACGTTAAGTAAAAAGAGTTCATAAATGGGATGTATTTGACTCGAATCTCGACCAAAATTACTTTAATATATTAAAAGAATAATTAAAAAATATTTTTCTCTTTATAAGCTCCATTTACTGATCATTTATCAGTACATGTAAAACAACATTTCATTTTCGCCGTTTCAAATACAGTGACACCTCTCGATAAGTTTACGAACTAAATGAGTCAAAATAATATTTTGATGTGACCCAAGAAGCTTATACCCAAATGGAGATTGCATTCCGTATATAAAAGTGAAGCGCAAAAATTTGACCTCGAATGACGTTGCGACTGATTGCTATCCTTTTCTTTCGAGTGACAATGAATGAAAATGACTTTTTGTTCATTCATTGTCACGCGAAAGAAAAGGATAGCAATCAGTCGCAACGTCATTCGAGGTCAAATTTTTGTGCTTCACTTTTATATACGGAATGCAATCTCCATTTGGGTATAAGCTTCTTGATGTGACCGGAATGAATAATATAGTTTATACCTATGAGTTTAAACAAGACTTTATGGATGTTTTTATGTAAATACAAGTTTTAATTTGGTCCAATAATAACTGGTTATTTCCGTCAACGGAATTTTTGGCAAGTAAATCCTTAGGTACCTACGTACTCTGCTGGTTTATAAAGCAACTATATAGCGTTTAATAAACGAGTTTTTAAAAGTTTTTCAGCTGAAGATTTTGATGGGGTAGAACTTTGCTACGGGTCGTGATAGCTACAGCATAATTGATCGACCGGGGTTTGTCTCACAGAAAAGATAGTGAAGTAACAGCGCTACTCGCTAGTTGTTTTTATTATTGCAACGGCAGAAAAGTCTATTTTGCTCAAGTATATCGAATACTAATCGTATGCCAACCCGCACTAGGCCAGCGTGGTGGACTATATGGCCTAACCACTCTCAATCGTACCCTCGATTGTAGAGTAGGCCCGTGCCCTGCAGTGGGACGTATATAGGCTGATACAGATATCGAATAACACTTTAAATGTGTGTTGATACAAGATATTCACGAGAAACTCTCCAATGTTCGCTGTTTGTCCTTGTCGCTTTGAAGTTTTAGGCTGGGCAAATCAATAAGCTTTTCTTTCCTTTATTGAAAGGCTTTATGTATATCACACGATGAAGAACACAACTCATAAATTGGGAATCCCTAATCTTTCTATTTTAAAGGAAAGAATGACGAGACGAACATTTCATTTGGTTATGGATTATTATTCTCCGACATGAAGTTCGAATCTACGAACGTGCGACGTCCACGAACGAAAAAAAAAACACTTCTAAAAATCAAGACTATTCACTACTAGCGGCCCGGCCCAGCTTCGTCCGGGTACAAATATATTTCTGTACAATAATATGTACGTATTATACATATAAACTTTCCTCTTGAATCACTCTATCTATTAAAAAAACCGCATCAAAATCCGTTGCGTAGTTTTAAAGATTTAAGCATACAAAGGGACATAGGGACAGAGAAAGCGACTTTGTTTTATACTATGTAGTGATGATGAAACTTATCTATGTACTTAGTGAAAGTATACGATGTACGATAGATGATTCGCACATTTTGTAAAGTATTTCGGCTTATTCGTATAGTTTTACGTATGAATTAGCAAAATAAGTTAAAGCGTCAATGTCGCATTAGGTTTTTACCTGTAAGATATTGTACTGTTGAAATAAATAAATAAATAAATAAATAAATGATGTTAGAACATTCGTCATAGTGTCGGAGTAGAGTAGCCCCCTGATGGTAAGCGAAACGTGAAAAAAATTATACAGATAACTATCTTTAAATATCGATTAGTATATTAAGTCATTTGTGTTAATACTTGAAATTAAATATGTATGATAAAAATGAACAAATATAAAAACCAAAAAGTGTGATTCCGGCCAGGATCGAACTGGCGGCCTTCTGCGTGTAAAGCAGATGTGATAACCACTACACCACGGAACCATGTGTATAGCGTGACAAAATTATTAATCTGTATCTTTGTATACGTCGTTTTATGTGCTTTAATTTTTATCGTTGCAATTAATTCCCTATCAAAGAATTTGATAAATTGATAATAATTTATTCGTATTCATATTAGGACCAAGTTCTTATCGCCCCAGCAAACTCAATAGTATGTGAAAATATTTAGGAGAAATAATTTTTCATATTGATATTTTGGTATGTATTTTACATACATACATACATAAACTCACGCCTTGTTCCCAGAAGGGGCAGGCAGAGGTGCCAGGGCACCCACATTTCGCCTTGCATGTTCCGTCCCACAATGTGATAGGTGGCGAGCTTATCGCCATATCGGGCACAAATTCCTGACTCTGGGCTGATACTGAATAGAAAAATCCAATATCACTTTGCCCAACCCGGGATTCGAACCCGAGACCTCAGCTTTGTAACCGTACCGTAGTACAACTACGCCACCGAGGCAGTCATGTATTTTAATAAGTTTAATTTTATTAATGACTAAAATAGGACACCTTTTCCCCGTAAATATATAGATTATTATCGACAGTTAATCTTTATGCCCCTTACAATACACAGGGAGAGAAGTAGGATATTAAAATCTTCCATTTTATAATCGATAGCATGTTTTCAGAAATAATTTAGTTTATGTCAAAGTATGATGTATATATGTGTGATTTACGAAAAAAAAAAATTTTTTTGGAAAATACCTATTCACTTTTTGATTTTTATATTTGTTCATTTTTATCATACATATTTAATTCCAAGTATGAACACAAATAACTTAATTTACTAATCGATATTTAAAGATATAGTTATCTGTACATATTTTTTCACGTTTCGCTTACCATCAGGGGGCTACTCTATTCTTCGACACAATGACGAATGTTCGAAAATCATACGTAAAACTATACGAATAAGCCGAAATACTTTAAAAAATGTGCGAATCATCTATCGTACATCGTATACTTTCACTAAGTTCATAGATAAGTTTCATCATCACTACATAGTATAAAACAAAGTCGTTTTCTCTGTCCCTATGTCCCTTTGTATGCTTAAATCTTTTAAACTACGCAACGGATTTTGATGCGGTTTTTTTTAATAGATAGAGTGATTCAAGAGGAAGGTTTATGTGTATAAAACGTGCATATTATTGTAGAGAAATCTATATGCACCCGGGCGAAGCTGGGCCGGGCCGCTAGTTATTATTAGTTAGTTATATATTTATATTTATCATTAATAATAATAAAAGTGAATCAAATTGTATTTAACCAAGATGTCTAGTTTATTTCTATTTTTCCCTGAGTTACGAAATTCAAATGTACCGTAGTGTATGCTAACCCCCTTATGCAAAAGAAGTTAGCGCAGTGTTTAGTTGCCGTTAATATGAACTGTCACTTAAAATTTATTCATAACCGTCAAAAATCCCTAATCAGCTATATTATAGCGCACTAACTTTAAAATGGCCGGGACCCATGTTTAAGCAAATTTTAAGCAGAAAGATGGCGGATTTTTACTGTCAAATTAGCGTTGTCAATTGTCATCACTGGTTATTTATTTAAAGTTATAAATAATAAATTATTTTAATTATAATGTGTTGTGCAAAAAGTTCTCTAAGTTGGCCGTCGAAATATCCGTCGGCATAAAAATATATAAAGTAGTGAATATTGAATATTGATGTTGATGTAGTTCGAGTGTTCGATATGGCTTCGGAACTATCAGTAAATACACAGGTAAGCCGAACTGATACTATACTATATCAGCCTATATTTGGGTGCCGGATTACTTTACGTAGCATAGAAATGTATACAAATCGCTATGGTGTGCAGGTTTCCTCACGATGTTTTAATGCATGCCATGAGGATTCCCTATCAATAAAAACATGATTCCGAGAAATCAGGTTTGCCCTGGGACTAGAAAGCGCGACCACCGTGTCCATGTTGGCAGCCGCGTCTAGCCCGTTTACCAACAGGCCACAGTGCATTCGAAATGGTCTTATTTACGATTAATTAGAGAAACAAAGTTACTGTAATGTTTCAAGTTTCTGCATTAAAACAACCACACAGCTTGTTTGAACTAACCTAATCAAAACCTTTTTCCTCATAATTTCAAATTTATCTTATTGAATGGCTACATTCTGATCTCAATGTTAAAATCAATTGTTTCAGGAGTTGAACAACAACACAAATATTTGGAGAGAGGTGCTGTACCATCTATATATCCATGGAACATAAAAACATTTTTTGAAGAGGTTAAAGCAAGAAATGAAAGCAAGTAGAAGATAAATAAGAAGACATATTTTTGATCAGTCATCAACATTGAAGTGCATTGAGGACTTAGTACCAATTACCAAAGATATAACGTCCCAACAAGTTTGTTTGTTCATTTTAGCCACAGAAGTCCACTGTTGGTCTCTTAATTATGTTCACATCAACCTTTTGGAACTTGCCCGCATCATGTGGTTAAAAACAAATCATTATTTTGGTCTATAATAATGCAAGCATCAAATTCTTTTTCAATTTGAGTCATGATGTAGATAGATTTAGAGGTTTTGTAAATAAAAATTTTGCACTACATGTACTACATTTTATTTCTTAAGTTTTCATAGTTACATTTATATCAAATATATTTTTCAAATAATGCACCTTTAAAGTAATTATAGACAATTAAATATTATTTCAAAATTATAATATTTATTACACAATTATTTTTCCTTATATACCTTAGTATCTATAAAAGTATGTTGCAAATAATCATATTGCTGTGTATTTTGCCCGGACAATATCCTTGAATATAGGGTAATAAAATATGGTCAGGTATTTTAGTAACAATATGTATTTATTTATTGAAAAATTACATTTATTTAACTATATAATATTTGGGTCCCAAAGTAACAAGCCCCTGTCTTGGGCACTCAACCCTGCAACAATGGGTGTGTGTGGAAGGTTAACAATTTATGAAAACAACATTTAAAAAAAAAAAAAACAAACTTAATATAACTCCAACACTATTTATGTAACATTATTAATAATAGGAAATATGTATGTTAGGATGTGTGTGTGTGTGTGTATGCATGTGAGAGAAAATGTGTATATTAATTCATTTGTCAATGTAAGACATATACACTACTTGGTTGAAGGATTATTTAATAGCATAATTTTCTTCCTTACAGCAGTTCTTTATATCACATTTTTAATAATTGTAGTAGTATAAATTCGGGATTGGAGGTAATGGGAATGTTGGCAAAAATAGATCTGACAGCACTTATTGGTATTTTTATATTATGCTTATTTTGCCCGGCAGCTAATGCAATGGGATTATTTTGTATAAAATTCTATATTAGTAAACAAATAATTCTATATTATATTAGTAATAAAATATACATCTCATAAGAAAAATTGGAATATCTTATAACTTAATGTTGTGTGAAGATTATAAGAAAAATATGTGTATTTAGGTATAAATGTCAAATGTTGTTTAGTAGTGACTAATATGAGTTGATGTTCCGAATTCAAATTAAATATAAACACACTCTTCTGATAATCATTACACAACGTTCAACTTGCAAGGTGTTTCAATTTTTCTGATGAGAAGTATAGTAAAGTTTAATATAATATATAATTGAGTTCTACCAATAATGGTATATTTTCAGGAGAAATTTCTTGAAATCTATTTGCTTAAGTACACTTTGTTTCTTGAATAGTTTCTGAGCCAACAAATATATCGGGTGATCCGGCAAGATATAACCTCTCTTCTTATCCTTGTATCAAAATATTGTTACCGACAACCTTGCTGTCAGTAAATTATGTTTCTAATATAGCCAAATCCATTATTTTCTGAGTGCTGAAAAAGAAACAAATGTTATTACCAATATGTAGCCTTAGGGAAATACAATATGAAGACGTATGTTTAAAATACTTACTACAACAAATAATCATACTTTTGTCCAGTTCGCATTTTAGGCGTAAATATCACTATAACGCCGTCCACAAAGATCACTACATTAGTTCTCAAAAGCACTCCGATTTCAACATTTTAAGATAAATTTATATGTTCAAAAAAAACAAAACAAACAACATAGACAAATACGTTGTCTTTTTTGGATTCCATAGACAAAATCTGTTTGAAATTACAGAGTATAGCACTGAACAGTGAATGATGAGGGAATGAAATCAATTTTTTTCCATATAGTGGCAACATTCACGGCCTAATTTGCCGTATTAGATACTAAACGTCAAAAGGAATCTTATGAATAATTATGCGTGGTTGACCGTAATCAACGTTTTATCTCCTCTTAAAAATATTTAACTTATTTACGTTATTATGGTTGATTAGCGATTTCTTATGAATAAGGGGGTAAGTGTATGTAATTAAAATACCGGTAAATTATGATGAAAATTATTCCATGTTACTAACCTTCAACCTAAATTCAGTCATATAAGTTACATTAAAAAATAAAAAACAAAATAGATTAAATAATTTTAATAAATAAAGACACAAACACCATTTATTAATACAATAATTGTGAATATTCAAAGAACCACTTTCTCCACAATACGACTGGCTTTCAGGCTGATTCGACCATCTGGAAAAGAAAATGGCGGCGAAATTAAAAATGGCGGCATTGAAATATACAGCAATTTTAGTAAATTAATTTAAATTTATAAACTGGCACTAAACATGATTTAAATGAAGACTATAAAAACATATCTGGCTTGTCGCTTAAAGAAAAAGCATTTAAATAATTTAATTAATTTTAGAATTGAACGATCAACTTCATAAATATTACTTGAAACAGAGCCAAAAAAAAAGTTTGCAAAATAAGTCCAAATAATCGAAAAAAAAAAAAATTTTGACATTTCGTGGGTTGTTTTGTTGGTCCCACTTATTTTTTAATTGTTTTAATATTCAATAACATGTATTGTAGTGTTATTAAAAAAAAACTATTAGGCAAGGTCACTGGCCTTTACATTTAAAAACAAACGTGCGAGTTGTACGTTTTTTTTAAACTACCATAAACCAAAATCACACTTCACGCTCATGCAAAAAAACAGTCATGCTTTTGGAGAGTAAACTATCATTAAATTATTGTTTTAGGTTCGTACATACATACATAAACTCACGCCTTTTTCCCTGAAGAGGTAGGCAGAGATGTTGCCAGGATACCTACGTTTCGCCTTGTATGTTCCGTCCCACGATGTGATAGAGGGCGAGCCTATCGCCCTATCGGGCACAAATTCCTGATTCCGGACTGATAATTACTAGAATAATTCAATATGACTGCTCGAACCGGGAATCGAACCCGTAATCGGAAATCGTGCCGTAGAACAACTTCGCTTTCAAAATCTATTTGAAAAATACTACCTTTACTGAGCAATATTCTTACAGTAATTGTACAATCATTTTTTATAAGTAATAACAAATTATATAATCGGCGTCATGCAAAAAACAGCAAAAATCCACAAATTAACTTACCTTGGATATGATGAAGCAAAAAAACACACACAAAACCATGCAATATTTATACCAGCCTTAAAAATTAATCTACAATTAATAACTAAATATAAAAGTATGAATAGACAACAGCCTTAGAAATAAAAGTTTTTCCGTTTGAAAAATCTCGTATGATTTTAAGGGCTGAAATTTGTGTCCAGAATAGGCTATTTGACTAATTTCTGGAAACCATAACACATTATGAAGTGGGGTCTATAGACCTTACAAATAAAGGTTATTTTTAATTATGATATCTATATAATTTAAAAATAAATTTACAAAATACACTGAATAATTACACTATCAAAACCAAGGTCAAAACGCTCTGTCGGACAATATGGCGTCCAGTTCGTAAACATTCGTTCCACAGATTCGTTCGCATATGTCACTCATTCTCAAATCAACAAGCAAATCAACCATAGATCAATTAATCAATCAATCGTCTGAATGAGTTTTTGTCAAAAAAATTATAATTCTTTTTCTTTCTTCACATTTTATTACATTGGACATGTTAATATTATTAATTCACGGGTATAAATGTCAAATAACGCGTTTTAAAGGTATTTTTAATAATTAATTTGTATCTCTGCCGTTATCAATCCCATTCATTTCCTATACGTGAGTAGTTCATACTAATGCATGACGTCATAGCCAATCAAAATCGTTTACGATCACGTGGCGCGAACTCAAAATCTATTAAATTGTAATTCTGGTTTTTAGCCAAAATATACAATATTTTTAATGTATGATAGTGTAATTTGTTTTAAAATTAAATTATCTACACTGATGGAAACAAATAAGTCAGTATTTTTTATACAGTCAAATAGCCTATTACGATGGCCTCGCCATTCGACATAGACATCCGCCATTTTCTCTGCGTTTGGTGGATTTTTTAATATTTTAAAATGTGTTGCCCGAGCTGCCTAGAACATAACTTGCTTGTTATTTTGGTATATTTTATTATTTTAAAATTAATATTAAGCCTATTATCTTGAATTGAAATATCGGTTCAGACCTAAAACTGCCACCGGCCTCGTTTTCGGTAGCAGTCTTGATATACCCTATAGACTTTTAAATATTTATGAAACTACTATGGACATAGTTATGAGATGTCTCGGAAAGCCTGACATTTAACAGGTAATTCATCATACCGCTTTTTAGGATATTGTGTGAGCGTCGCAAAATTTACTCTCATAGTTACTTCCAAACCAGGGACCGAAACCGGTATCGAAAATACCGGTATTTTTTGGTATCAACCGAAAAAAATTATACCGGTATTTTTAATGGTAACCGGTATCCGCCAATTTTATTGGATTCCTAGAATTTAACCGGTATCATACCGGTAACCGAAATAACGGTTACCTTTATGTTTCATGCGAAGTTCCTTATAAGTCAAAGCGGGGGCAGTGCCTGTGTGTGGTTATACCGCCATTTGTCTTTACTAAACATTATGGCACTATACCACACAATTATCTTTACTCATTTCATGATTTTTTCAACAGAATTACCCACAAAAAATGAAATGAACCGTATCCAGCGATATTGTGTAAACAACACGACGTGTATGATTTTTATTTGTTATGTAACAACAACGCATTTTCTTTTGCATACAAGGTTTTTAGGTTACCGGTATTAAAACGGTTCCCGTTTATAAGGGTAACCTTTATATTGCGTCATAGCGGTTACCGAAATCTTAAAGGTAACCGAAATTCGTCGATACCGGTACCGTAATGTCGAATGGGTTTCGGTCCCTGTTCCAAACGCGCCAAAAGAATTATAACTTCCCTTGCTACTTTTAGCTAGCAGCTAATAAAAACTGAAGTTCTTAATATGTTAACTTTTTTACCTATATATTTTCCCTTAATTTCAATGCATGCAGTGGCAACTAAAGGTAATGCATTTAATGTATTATTAGTATTTTTGTTTTGTTAAATTAATGTAATTTAATTACCACTGATTGTCCTTAAACAATAAAAATAAATAAAATAAACTTCAAAAATGCGCATGTTGCTATTACCACACAACATCTAGGTCGTAATGGTAACATTTTTAATACCTACGTGATTTTTACGTACAATTGCTCAAGAATGAGTGGGCAGTTTCTAGTTTGCCTTGTCAGCGCTTTAAGTACGTTTTTCAAGGCAGATTACTTGACAATCTTATGGATTTACTACGTAGACATTATTTTTATTTATTAGGTACGGCCATTGAGGTTTTATATTAAGCCGGACATCGCGAACAAAATATCTGCGTATGGTGCGTGCACAAGGGTACACAGTGAAGTGAGAGGGAAGATAATGTTACTTTGTAGCGTGACAGAGACAGAAATAGAATGTACCCTTCATTTGTTACAAACATTTTGTTTGCAGTGTCCCCTCTGGTATATTATCTCAATGGGTCCGGCAAATGAACAAACAGTTCTTTTTGGTAAGTGATGGACGGCCCATGAACATCCACCACGCTTGGACCAATGTCTTGCTGGATCATCAAATCGGGAGAGGAGTTGGAAGACAAATAATGGGAAAGAAAGGGGTATTGGGCATTTTTAACCGACTTCAAAAAAGGAGGAGGTTCTCATTCACACATTCGACAGTATGTTTTTTTGTTACCTCATATCTCTGTACTGGGTGAATCGATTTTGATGTCTTTTTTTATTAAAAGCTGATGCTTGTCATTTTATTGCATCGAATGGCGAGATGGGCATACAGATGGTAAGGGATACTAAACGATCTCGATGCGGGAATCAAATCCGCGATCTTACGTTTCACAGCTAAATATAAGCCTTGTTAATACTTAAAGTGAAGAGTACAAATGCTCCTTGTTTATAGAAATTTAGAAAGCATAAGTAATATCTAAAATATATTTTAATAATTATGTTTAGTTTAAAATTTCGCCATACTCCAATTAAAAGTAGATATTTTGACTTATATTTAAGCCACTAGGTCGTTGTAAAAAATTGAATTTAAATTACCTATTCAATATTCAGATAATCTTGTAGTATATAAATTACAAATATGTCGTAATGTGACAATTATTAATATCAGAATCACTTAACATATTTATTAATAAACAAGACATATTTAGATTGGATTGGTTATCTCATAGTTCCTTATAGCATTTTTTATTTATATTTAAATCTATTTTTTGTGTACGTACAAAATATCTGAACGAACAAGTCTTGAAAATATGATGAACGATATTTTCAAGACCACATTTCATTGCAAATTTGTTTTTTTGTCAATGGCGAAACGAGCATGCCGTTCGCCTGATGGTAAGCGATACGACCGCTCATGAACAATACCTAAACCAAACAGCGCAACGAATTATAAAGTAATGCTTAGCATTCCACTGCGCTAGCCTTCCTGAGACAAGAAATCTGAAGTCTCAATATGTCCAGAAGTTACTCTGGCTACCATGGCCTTCAATTCGACATTATATAAAGGACTTTTTGTCTTATTAGGATATTTTTAATTAGATTATCGCTGATATAAATATGTCGATTGTATCAAGTCATATTACCGTTTCGTTATTGCTATCCTATCGATCACTTGTCTTCAAAGCAAGCAATGTAATCAAAACCAATTGGAAACATCGAGATATCCTACACTTGGTACTCATTTTTTTTGGATTTTCATAGAAAACTTGTTATTTTGCTACTATTCTTACAGAAAAGCATGATTGTAATATATCTAACTTAATAGTAGTGGCTTCAATGGCCAAAAATTTAGTATCAAAAGTAGTATTTGTGGTGACCTAATTTTCGGATTCGGGCAAAAAATAAACTCCGATTAAAACGCCAAAGGTTTATCGGAAGCCGAAAGTGAATGTAGTTTAAAGCTTTGAGTAAATTGATCTTATGAAAATTATTTCTTCGGTCGAAAAATAGGTACCAAGAATGTGAATTAGTCAAATACACCTTTGGCTTCCGATCAGACACCAAAAGAAAACCATGCATACCTTTCCCCAAAAACCCTGTACCACCAGTCAGGAAAACACACTGATCCTTGTAAAATTGCTGGATGTCAGTCTTCTGAGCGTTACCCTTGGTCAACCTTCTCTTCTCTTCTTCCCTGGCGTCCACCTTGTCTTCTTCTCCATAGCAATTGTCCAGCTGGTTCGCTGAGACGAACTCGTGGTCTTCTGAGTAGTCCAGCATAGGAGCTGTTGGATTCATCGCTTGGTTCTCCACGTCGGCTATGCGCACTGTGTTTTCTAACTCCTGGGGAAAAGATTTTAGTTGAGCTGATGGTAACTGTATGTATTTGAGAACGTGGACTGATATTTTATCGAAATTATTATGGTAAAACGTTCAGTAGTAAATATTTTTTTTGATTTCTATGAATGGTGACACGAGCATGCTTTCCGTATGATAGTAAGGGATATGACAACTCATGAACAGAAATTAAAGCAAACATCACCATGCATCACAAAGCAATTTTTTGCATTCCACTGCGCTCGCTATCCTAAGACATAGGATGTTAAGTCTCAATATGTCCAGTAGTTACTTGGCTACAATGTCCTTCAATATAGCAAAACAGTTCATTTGCTGCTCTTTGGCAGGAGAAATAGACATGGCGGTGGTACCCAGGCAGCCTCTCACATATGAGAGACCAGTGATAATAAAACTAGTCATATTGATTAGGTCACTACATGATTTTGTTAGGTTAGATAATTACGTTATAACTTAATACACCTCACAGACACAGTCCCTTAAGTACGGACTGAATTAATTAGACGACTTGGTATTACATGGATCTCATAATTACGGTAGACGAATTGAGTTGCGAAACTTGGTGTTTTACAAGATTTTATTAGAATTAATTTTAATACTGGTCGTATATTACAGAAAGTAATCTATAATATAAAGAAAATAGTTATGTTTCCTTCCGGTTGTTGTGTTTTTGTTTTTTGACTGGTCATTGGTATACTCGTGTAATGTGTGGTTTTGATTAAATTTGTTCTAATAGAAATGTTGTTTGATCATTGAAATTCAAGTGTTTTGTTTTTGATTGGATTAGCATTCTTACATGTAAATTATCCTGCAATTCCTTGCTAAGGTTTCTGACATGTTCCAGTTCTTTAAGTTGCTTCTCCGTCGGTTTGCCGTACACGTCGATGTCGATCTTCTCCCCCCTCTTTTGTGCTTCCACCCATTTCTCCATCCTCTGTGCGGTCAGGCTCGTGTCTAAAAGCGGCGATTCTTCTAAAGAGTGGTTCATTATTCTGGAAAGAGAGAATGGATTATTATTAATTAGATCCTGTATAATCACTGTATTGTAAACTTATTTTGGAAACAGCAACGCTAGAGTTTCTTGCCCGTTCTTCTCTGGCGAAAACAGTCTTGTGAACCGAGTGGTAGTGGAAAAGAAGTGACTGAATCTAAATAATGAATGACATTTTATGGATTCAATAAATATTTTCATTTAATTTCATTTCAGATCAAGCAAGTATATAATATCAAAAAGCTAGTGTCCCTGAGAGACTCGCCGAACTCCGGAGCTCGGTGTCAATTCTTTGTGTGTTTGTTGATCCTAGCTGACAGGAGTTGCAGTGGTGGGCGGGAAAGTCTCTCGATATAAAAAAAAGGAAACCTACATAAGAAACAACATCAACACTAGATATTCTTTCCCATTTTTCTCTAGTAAAAACCGCTTTCCGAACCGGGTGGTAGATCAAAAAATGACTGAATCTAAATGATGTAGAACATTAATGAATTCAATAAATTATTTTAATTTCATTTTCATTTAATTACTACAGCGATTTATAACAATTTCTATGGTATGGAAAGTTCGCCAGCCCGAGGCCAGCGTGGTGTATATGATCTAACCACTTCACTCGTACTCTCGATTGTAGAGGAGGTCTGTGCCCTGCAGTGGGACGTATATGGGCTGATACAGATACAGATGTTTAACATCTCAGTACGCCCCGTGACATCGAAAGCTGTATTCGAAAAGTGGGAAAGATAAAAGAATAAGATGAATATAAAAATGTCTGTGATAAAATCTATTCGTTTTATTATTTCAATGTGGAATTTCAGAACTATTTTAATAATAATAATAATACACGCAACAGTCACATACAAAGTCTTGATCCCACATTAAGATCGAGTCTTGTGTCGTGGGTATCACGAACTATGAGAGACTTTTCGGTCTCACAAACACCCAGACCCGAAGTAATATTTGTGGGCTTCACAAACATTTCTATCGGTGCAGGGATCGAACCCGCGGCCTCTCGTTTCACAGCCGGCGTCCAACCAACTGCGCCACGGAGGCTGTCAAAATGTCTATTAAAATACGAAATAGGTTTTAAGTCTATGAATATGGTTTTATTTTTTTAATTGTACCAACTGTTTTACGTTTCGGGGTGAAAGGAGACACATGTTTTAAAATATTCGCAAAAAGTAAAAGTGGTTCCGGAATTACCGAAATAGTTGCATCAAAAATTGCATAATGAAACCTGTTGTGTGCAAGACATTATTCAAATGAGTTGTTTAGAAAGCAACTTGAAAGGTGTCCTGTATTAGAAATATTTTTATTAATGTTTTCTTCGATCAAATATACCGGGTATCAGCCGCTGCCAATAAACAATCCCAATCCAAAATTTGCCGTTTGAAATTGACAGCTCAATCTTTTTTCTGATACTATATTGCCAATAATAATCAATCTCAGTAGTGAAAAAACTATGGCAACATGGTAAATGACAAATCGAAAAGAAGAAAACAATCCAGATTGACTTCAATCTAATTTTTTCGATTGATTATTGGCATCGGCCGTAAATCAAGACTGCTACCGAAAACGAAGCCGGGTGGTAGTTTTAGTGACTACAAATTCTCCTTTGAGTGAATATGAAATTTGTATTTAAAAAGTTGTCCAATAGTTATTTAGTTGATTATAGTTCTATGACTTCTTGTAAAATCCTTTCTCTACATAATCAAGAAAGAACTATTAATATAATAGGAATTTCAACACAGGCTGTGAAACGAGAGGCCGCGGGTTCGATTCGCACCGAAAGACAAATTTGTGTGATCCACAGGTCCATATCAGGTCTGGGTGTTTGTGAGACGGAAAAGTCTCTCGTACTTTCTGATAGACACAAGACTCGATCTTAGTGTGGGGTCAGAACTATGTATGTGGGAATAGTTCCGTCTCGGGTCAAATCAAACGAGCATCGTTTGGATAATCTTCGGTTTATTGTCTTATAAATTCGTCTTTAAAAATCGTCTTCACGTCTTACATCGTCTTCCAGACTGTTCTCGCTTATTCCGTCCTTCTGTTCTTCAACATCTTAATCGTTAATCCTCTAACTCTTTCCATCTTAAGTAATTTTATTCGTCATCTCTTTCACACAAACCACGTTCCATATCAGTCATTCGTCTAAGGTTTCATTCTACTCATCTTTCTTCATAAATCCTACATGTATATTATGATAGTTGTATGTATGTATATATGTGGTTGCGCAACTCTTTTGCATTTTTTAGGTTTATAATATCATAAATTTACAGAATAAATTAGTCACTAGGCCAATCGATCGTTCTTAATCGTCAAATCGATTGACCTAAAATTATATAATAATTTTGGTAATTTATTATTGAATATTAGTCGTTACATAATTTAGATTCTACTTTTACATCGTCTGTGATGTAATGAGATATAACCGTGAGAGATAGTGGGTTCGATTCTCGAAACGAGACACTAGGGGTTAGTTTATTCTACTACTTTTAAGGGATGCATATTCCTACAGTTTTGTATCATAGCGTAATCCCTAGGACGTTTAAAATTAATAATTTTGGTGTAGTTGTACTACTGTATGGTTACAACGCTGAGGTCTCGGAGTCGAATTCCGAATCGGGCACAGTGACATTAAATTTTTCTATCCATTATCAGCCCGTAGTCAGGAATATGTGCCCGATATGGCGAATAGGGTGGTCCCATATTACATCATGGGACGGAATATGAAAGGCGAAGTGTGGGTGTTCTGGTGGGACCTCTGCCTACCCCTTTTGGGAAAAAGGCGTGAGTTTATATGTATATGTTACATTTGAAACCTGATTTGTTCTGATAATTTTGTCAGTCGTCAAAAAATACATTTCTTCAGTAGATTATTTTGATAGAAATTAACATTATGTACATTAAACTTTGACATGCCAGTTATAAAATAAAATTTCGAATTATTACAAAAATATGACAAAATTAATTTAAAAAATATTTAATATTCTTTTATATCTTCTTCAATATTATTCTTTTATTTTAATTCAAGATGGTTCAAGGGTAATAGTTACCAATTTCCTGCTAGAAAACAGGTTGGGTAGCTTTTATCTATCTACATGTTCACCGCATTACATTATGTATTCGTAATATATTATATCATATACAAAAAAAAATCACACTAAACGCCCAACTGATTTCAATTGACACGAATTAAATATGTTTTAAAAACAAAATTTTGTAAATGTGCTTACCTCACTTTAATTTCATTTTAATAGACGATGTGAAAGTGAAAAATCAAAATTTTATAATTTTCCTTTTTTATCAGTCTCTGTTAACGGTAAACATTGATTATTTTAACAGTCTTCGTAAATGTTTACTGCGATAAGATCAATTGTTTTTTTTTTTTAAATCAGGAGGTAATTTTCAATACTAGCCAAATCCACTTTTATACAAGTCGAGAAATTGTACATTTTTTACCTAGCGTTTCTTATGGCTGTTATTAAGCTGGAAGTGCATTATTCTGATAGTTTTAATGTTTCAGATGAGAATTTCAATGTGTAAATGAAAGTTTACAGTATATTTAATTAGAAAAACGACATTGAAGTTTGGATTTGGCTACTTTTGATTGTAAGTGTTGGATTTGACTACTTATGAAAACAAATGAATTGGATTTGGATAGTTTCGAAAACAAGTGTTTGGATTTAACCATTTTTGAAAGTAAAAAAGATAACTGATTATATAGGGTTACTCGGATAATGTATGGCAATTATAAAATGGCAGCCCAAACGAAACGCGTTGTGATGTTGTGTGAAAGTGAGCATCGATGGAATAGGCCATTTTTGAAAATAAACACCTTTATAAAATGTGTTTTGGGGGCTTTTTATTGTATTTACATGGATTTATCTACAATTGAATTGTCAAGAATTCTCAGCAGATTCATCTGGCATTATTAGTGCAAAATTCGTGAATTTGGAGATGACCAAATTTGAAAATCACCTCCTCAAATACTCAATTATTATGATCGATATTAAACAACGCACAAAAAATAACTGGTTTTTCTATTTTGAACATAATCGCCGGCGTAAATTCGTCTATTGCGTATTTTGGGATTATAATACCTTATTCAAATTTTAAAACCTATTTTATCATAGTTAGACAGCCTCCGTGGCGCAGTTGGTTAGACACCGGCTGTAGAACGAGAGGCCGCGGGTTCGAATCCGCTTCGAAGCAAATATTTGTGTGAAGCACAGGTATTTGTTCTGGGTCTGGGTGTTTGTGAGACCGAAAAGTCTCGTAGTTCCTGATACACGACACAAGACTCGATCTTAAGGTGGAGTTAGGGCTATGTATGTGTCTGTTGGATGGATTTAAAGATACATTGGATATAGCATTATTTCATTATATACCTAGTCAGGTCATAAATTCTGTCACATGTTTAATATAAAATAATTGAAACAAGTTTATTCATTATGTAACCATTTATATACCAAAATGAACTTAACGAAACATAAATTCTTATGACACTAAAGTTTATTCAAAATGACCTCCGTGATTTTGAATACAGGCCTTCAATCTGCGCGGCCAGTTGTCTATCGCAGCACGAACGAGGTTCATGTTAATATCGGCGGCTGCCTTAATCAAGATTCAAGGATGTCTTGAGTGACTCCAAATTGGGATGAGGCTTTGAGCACGCCTTTTCCTCCAAGTGTTGCCATATCTTGTAATCTAACGGATTCAAATCTGGGCTGGAGGAGGGCCAGTCTTCGTGCCGGATGAAGTCGATTTCACGCGCCGCCAGCCAGTCTTGTGTGCTCTTCGCTCTATGAGCTGGCGCCGAATCTTGTTGGAATACCCAGTGCCTGTTATTGAACATGGCATGAGAAATAGGTTCCACAAGGTTCGTCAGGACTGTATTTTGATACACAACTGCATTCGTTTTTACACCTTTCTCACAAAAATGTACCTCAGTTAAGCCCCAATAAGAAACTCCCAACCATACCATGAGCGAGGATGGAAAATGACCTCGTTGGACACGCGGAATACGGTTGCTCGCTTCTTCACTACTGTGTGCGTACACCTTATCATTTTGTTTGTTGTAGCTCTTTTCTACGGTAAAAATTTTTTCATCTGAAAAAAGAATTTCCCGATATTTTTTTCCCGCGTACCGCTTCAACAAAGCGCGGCATCTCTTCAGTCCCAGGTCCATTAGACGAGCATTCAAACGATGTCCTGTTTTTCTTCGATATGCCCGAAGCCCTAAGTCTTAATTTAACACCCTTTTCACCGTGGTTCTGCTTAACCCCATCTGAAGGGCCAACAGTTTCTGCTTACGTTTGGGATTTCTTTGCATTCGCGCCTTCACAGCTTTTATCACTGTTGGAGTCCTAACAGACCGAGGGCGACCACTTCTTGACCTGTCATCTACACTAGAGTCTTCATTGTATCGTTTGATGGTACGATAAACGAATCTTTTGGTTATATTCAAATTTTTCAGTATGTCAAAAAATTGAATTGGCGCGTAACCGCAACGATGCAACGCAAAAAATGCAACACGGTCTTCTTTAAGCGTCTACTCCATATTTAAAAATGAGTAAAATTCTAAAAAGTATACATTTTTATTTTCATGAACAATTCGAAATTCGAATTCAATAAACTTTTTTGTGGCCAGCATTCTAAAAGAAAAGTTTTTACTGTGTAACAATACTTATGACCCGACTGTGTATATTACAAAACATCTCAATGGTTACCTAACTACATTTACGCGAACGTTACACAATGAAATAATAGCTTTAAAAATGTTTTAATAACATCCGCAATAAATCCATAAAATAGTTTTATTTCAAACCTACTCACAACAATTAATTAATTTGGCCGTAGCTAAATGTCTTGCAAAAAGGGTATTTTTAAATCATTCATAACTTCGTTTGATAATGTTGCAAAATAAAACTAGTGACGTCACTAGTCTTAATATGCATAACAATGTGCGCGTGTGAAAGAGACGGCAAGATATCCCCTCTACACTACCATTCGTACATACATAAACTCACGCCTTTTTCCCAGAAGGGGTAGGCAGAAGTGCTGGTAGCAAACAGTAGGTACATCCACATTTCGTTGTCCGTTCCGTGCCAAGATGTGAGAGGAGGCGAATCTATCGCTATTTCAGAGACAAATTCCTGACTCCAGGCTGATAATAAATTTAAAAAAAAAAATGCCCGACTCGGTACTCGAACCCGAGACCTTAGCATTATAATTGTAATTTGTACCGTAGTATCGCGCCAGCTACGAAGGGAAATAATTAAAATGCCGTATATATGAATATATTGAGGTTTGGAGTGCAAAGGTGCTTATATTCAATGCAAATGGCTTCCGGTTGGATAAATAAATAGAAAAGTTTTCCTTCATTGAATGAAGTATTTTTCCTTGTTTTTCTCACAATTCTTGTGTATCTGTATCAGGGGCCCTACTATATTCATCCAAAACGAAGTTAAAAACTTCGGATGATCGAAGTTTATATACGATACGAATGTACCTACATATACTTATGGTCGTTATTAACTTATGGTCGTAACCATAGACTCATGGTTACGATGTACGTTATATAAATTCGAACTTTTACAGAGTAGATAAATTCGTATCGTATAAAAAACTTCGAAGTTTCGAACTTCGTTTCGGATGAATATAGTAGGGCTCCAGCCCATATACGTCCCACTGCAGGGCACAGGCCTACTCTACAATCGAGAGTATGATTGAGAGTGGTTAGGTTATATAACCACCCAATTGTGATGTCATGATAAAATATTCAAAGACAATTTAAAACTTATTGCAGCTATCGAATATTTTATCTCCTTCGTTCATACTGAAATTGAAAGTAGTTAGAAAGAGACACATTCGATAGTAAAATAGATTTATGAACTATAATTAGGCCGTAAATGTAAAATATAGATATTGTAGCGTCCGAATAAATAAATAATAATCATAAATACACCCAACAGTCACATACATAGTCCTGATACCACACTAAGATCGAGTCTTGTGTAGTGTATCAGGAACTACGAGAGACTTTTCGGTCTCACAAACACCCAGACCCGAAAGAAATACTTGTGGTTCATACAAATATTTGTCTCGGTGCGGGGATCGAACCCGCGGCCTCTCGTTTACCAGCCGGCGTCTAACCAACTGCGCCACGGAGGCTGTCGAATGCGCGGTTGTCATGTTGTCAAAATTTTAGGAACATTACTGGAATTTTACTGGTGGTAGGTCTCTCATATGTGCGAGGCTGCCTGGGTGGGTACCACCGCAATGTCTATTTCTCCCGTCAAGCAGTAGTTTAAATGCACTGTTGTGTTTCGGATTGAAGGACATTGTAGCCAGAATAACTACTGGACATATTGACACTTAACATCTTATGTCTCAGGATGGCGAGCGCAGCGGAATGCCAAGCATTGCTTTGTAATTCAAGGTGTTGTTTGGCTTTGCTACTGTTCATGAGCGGTCGTATCGCTTACCATCAGGCGAACGGCATGCTCGCCTCGCCATTCATTGCAATAAAAAAAAAAAAAAAAGAACAGTTTCCTCACTTCACATTTTATATAGGAAAAGTTAATACTATTAAAATACGAGTGTAAATTACTATTGTTTATATACTAAGAAAACATGCGTTCATGTAGTGCGTGGTGGCCTGTTGGTAAACGGACTAGACGCGGCTGCCCACATGTTCATGGTGGTCGCGGGTTCGAATCCCAGGGCACACCTCTGACTTTTCGGAGTCATGTGTGTATTGATAGTCAATCACCACGCACTAAAACGGTGAAGGAAAACATCGTGAGGAAACCTGCATACCATAGCGATTTATAAGAATTTCTATGGTATGTAAGTCCGCCAACCCGCACTAGGCCAGCGTGGTGGACTATATGGCCTAACCACTCTCAATTGTATTCTCGATTGTAGAGTAGGCCCGTGCCCTGCAGTGGGACGTATATGGGCTGATACGGAATACTAAGAAAACATATCTTAAACAAAGCGTTAAATAGATATTTTTAAAATTTTATTTGTAGTTCCAAATTCCGCCACATACCAATAGATTTTAGGTAATCTATATATTTACTAGTGTTGCCATATTTAATCCCATTATTTTCCTGTTCTGTGTCTGTATGTGAGTAGTTCATAAAGACGGATGACGTCATAGCCCAGTCGACCGCTACAAGTATTCGGGCGATAAACCGACAACTTTGTTTTCAAAACAATGTCTTCATTTTGCACATTTTTATAGGACAAAGAGAGACATTATTTTGCATAACCCTTAAGATTTCTTTTCCAACCGGTTACGGCCGAAAGTGGTTGCTCAGATGCGCTGTACTTTCTCTGCCATTCAAGTTCTTTTGTACAAGACAGTTAAAATCCTTACCGGGTATGACATACTGAAATTAATGGCGCGGTATTTTGTCCCACCTTTAAGATGAGAAAAAATGGAGGTCAATTTTCGTTTTCTCGAGGCGTTATTTATATTTTTAAGGTCTTTACGTAATTTTTAGTACCCGCGCAAAAGAGTAGAAATACTTGGCTTTTTTATTGCGATGAATGGCGAGACGAGTATGATAATCGCCTTTTTTTAATGCAATAATTAGCGAAACGAGCATGCCGTTCGCCTGATAGTAAGCGATACGATCGCTCATGAACAGTAGCAGAACCAAACAACACCTTGAATTAATAAGCAATGCTTGTGAATTGCACTGCGCTCGCCATCCTGAGACATAAGATGTTAAGTCTTAAAATATCCAGTATTTACTCTCGCTATAATGTCCTTTAAACAGAAACACAACATTGCATTTACTCTACTGTTTGGCGGGAGAAGTAGATATTGCGGTGGCCTGAAACGAGAGATTCCTTTTATGTCTTTTCTCGAGGCGTTTTTTCTTATTTCTAAAGACATTGATGTGGATATTAAGAGCTAAAATACATACACAAACATATATAATATTCATACATAAACACTTGGTGCCCTGGTTATATTTCTGCCTACCCCTTATAGATAAAAGGCGTGAGTCTACTTACCTATGTAATTTAAAGACCACGCGAAGTTCAAGGTATTAGAATTTGTATGCATTTCCATTGAATATAACATTTGACCCCTGTATATAAATCGTTATTCAAATCATCCATTGTTAAGTAGCTATGTATATTCTTTGTATAATTATTGGGTTTAAAACTTTCCTTATTTTGTCATTAAAAGTAACCATTCAATTATTTTAAAGAATTTAGGTTTAATGGCAGCCAATGATATATTATACAAATATTAAAACATCATTGATGGCAGCATTAATGGCCTTATAATTGTAAAATCCTGACTTCAAATGCCCGATTCAATAACATACTTGGACGGGACTGAAATTTCTGTCCGAAATAAGCTCGACCTCACCATTTCGGACGGAAATAAGTTGTAAATGCCGTAGTTATTGTGATATTGAAATAAAATTAAACTAGGACATTCGCTTCAAAAACATATTTTTTAATTTAATATTTCACATAACTAACAAATATCTAAAATTGCAAAATATGTTACGTCACACTAGGGGCCCACATATGTGACCAGCTGTGCCTAGGAAGAGGGAGGTGCCAAAATCATGATATTCGTGTGACGTAATTTATGGATGACTCCGAATTAGCTAAAAGTGGTTTTAAAAGTGTTTATGAATCCCACAATTAATTTATCTTCTCTGTATACGAGTTCTTTACTTTATAGTATACACGGTCAAACTAACTTATACGTCATATCAACGAGACTATAATTGTAGTAATTATCTACGCTCCGATTGTACTATATCTTTATCATTGTATTGTATGTTTGTTTATATTTATCTGTATGTGCAGGGCACTGGCCTCCTCTACAATCGAGAGTACAATTGACAGTGGTTAGGCCATATAGTCCACCACATTGAAGGCCTTATCTACAACATAAAAAATATTTTTTTTTTGTTTTTCCTATTTCATAGTTTATATTAGCAATAGGCATGATGCACAGACAAAGCCGTGTCACGTAACTAGTCCACAAATCTTGCAATCTCCACAAGGTCCGCTGGTTAGTAATTATCAAGTTTTTTTTCCTCAGATCTGCATGAACAATCGTAAAATTCCGTAACGTGTTTGTAAGGTGGAAACAAAGTGCGGAAGTAAATGTAATACGTACGCGTTTAATCTTATAAGATTATACTTGTTTGAAGAATAACTTGGCAAAAAAGAGTACGGGTAAAATGCGGTGACAATTGGCATTATAGAAAAACAATTATGGCAACCCTAATGTCATTGTTTACGTTGAATAATATTATATGTAGGTAGTTCTATATTTTTTCGTACAGTTTTTGTGCTTTCTGTATCTGTATCTGTATCAGCCCATATACGTCCCACCAGGGGCGTGCGCTCCTTGTAGGCAGAAAAACAGTGCTTTACTTGCCATTCACAGATATTTTATTATAACGTACGTACGTCTTAGATGACTTTAATCAATAGTAAATAAATAAATAAACAAAATATAATAACTTAAAAACGCCTAATATTTTATAAATAGCAACTATTTGCAAGCACACAAACATTATGATTGCTATACGACAAACAAGCGGCGCTGCAAAGTAAAATAATGTACCTAATCAACCAAGTAATGCCGCCGCGTCCCGCATGACATTTGTTTGCGTGTGTGTAGTAATTTTGGTGTCCGTGCACAGTCGCAAACGCACACACCCATGCATATCGAAAGGCGCGACTCCTGCGGCAGGCTATGAGCGTTCGGCTGTTTTCGGGAGTAATCGGTAATGTTCGTTGCCTATAATCCTAGTAAAAATAGTAGACGGAAATGTAATGAATTGCGCAAAATGCACATTATGCATTTTTGTTCGGTAAGGTTTTATTTGTTTAAAACTTTAAATAGCACAATTTTTTTGTGTTTCGCGGGGGCCATTTTGCTTTTTTCATGTGATGAGCATTGTTTATTATTTTGTTTGTGTCAGTTTAATTATAGTTTTCTTAAAATATTTTGCATTTTAGCATTTGAAAGTGTGTACATTCAATAGTTTATTACTGAGTTTCTATAATAATTGTAGTGATTTGCTTTTACTAGTACGTTTGTTGATTTTTTAAAATGTTATTTGATTGTGAGGTTTGTGTTGAAAATATGTGTTTATTAAAAATTGAAGCTGACTCGGTGAGTAGTTATAATATTTTAGTTTATTAATAACTAGTGGCCCGGCCCAGCTTCACCCGGGTACAAATAGATTTCTGTACAATAATATGTACGTATCATACATATAAACTTTCCTCTTGTATCACTCTATCTATTTAAAAAAAACCGCATCAAAATCCGTTGCGTAGTTTTAGATTTAAGCATACAAAGGGACATAGGGACAGAAAAAGCGACTTTGTTTTATACTATGTAGTGATTTACTTATTAGAATTTCTTCGGCCGCGACGATCTATCGCTGTTTTTTCTGCGTTCCGTAGAAGATATACATGAATAGTAGTACATCTAAGGCTCAATTGCACAAACTAACTTTGCCAATACCTTTGCCCTTGAAACTGTCAATTCCATACATTCGCAAGGTCAAATAGATCTCAAATGTATGGCGATGACATTTTCATAGGCAAAGGTATTGGCAAAGTTACTTGGTGCAACTGAGCCTAAGACTTGTTCTGTTGGCATGGTTTCCGACTTAGAGATCCGTCACGTGGCTGTGGCTATGCTAAACATCTATAAAAAAAGTTTTTGTGCCGAGTACTCCGCCGCATACCCAGTATCATAATCCTGTGCACGCCGCTGCGTCCCACTGCAGGGCACGGGCCTCCTCTACAATCGACAGTACGATTGAGAGTGGTTAGGCCATATAGTCCACCACGCTGGTCTAGGGCCCTACTATATAAATCCGAAACGAAGTTCGAAACTTCGGACGATCGAAATTTATATACAATATGAATTTATCTACTCTGTAAAAGTTCGTATTTGTGTAACGTACATCCTAACTATAAGTCTATGGTTACGATTATTAGTCAATAACGACCATAAGTACATGTAGGTACATTCGTATCGTATATGAACTTCGATCATCCGAAGTTTCGAACTTCGTTTCGTTGAATATAGTAGGGCCCCTAGTGCGGGTTGGCGGACTTACATACCATAGAAATTCTTATGAATCGCTATGGTATGCAGGTTTCCTTACGATGTTTTCCTTCACCGTTTTAGTGCGTGGTGATTGATTATCAATACACACATGACTCCGAAAAGTCAGAGGTGTGCCCTGGGATTCGAACCCGCGACCACCCTGAACATGTGGGCAGCCGCGTCTAGTCCGTTTACCAACAGGCCACCACGCACTTATATTTATAAAAATTGCAAGTATTTAAACATTTTCCGTCGTAGTATATCGGGCTGCCATAGTCATGGGCGTAGCCACGGTGGGGCAGGGTGGGGCACTTGCCCCACCCTGGCTCTGGCCTCTAAGGTACCTAACCAAACTTAAAAAAAAATTATCTATCTGAAGTACTATCTATAGCATGGGCGTAGCCACGGTGGGGCAGGGTGGGGCACTTGCCCCACCCTGGCTCTGGCCTCTAAGGTACCTAACCAAACTTAAAAAAAAATTATCTATCTGAAGTACTATCTATAGATCGATATAAACCTCTAAATTGACTGATTAACATATTGGCATACTCCCAGAGCCCAAACGGCTGAAGTTTTTGACACATTTTTAGATGCAAGTGTTGTCGTGTTGTAGGAAAGTGAGCAACAAGATAATGTTTTAGTCTATTCGAATTATACATAACGGGATATATCAAGACTGTGACCGAAAACAAAGCCGGGTGCTAGTTTTCGTGACTATAAACACATCATCCATCAGTCAAAGCTGCTCAACATAGACCTCCCCCGATAATTTCCACAGTGACCTGTTGGAGACAGCCTGCTTCCAGCGACGTCTCGCGACCTTTATCAGGTCGTCTGATCATCTTGTAGGTGGACGTCCCGCGCTATGGTTTCCGCTACGTGGCCTCCATCCGAGAAATTTTTGGCCCCATCAACTTATTAATCCGCTATCTCCTCATTTCTGATTCGATCTCGTAGGAAAACCCAAAGCATAGCCCTCTCCATAGCTCGTTGATTGACTTTGAGCTTCCTAATAAGGCCCATAGTAAGAGGCCACGTCTCGAATGAACTGGTAGGGGCTGATTATAAAAAAAATATCTATAGCTATTTGAAACTTTCGATTTAAGGCACTGAGGTATTTAGAACGAGAAGACGTTGCGTAGCTTACCGAGCGCTGCCCAACCGAGTTGGATTCGACGATTGACCTCTCTCTCGAAGTTGGACCCGCCTAACCGGACCACTTGTCCTTAATAGACAGATTCGTCTACAACTTCAAGAGTCGAGTCCCGAACATGGATGTGGGCACATCATGGACATTCAACATAATATTTGTTTTGTCCAAATTCATTTTAACAATCGAAGCAATGGCTCTCTCATTGTCCACAAACGCTTAACAAAGCGGTAAGTTACATTCCTCGGTTCTTTTGTAAAAAGTACCGAAGCGTGGATGGATGTGGTCTAGGGTACTAAAGCCTTTTTGGAAACCGGCTTGTTCGGGAGGCTGGAAGTCATCAAGCCTGCGTTCTAGACGATTATCGATGACCCTCGAAAACAACTTATAGACAGGGCTCAGAAGCAAGATGGGCCTGTAGTTCTTCACCAAAGTGTTATCACCTTTTTTAAAGAACAGTACCACCACGCTCCTGCTCCATGCCTCTGGCGTTGAGCTCTCGAGGAGAACGGAACTGAAAGATTTTCAGTATCGACGTTCCACCCTCTTTCAGAAGCTCTGAAGTGATTCCGTCCTCACCCGGTGCCTTGTTGTTCTTAAGTTGCTTCAAGGCCATCTTAATCCTGTAGGCGACCCGCTTCAACTCAGCTCTCGGGTCTTCGACCGAGCTAACAGTAGGTTCGGCAACCGAGGTGTAAAGCTGTCCGTAGAACCTCTCGATCTCCCTTAATACCTCTGCCCTCGTCGACACTACGCAGCCGCCGTCCGTCTTCAGCCTAGACAACTGGCTTTGCCCAATAGACAAGTCTCGTGCAAACACTTTGGAGCCTCCGTTCCGCTCAATTGTCTTTTTAATGCTCACAGTATTGGGAGCACGGAAATCGTGTCGCAAGGACTTCCAGATCCGTCTATTAGGCAGCTGGTATGCTTTGGCTTCAACGGAAGACTGCAGCGCCATAGATCGACGTTCAGCCATGAGGTCAAGAGATCGAGAGTGTTTGTGGTCTATCTCTACGATGTGGTCTAAAATACTTAAATCCCACTGTATTGATAGCTTCTACCAAACCGCTATTTAGCCCATCCACTGCAAAGTTTTCACTTAGATACTCAAAGCGATTTGCTAGTTCAAGTGGAAAGCTCACGGGGTTCTGGATATAGACGCGAGTATGACGGAGCAAGTAGGTCGGAGCTTCATCTAACGACGCCTTTCTATTAGGACATTGATATTCAATGTGTCCCTAACCATTCGGTGATCACTGCCAGTTTTCACTCTGTTGATCACAGAGACATCACTGAACATCCGTCTATTCGTCGTTAAGATGAAATCTATCTCGTTTCTTCTAGAACCGTCAGGACACAGCCAGGTCCATTTCCTGTGAGGCGGCTTCTGGAAAATGAGATCATCGCAAAGAGTCCCCCTTTCTCTAGAAAGTCGGCCAGCCTCCGACAGAGTGCTTCCGTTGCCGCTTCTCATGCCCAACTTTGCATTGAAATCCCCCATAACAACATTGAAGTAGGTTTTGGAAGTATTTATGGCCCGACTTATGTCCTCATAACTCCTCTACTTCTTCATCTGGGTGTGTCGAGGTTGGCGCGTATGATCTTTTGCGTATAATCTTCAACGAATATCTTTTTGATATTCTGAGTATAAGGTACACTATCCTGCTCGACACACTTTCGATGGATACGATGTTGTTCATGAGAGACCTTTGGACGAGAAATCCGACACGTCCTCTGGACTGTTGGTCGTCTCCCCGGTAAAAGAGCAGGTTACCAGACTTCAAGATTATCGTATTCTCTCTCCGATTCTTCGGACTTCCGATAACCCCAGAATGTCCCAATGTAACCCACTCAATTCTTCTTCCAGTTCGGTAATCTTCTCGTCTGTCCTCAACGTGCGTATGTTGTGTGTTACCAGGACCAGTCGTCATGGGGGGTGGTAGGCGGGGCCAACAGGGGGTTTCACCTACCACCTACAATAGCCAGGAATGGTGGGGCTGGCGGGGACTGAGGGCCTGGTCTCTTTTTGTGTCGAAATTGTAGGGGTATTTGTTACTTGCTACGCTTGGCAGGGGGGTTGGCGAACGCATTAGGGGATCCAACGTCATTAATAATGACGCTGCTGCCCGTCATTAACCGGGGAAAGGAAATAGGATTTGGGAGTAGAGGAAGTTATGAGAAAGGAGAGTATTGCCTGTAGGAGTGGATACTGCAGTGACGGAAGGGAAGGTAGGGTGACTGCAGTAGCTCAGGGGCCGACGTCGCGTACTCGTAGCACCTATACTAGGACAGGCTATGACCACTAGATAATAGCACCCCCGACCACACTATGAACACAACGCAACTAAAAATGTTCGCAAAAAACGCGACAATTTTTTGTGTGTGTCGAGTTTAGGTGGTAAATGGCAAATCCATAGTTTTTGCTGAAATAATAATTTAAACTCTTGCGTAATATATCGTTTTAAAAAATTGCCCCCCAAATAAGTGGATAGAAAAAACATCGTCGCTTTTATTATATTACCACTTAAACTACCACTCGGCTTCGTTTTCGGTAGCACATTTGGTATACCCTGTAGATACATGATGTTGAAGGGTGTCACCTTTTTGTATGAAAAAAATAACCGGGATGTGACAACGGGCATAGTTTGCTACTTAAATATTATTTTAGACTTCTGCCCCACCCTGAACCCATAGCTGGCTACGCCCATGGCCATAGTAATACAAAATTCGATCTTAGCGCTCTCATTAAAACAGTCTTTTTTGCCAAGCTATACTTTGGTCTGTTAAAATGAAGTATCAATCAAGATTCATTCAACCACTGGACATATTGAGACTTAATCTATACTAATATTATAAAGCTGAAGAGTTTGTTTGTTTGAACGCGCTAATCTCTGGAACTACTAGTCCGATTTGGAAAATTCTTTCAGTGTTGGATAGTACATTTATCGAGGAATGCTATAGGCTATATATCATTACGCTATGACTTATAGGAGGGAAGCAGTAGTGACATTTCTAGCAAATACGAGGAAATTTTATTCGTGGTCCGATTGGTCGATATCCTATATTGATAGTCGGAATAGAACATTTTGACCGCCATTTTGAAACGTGTATGCACCCGTGCGGAGCCGGGCCGGACCGCTAGTATTGAAATAATATATGGACAAGGCCGAAAGCGCGTAGTGTCCCGATGTAAGTGGTGCGCGCGCCCCAGTACGTCTCTAGTAGAGCTTTACTGAAATTAGTCTTCACTCGTAACGATTTTGAAAATGCTTGCTTGTATTATGACAGAAAGTTTAATAAAAATGAAAATAAATATGTTTTATCACCGTTTAGACGAAATCTATTAATTTAACTTAATTTATTATTTATTTTAGCGTGATTTTGTCTGGGTGTTTGAGACCGAATAGTTTCTCGTAGTTCCTGATGCCCACGACACAAGACTTAATTGATCTTAATGTGGGGTCAGGACTATTTGTGTGACTGTTGGGTGTATTCATTTTTTTTAATATTATATTTTGTTTTTATTCTTTGCCTCAAAACATTTGGTATTGGCAACTTAGACGACCTAATTTACAAATGACCTAAGATGTTTTTGTCCAAAAGGCAGAGGTGTGTATTTAAATAACAAAATATTTTTATTATGTTCTAAACTTTGTATGACATTCAAAACTTGTTTAAGGATCTTTAAATTACTATACAAATATTGAGAGTCTATTTATATAAATTCGATTGATGCAAACCAACATATTAAAACGATACAAATTCCCATTTAAGCTTATATTAAAATTAATTATAATAGGAGTTAGACATGACAGCCTCCGTGGTGCAGTTGGTAAGTATGTTAAACGAGAGGCAGTAGGTTCGAACCCCGGACCGGAACAAATATTTGTTTAATTCCAAGGGATTTTGTTTCGGGTCTGGGTGTTGACCCAAAAGTCTCTCCTAGTTTCTGATACACGACAAAGACTCGATCTTAGTGTGGGGTCAGGACTATGTATGTGACTATTGGGTGTACCTAATCATATTTTATTATTTATTTATTTCCTCACGATGTTCTCCTTCACCGTTAAAGTATAAAAAACTATGAAATAACATAACTTCGAAGTCGGTATTCAATTAAGATGTTTAATAATAACAAAAAATGCAGGTTATTATTTTAATTAACAAACAAAAGAGGTTAATAAGAAAATAACTGAAGAACTGGGTCCATATTGTACATTACTGTGCATTTAATTATTCATAAGCTTTCTATTATATTTTAGTCTTTTGTGAGATTAACTTTCTATTTACAAAACACACGCCCGAATACTGGAACGCCATTCAAATAATAAGTTGCTCTTAACAGCGCATGGCCCACTTAGCCAGTACATTTAAGTGGGATTAACGTATTTAAGCGCAATTTATATTTAAGTTGCGTTCCAGTATTCGGGCGCAGAATAGTAAGATAAACAGGATCTTTTTATATAAGGATATTTTTAGTGTAATAATATAATAATTATATTTTCTATTGTGAATTAGATAAGGTATTCATATTTTTGACAGCCTCCGTAGCACAGGCGTTTAGACGCCGCCTGTGAAACGAGAGGCCGCGGGTTCGATCCCCGCAGCGAGAGAAATGTTTGTGCGGCCCACTAATATTTCTCTCGGGTCTGGGTGTTTGTGAGACCGATAATTCTCTCGTAGTTCCTGATACCCACGACACAAGAGTCGATCTTACTCGTGACTGTTGGTTATTATTTATTATTATTGGTATATTCATAGGTGAAAGCCTGCAATTAGCAATAGGATTATATATTAAGATATTATATTTTTGTTATTAGTCTGTAAGCTTTCCGAAAAAAAAGTAAAAAAAGTAAATAAAAAGTAGATTTGAATATAAAAAAGTTTTAAGCCTCATCAGCAATATTTATTTCCCGTTAACTGACCAATGCTGTCTGCCACTTCAACTTGCTAATCTAGTAGGTTATGTTCTTATTAATTCGATCTCAAACAAATACAGATCATATTTGTATCAGCCCATATACGTCCCACGGCAGGGCACGGGCCTCCTCTACAATCGAGAGTAGTTCAGAGAGTCTCTATAGCCTATCCATTTTCAATAAGAGGTTAGAAAAGCTACGCTTACTATGTCGATACAGATCTACGCTTCAATAAACTCACATAAACATATACATTTATCTTGCTAAGCTATATATAAATATATACGCTATATGTATATCTCTCTATATTTGTTAACTGAAACATAAAAAACATCGAAATATTTCATGAAATCTCTAGTTAAAGATAGATAGATAGATAGATTACTGTTGGTAGGTCTCTCATATGTGAGAGGCCATCTGGGTAGGTACCACCGCAATGTCTATTTCTCCCGTGAAACAACACTGCTTAAATGCACTGTTGTGTTTCGGATTGAAGGACATTGTAGCCAGAGCAACTACTGGACATATTGAGACTTAACATCTTATGTCTCAGGATGGCGAGCGCAGTGGAATGTTGCTACTGTATATGAGCGGTCGTATCGCTTACCATCAGGCGAACGGCTTGCTCGTCTCGCCATTAACTGCAATAAAAAAAAAAAAAAAAAAAAAGATAGATTATAGGAACCCGCCAATAGTCCGCCACGCTTGCCTAGTGCGGTTTGGCGAACTTTACATACAATAGAAAGTCTTACAAATCGCTAACTGTTTCCTCACGTTTTTTTCCTTCACCGATTAGATACATCCTTTTCTATAATTTTATGATTTTTCTACAATAACTTTTTATTTAAGTAATAAAAAGGAAAAGTAAAAAATGAAATCTAACATCTCATTAAATGTGAGAGTTGCGCATAAATTATACACCGTAACTTTTTATTGTAATTGCCTCTTTGTTCTCATTATTTAGATGCTTTGGAGGCAGATTTATAATTGTTTATAATTTATTCCAATGAATGGCGAGACGAGCATGCCGTTTGCCTGATGGTAAGCGATACGACCGCTCATTAACAGTAGCATAACAAAACACCTTAAATTACAAAACAATGCTTCACATTCCACTGCGCTCGCCATCCTGAGACATAAGATGTTAAGTCTCAATATGTCCAGTAGTTACTCTAGCTACAATGTCCTTCAATCCGAAACACAACAGTGCATTTAAACTGCTGTTTGACGGGAGAAATAAATATTGCGGCGGTACCCACCCAGACAGCCTCTCACATATGAGAGACCTACCAACAGTGCAACAAAAAATGTATGTTATTGGACTACCGTATATGATGGGATTCGTTATAGTGTTACCTTTTACCAAACAAGTAATTATGATGGATATTTGGCAGCCTCTGTGGTGTTACACGTAAATTGTGTAACGATACGCTGTGATCCCCGCACCGCGACAAATATTTGTGTGAACCACAGGTGTTTGTTTCCGCCTGAGTGTTTGTAAGACAGAAATGTATTTTGTAATTGTGTGGGGTCAGGACATATGTGACGGTTGGGTGTAGATATTTATAATGCCTATGTATGCAATACATATGCTTACTATCGAAAATGAAAATGTACATATTTCATCCATTAAATGTTTAACATCATTTAGATTCAGTAATTTTTTATCTACCACCCGGTTGGAAGAATGGACAAGAAACTCTAGTGTTGCTATTTACTACAATGTTGATTTTCTAATAGTCTGGGTGCTGACGCAATGCATTAAACAAGGATTCAATAAATTTTATTATATCTCCACTTTTGCAATTAAAGAAACGAGGCAATTCTAAGATTCTAATAACCATCTGACGACACCTTTGATAATTCGTTGACCCAATGACGCGTAGATTTTTCGAGAAGCGTCCGTGTAAAAAGGTTGTGTTTGAATAATACGATTTACGTATTCTAAATGTTTGCTCAGTTTGTAAGCAATGATTTTCGGCTGTTGATTATCGTGACGAAATCTATGTACCATCTTTTGTAGTTTGGATTGTGGTGAATTTAAAAGTTAACAGTTTTATTGTGTCTGAGAAGTTGTAAGAACCATCAAAGCTGCCTGACTAACGAGAAAACACATTTCAATCGTTGTATAAGAAACATATATAAAATTACAGTTTTATACTTTATTATTTATTAATTGGATCCCCGTTTAATATTAATTCAATTATTTATATTGAAAGGTAATATACAACTAAATATTCTGTGAAAATTTTAAGCGTCTACATGTTACCGTTATTAATATTGCGCAAAAAAACGAAAAAAAACACGTTCATTGTATGGGGACCCCCTTAATATTTTTATTTTTTTCGGAATTTCAACAATTTAATTACTTGCAACATTGAATAAAAAGGCGTTCGAAAATTCAAAAATGTGAATGTTTTTCTGTAAAATGATTTAAATTATTTCTTGTTAATTAATAAGAAATTGGATTTATTGTCGATGATAAACGAATACACAGTTAATAATTAAACCCTAAAATAAATTTGGTTGGTATTCGATAGCGCTAAACTACATTTTTTGATTTTTCTTTTTCATGTAAGTCATGAGTATTCCAAGCTGTCACAATTCACACTGGATGTAGGGAAGAATAAGGTGGCACCACCATTTTTATGTACGTTTTTGAAGTACCAGCGCTCCCTCTATATTCATATACTCTAAGGCCCTACATAAATTAAATTTTCTACATCTTTGGCACTTTGCGAACCACCTTCAATATGTTACGCATATATTTTTATTTGTTGGCTAGTCAAGTCAATAAGCAAATTAATGAACATGTACAATTAAATTAATGTAATTTTTTGCTTTTCAGTGGAAATTTATAATTATAATTGTTTACTTTATAGTTGTTTTTTGATTTTGAAGTTTTTATTAAAAATTTTAGTTATTTGTTTCTTTTTAATGTTGATAGGTATTTAAATGAATATTTTCTGATAAATATATTTAAAGATTACTGAGCTGCTGCGGACCCCTGACACACATGTTACGGACCCCCAAGGGGTCCGTGGACCCCACTTTAAGAAACCCTGACATAGAAGGAGCGCTGTCATACATTCGCGTCTTGAAAAACGTAGATATTTTTTCGTTCGTAATATTGGTCCTTTTCGGAGTCATGTGTGTATTGATAGTCAATCACCACGCACTAAAACGGTGAAGGAAAACATCGTGAGGAAACCTGCATACCATAGCGATTTATAAAAAAATTCTATGGTATGTAAGTCCGCCAACCCGCACTAGACCAGCGTGGTGGACTATATGGCCTAACCACTCTCAATCGTACTCTCGATTGTAGAGGAGGCCCGTGCCCTGCAGTGGGACGCATATGGGCTGATAAAGAATATTGGTAGCGCTCCTATATTAGTGAAAATTTCACCAAATATTTAACAACAAATTGCTGCAAATTCCTTTGAGAACCGAAAGTATATTTAGTTATTATCCTTTATACAGAGTTTAAGTGGATTTAAATAGCTATAAGCTATTTCTTTTCTTTTTATTTTCCAAGAAATTCGTACATGTTGGATAACCTGTCAAATATCAGCCAATAGGAAGGAAGAAAAAGGTGGCCTGACACCACCATTTTTGACCGACTTCAAAAGAGGAGGTAATCAATTCGACTGAATTTTTTTTTTTTTTTGTATGTTTGTTACGCGATTACGCCGGCAATTGTGAACCGATTTTGAAAATTTCTTTTTTGTCGGAAAGCGTGATATACTGGGTTGGTCCCATAAAAAATTGGTGAAGACCTGATGAATATCTTAGGATCTGCCGACCAGAACTCCTCAAAATTAAACGGTCCAGCATTAATTCTTTTTGCGTTAGATTAAGTATAAGTATATTATTACAAAGGATGGGTGAAAATGGGAAAAGGGTGGGGGTGGAGGGGGTGAGGGGGTGGAAAATAAGTACAATTGTTAATACTCAATATCTCCGGCAGTTCTTAACAGACTTAAAAATAACTTTTTTGCCAAAGAGTATTATATGATAGGCTAGACCAAAAAAAATATTGTGAAGACCTGATGAATATCTTTGGACCTTAAGGGCGGAACTCCTCAAAATTGAACAGTACAGCAATAATTCTTTTTACATTAGGTTCAGTTCAGGGAGGGGGTGGGGGGTGGAAAGGGGAAAGTAGAAAGGGGAATGTAAAAAGGGGCGTGGGAAGGGGGGGGGGGGTATATGTATACAAATATAAATACTAAATATCTGCGACAAAAAATAAATGATTTTAAATTACTTTTCTTCGGAACGAATTATACATAATGTTGCTCACATAAAGTATGGTGATGATCTAAATCTGGAGAACAGACCTCCACAACACTTTGCAGAAACGCAATGATTTTTCGTCCATTAGATTAAGTATATGTGTTTTATTAAAATAGGAAGTGAAGAAGATGTAGAGGTGAGGGGGTAACGAATGATTATCACGCATAAGTGTACTCAATATCTCTAGCAGGTTGAGCCGATTTTAGTATTTTCTTTATGATAAAAGCGATATGAAAGTGTAGCTTCCTTAAAATCATAAAATATTAATTTTCGTTTTTGAAATTATAAAGGATCACAATGGTTCATTTTTTATATACATTGATTCCAGTTTTCATTATATGATTACCTTTGGCATCATTACAATGCTTATGAAAACTTAAAAGTAATAAATAAAATAATTTAATTAAAAATTAAAAGACCGACTTCAATGTGCACTACAAAGTAATAAATAATATATATTTCATTGTGCTAGTACACATTGATTAATTTTCTTATTGACTAGACTAGCCAACAAATCTTAAATACGTAATATTTTGAAGGCGGGTCGCCAAGTGACGAACATGACGACCTACACTTAAATTTAATTTGTGTAAAACATCCTAGCGAAAAACACGCAATTTTACACGCAATATTAATTTGTCTTAATCTATATAGTTTATATATTTCCACGCCATTTTCCCAGAAGGGGTATGCAGAGATTCTCCTAGTATCAACCAGGACACCCACGTTACGCCTTGCGTGTTTTGTCCCTCGGTGCGATTGGGGGCGAGAGTCTATAGTCAAATCGGGTGCAATTTCCAGTACCTGTCCTGATAAAATTATAGAAAAATCGCCCGTCCTTAATATATCAGCTCTTAATCAACATTGTTGAGCATCGGACTTATCTACAATCGAGGGAAACATACAAACATAACAACCCTTCCCTTTCTTATACTTTCCTCAATATGATTCCTGTCACTGTTAAAGTAATTGTATATAAATATGCAAGTGACTCCAATAAGTCAATGGTGTACTTTGGAGTTGAAACCCTTGACCACTGTATGTTTGATCAAAAAATTTCAACAAATGTACACGTAGGATCAATATGTTAAATTATACTGTTTCCATTCGTTTATTTTATTTTTGACAGTTCACGCCTATAAAGTACGACATTACAGTAGAACAATATTTTGAAATAAAAGTAGATACTTTCTTGACGGGTAACGCCCACTTAGAGTTGTGCCATTCGTAACGAATGACCACAGATAACAAAAACGATTTTGAATAGAATCAATCAATCGGAATCATTTGAAATAAAATTACATTAAAATGCTAATGAAAACAGTTAAACGTAATATAGTACCCAATATTAGGATCGAATGTATTTGCTGCAAATTAATTAATATGAATAAAGGTATACGTATTGAAGTGACTTTTAATAAGAGTTTAATTTAAAATAATTACAATGATTACAACGAAAATAAATGTTTAGTACCTACTTGTAATAAACAGTTAAACCATGTTGGAATTCATAGTACTTTAAGGATTAAATAATTAAAACAACTAAAAGGTAATTTGTTAATATTTTTATTTATAAACAATCGTCTGTTTCGTCGGAATCGGCGTCGTCGTCACTCGTATCCCCAGTAACACTAATTATTAATGAGTGCATGGGTAAGTTGTCAAATGCGACATCGCGATCCCAATCAGACATTATTTCTTTCTTCGTCTTATCTACGACACTCGCCCAGTTATGAGGCGTCACATTTTCACACGCATTTTTAAGCAACTCCAGCATTTTGTTTGCGGTGAAAGGAGGAGTTGTATTTATTCTCGCAGCATATCCTTTCACTTGCGCCCATATTAGCTCTATGGCATTATACTGGCAATGATATGGAGGAATTCTAAGGACGGTGTGCCCATGTTCTGCAGCCATTTCATCTATAACGTATCGTTTAGGCTGCTTCCTCATTTTTAATATTTTAAGTAACTCTACTTTTAATAGGGACTCGTCCACCTCCTCGCCATTGTTACGGAGCCAGTTTATTATTTCATTTTTTTTACTGGCTTGCGTTGGCATTTTGTTAATTTGTCGAGAGTGATAGGACGCATTATCTATAAATATTGTTGATGGCTGTTCGAGTGACAATAACATTTCCCGAAACCATTTTTCATATACTTCGGAATTCATTTCTTCGTGGTAATCCCCTGTTTTCTTTGATTTAAAAGCTAACATAGCATCTTGCACAAATCCTTTTGCGGTTCCTGCATGACAAATTATAATTCTTTCACCTTTTCCCATTGGCACTGCGGTCGAGGAGCTAGCAGTGTTGTCAGTCCAAGTTTTTGATACCGTGTGATTCGCATTGAGCCAAGTTTCATCGGTGAAAACAACATTCGACCAGTCTTCTATTTTTTTAGCTTGTCTTAAAAATTCGCATCGATACAAAGCAACATCATTGCGTTCCATCAATATTTTTCTTTTGTCACATTTTTTGTATTGGAATCCAATCCTATTCAATACCTTCGCCAAAGAAGACTTTTGACCACGGAACAAGCCACTAGTTTTCAGAGATTGTACTAGGTTATGTAAAGTAGGAATCTCTTTTCTTTGGTAATAATCGTATATATGACGACGAATAGCATCACCATCAAAACTGTCAATTGCTGTCACTTTAAAGGGCTGACGTTTTTTCTTAGGTGTAGATGGCTTGTTTTGTTCCATGCCACTACTGCCGTAGCCTTCTTTAATTATTTTTGAAACTGTTGGAGCAGTAATACCTAATGCTGCTGAAACACGGTCTCTGATTTGAGTCACTGGTATAAGAGGTCCACCATTACGGCTTTCCCTTTCAAAGTACTCATGAAGTCGCAACACAAACTCCCTTGTTTGTCCTTTAAGCACCTTTCCTTTAGGCATTTTGAAAGTGATGAAGGCAGGTACGATGTTCTCAATTCAACCAAATGTAGGAATTCACGGGTAAAACAATACGGAGGAATATAAATACTCAACTCGACGTATGAAAAATGTGAATTAAAATTCAGCGAACGGAAAACACTAGCACGGGCGCGGGCGTCTCGTTGTGAGTGACCACAAAATGGCGGCGCGCGTCACCTGTCTGCCCAGTGTTGCCGTTTCACAATTTGTTTTTAACAACATTACTATTGCCGACGGAAGTGATAAGAATATTAACTTAACATGAGTAAATGGTTTATTTTAATATAATTATTAAATCAAGTAACTTAAATATCCCTGAAGTTTTATAAAACAATGCATGGAGCAAAAAATAAAATATGTATTAAATCGATTAAAACTTGTTCAAAAATAAAATCGTTTGTTATAAAAAATTGATTCGATAACGCATCAGGCCATCAGTATTTGATTCAGTACTCGATGTGTCAAAAATAAAATAAACGAATGGAAACAGTATAATTTGTTTCTAGTTTACATATGGACCTAACTGAGCGCCAACGATCAGAGGCGGCTCGTGAAATTTTTTGATGGGGGTTCACAAAAAAATAATTGAAAAACTAGAGCTTACTATTTATTATATGTGTATACAAAATCCATTCGCCGGTCTTCTTGGCGTGCGAAGATATCTATTACTTGTGAAAATCAGAAATGGAATTAATTAATCATACAAACTATTTTTTAATACTTATTTAATTGATAATTGAGAACAAATACTTATTTAAAAAAAAACTGCGAATTGAGTGACGCGTGAGCGGCGCTCCAGATTACGCTAATTTGTCATACGATATCTTTTGTTTCACGCGTCAGCGCGAGTCGTAGCTCTCTTTCGCACTCATTGAATACAGTACTAGAAGTCGTACTAAACTTCGTTCATAGGAGCGCAATCGCTGGCGCTCCACTCGTTACAAATTGATGTTACATGTATCTATATAGGTAATATAATAGACTTTTTATAGGCATAGTAAAATATAAAGAATGTAATGTAAGGATCTTATGTATTATAAATATATATAAATTATTAAATTAGTTAAATATGTCATTTTCGTGGGAGTGCACTGCACCAGCGCTCTTTTGGATGAGCCGCCTCTGCCAACGATACATCTACAAGTAGGTAATATTCAACTGTGTTACATTACTGTAATTTGTTTCGTTTGGCACTTGGCGACCCGCCTTCAAAATATTACGTATTTAAGATTTGTTGGCTAGTCTAGTCAATAAGAAAATTAATCAATGTGTACTAGCACAATGAAATATATATTATTTATTACTTTGTAGTGCACATTGAAGTCGGTCTTTTAATTTTTAATTAAATTATTATCTACGTTTTTGAAGTACCAGTGCTCCCTCTATATTAAAAATACTCTAAGGTTATACTTGTTTATAGTATGGTTCAGGACTATATGATTTTTAGGTATATTTATTTAATAAAATCACTACGAAACTATAACTACAAGTCAAACAACATTATAAAGCTCATGATACGAATGTTGACGATAAATTGAGGTACCCATATTTTTGTCCGAGAATATGAATTATTTATAACTGACAAAAGCTGACGTAATAAATATTGTTATAACTTTAGAATAATTTTATTAATTTTATGTGATTTTTATAATTGCATAAACTGCAAACCTTTGTTCGAATGAATATGTAGACTCCAACTTTTTACTTAACATAAAAAAATATTAAACGAGTTGTCAGATCTTAACTGTCTTAAAGATTATGCTAAGGAATAATTTCCATACAGTCGCATCCGCTTGATTATGTATTCTTTACAAGCTCAATGTAACATTTTTAAATATTCCAAGGTCGTTCATGATAAGGCAGTTAATACATACAGCCTTCGATCAAATATATACTAGATACAACATGATCGCTTAGAAAATGGCACCAAAAAAGAGTGCTTTAAACACTCTTTCGCCTTCAGTCACGCACCGACCGTTGCTTCTAAACGTCGCAGAACTTTAGACAATATTATGTGAAAAGCTACTTTAAGCTCCAGGAATAAGGTGGAATTTGTGTTAATATATTTGAAATATGTGATCTTTTTGTTTACTTTTTTTGTTTCAATGCATCGGTGCCACTTTTTAACAGAAAATTTACAGGGAACTGTGTATCTAGTGTATATTTGATCGAAGCATACAGCCTTACACCATTTTGAATGTTAAAACCCCATAGTAAAACTTAAGACGTGTCATGGTGACATTGATATGTCATGAGTCATGTCAATTTAATGTCATTTGCTTGTGGAGATCATTCATAGATCGTCTACATTGAGATAATATACTAGAGGGGACACTGAAAACAAAATGTTTGTAACAAAATGAAGGGTACATACTATTTCTGTCTCTGTCACGCCTACGAAGTAACATTATCTTCCCTCTCGCTTCACTGTGTACCCGTGCGCACGCACCATACGCACAGATTTTGTTCCCGATGTCCGCTCTAGTATAATACCTCAATGATCGTCTACGATATTTTTTGGCGTCCAAATACGTTGTTATGCTGTTGTCAAAATATTAGGAACAGTTTTTCAGTCTTCACATTTTATTATATTGGACATGATAATATTAGATTATAAATTCCTGCTGTTTATATGAAAACATATCTTAAACAATGCTTTAAATAGTTTATTTAAATGTAATTTCTAGTTCCTAATTTCACCACGCATAAATGGAATAGGGATATTGACTCATGTTACAAATTCGTGTAAAGATATTTCTTACACATTAAACCTTCGATCAAATATAATATGTATACTAGATACAGTATCCGGAACAAAATCACACGCCAAAAGTGGCCGAGGTTGCTTATACTCATACATTTGAATTTCGCCCAAAGATTTAGCAAAAAATTATAATCAACATCATGTAACAATAAACCTTATTTCTTTAAATTAAGATTTATTATGTTTTTGGGTCCTACAAAAATCAAATAAAACCGCACGCTTATTTGTGCTCTTATTTCTCTTCCAGTTTTTAGGCCGTTACTTATAATCTAATGTGTGTGTAATGCATTAAACACAGTATTTTAAAACTGAACATCATATTTTGTGAATTGCTCGTCATAAATTAAATAAAAGTATTTCCATTTATTCATTACCCTTTTTCACATTACTGAAAAAGCGATCAGAGTGCACTGACCGCGCGGTTTCAAAGTATCACTGATAAATTATTTCTCTTTATTATTTCCAAAATTTAATTAAAAATATTAACATCTTAAAGACATCATCTAAAATCAATTGACGCGAGGTTTTTTGAACAACAAATAAAATATATATTTTACTATAAAAAAGGAAACGTTCTCTTCTTAAATCCATTCCATGGGCATCTGTAAGACATTGCCTTTCTTTGTGTGTGATTTATCTTTGCACTAGTTTTCTTTCTGTACAATAAAGTGTAAACAAATAAAATATATAAATAAAACTAATAAAATCATGCCTTTGAAAACTATAAATAAACATAATCTATATGTTATTGTCAGCGGAGTTATTATCACAGGAGCCATTGATAAACCGATGTGGGAACATTAGCACGTTCTGTTAGGACTTCCTAATGATATAACACTATTCAAACGATACTTATAACAAAGCGGACTAAGGACGAAAAATGAAACGAGATGGAAGATAGATAATTTTCATCCACAAAACAAAATAAGTATAAGATCAAAGTGGCGAATTCCGTCTATAGGGCGTAATCGTAAATGCAGTACCTTCAAATTACTGCTCTGAGAGTTGGCATTTTAGAACAGCGTCGCTTTTTATTTCAAATTCAATTTAGGGAGTAAATAAGTTGTTAATTCTGTAACAACTTATTTAAAACAGGCTTTGAAAGTCCAGTTGTATTTTATAAGGGAAATGCGAGTGACACCTTCCCACGTTTTACCTAAGATAAGGCAAAAAATACATAGTTAACAGTGTTAAGAGGCCATTTTATAATTATGAAGTTCAGTGTGCATTTAAGTAATTTTCGTTTTACTTTGCTGGATAACGCAGTAAATAGCACGAATATTCGATGCGATAAAGTACCCTCAAAATTACTAAGTGCCTAATTCCGTCTATTTTAAAGCTGAATTTTATTTATTAAGGCAACTATAACCTATTATATCCTTGGTATTCAAACACTTTTGATGGTTCTTTCATCTTGCCAGACTCATTGAAGTTCATAACTTCCAAAGCAACCACGATCGGAACTTCATAGCTGATTGTGTGATGCCTATGTTAGGGCATGCGCAGACAAACTTTCAGCTTTTATAAAAAAAGAGTCTGACGGCCGCAAGCTTTTGGTCTAATACGGCACCGAGTGAGATATCAATAAGTTGCAACTTATTGTCTTGACAGCAATAAGGAATCTTTAATATCTTAGACGAAAATGTGGAAATTACTACTCTCGAGTCTCGATGCGATTGAAGCCGCGAGCATTGTCTAGTATTCTTTAACCTTGTATACACTTTTTGATTATAATAGATAGTTAAACTAAATGCCGTTTGTTCGTCTGGCCTTAAGGTCCATAGTTTAAAAAGGTTGTTTTTATTGCTCTAACTAGCATCTTTCGGGTTCAGATATACAGGGTATATCAAGACTGCTACCGAAAACGAAGCCGGGTGGTAGTTTAAGTGACTGCAAACACAATGCAACTAAAAATTTCGCAAAGAAACGCGACAATTATTTTTAATGATTTTTTAAATATCATCATTTTTATATCATCATAGGGGTCAGGACTATGTATGTGACTGTTGTGTGTATTTGTTTATTAAAACTAAGTAGAATTTACTATGGTATTAATGGTTTCCTCACGATGTTTTCCTTCACAGTTTTAGTGCGTGGTGATTGACTATCAATACACACATGACTCCGAAAAGTCAGTGGTGTGCCCTGGGATTCGAACCCGCGACCACCGGGAACATGTTGGCAGTCGCGACTAGTTTTATGTTATTACTGGGTTCAGTACTATGTATGTGACTGTTGGGTGTATCACTACATAGTATAAAACAAAGTCGCTTTCTCTGTCCCTATGTCCCTTTGTATGCTTAAATCTTTAAAACTACGCAACGGATTTTGATGGGTTTTTTTTAATAGATAGAGCGATTCAAGAGGCAGGTTTATATGTATAATACGTACATATTATTGTACAGAAATCGATTTGTTCCCGGGCGAAGCTGGGCCGGGCCGCTAGTTCATTTATAAAAACTAAGTACCTAGAATTGAGTTAAAAGAAAAATAAAACTATCAAAAAGTGGTTCACATTGCAACAAAGCGTTGTTTTTGATCAAGGGCAAGAGGTCACGAGTACAATTCTTATTTACGTAAATTTTTCACACGTCGCGTCGTTACAAAAAATATACGAATTTTTTCTTCTTTGTACGAGATTTTTTATTTTGCCTCGGAGAGCTGCTAAACGACCTTTTTCGTTATTTATTAAACTGATTATACAATTACTATACCTACTGATATACAAATACTAATTGATTTAATTTAAATATTGTTTCAATTTGTGAATAATATTTATCTTGTACGGGTCGGAACCATTAATACAGAGTGTATAAAGACTGCTACCAAAAACGAAACCAGGTAGATGCAAAAAGCGACCATATTTTTGTTATTTTTTTTTGTCGTCTTATTTGGGGTATATACATGGCTTGTCTAAAATTATAGTGTACAACCTTTTATTTTTAAATTAAATTAACTACAAATTTACCACCCAAATCCGATGATATTTAATAAATCACATAAAATGTCGCGTCTGCGAAATTTTTTGTTGCATTGTGTTTGTGGACACTAAAACTACCAGTGGCTTCGTTTTCGGTAGCAGTCTTGATATACCCGGTATACTGGGTGATTACTTTGATCCGAAACAAAACTCGGACTTTCGACGTTCAACATAAGTTATAATTTTTTTCATTTCTAAATATCAATACTATCTTCTATGATATTTATTATTCACTCCGAACTTAGTCTATGGTTACCACGTACGATCGAAGATTCAAATATTTTTTGGAATATCTAGGCACAGTCGGTACAGTTTTACGAATAACATTTGAACATTCAAATTTCGTTTTGGATTGTAGAGTAACCCATTGTAACAGCCCATGTACGTCCCACTGCAATCTACAATCGAGAGTACGATTGAGAGTGGTTAGGCCATGTAGTCCACCACGCTGGCTTAATTCGGGTTGGCAAAAATTAAATTAACCCGACAAATTATTTAATACCAGGTCGAAACACTAGTATGTATACACACAGCAATTTTATAAAACTATAAGTCGTGTCAGCAAATCAATTTCAAGAAATGTGAGTTACGGACATTTTTGTTTCAAGGCAATTCAAATTGCTTGTCAGCAACCTTCGTTGAGAGAAACCGAATTAAAACTAGAGGCCACGTGTTCGATGTCCGGACTGGGAAATATTACAACTCGTAATGGAAATTATTGTTATTTTCAATTAACATCACCACCTTGTTATTTTTGATATATTTCCGCTATGGCTAATATTCCTCAACAGAATTTATAAACAAAAAACCTGACCTTATTATTATTATAACCATTTTTCACATCTAAAATTAAACACACAAAATCGACTATTTAGTTTCTTCTTTAAATGATTATATTATTATTGATTACACGAGATCGTATATCGTATCGAAATCGTATCGCAAATCGCAAAATTTAGCTTATTCATATAACTTGTGAATAGCAGAAATTAACGGTTCGAAAGATCTTTTGAAAGACTATTTGAATAAAGAATATTTTGGTTTTGTTTTTTTTTTATTTTGATTAATATTTGACAGCTTCCGTGGCGCAGTTGGTTAGACGCCGGGTGTTGGGTGGACAATTTTGTGTGATCTACATTCTACAGGTATGTGTATCGGTCTGGGTTTTTGTGAGAGCGAAAATTCTCTCGTAGTTCCTGATACCCACGACACAAGACTCGATCTTAGTGTAGGGTCAGGACGATGTATGTGACTGTATTCTTCTTATTTTTTGACTGCCACATTGGTTTAGTTCTAACAAGGGTACTATGCGAATCGTAGACTAGAATTTAATTCCCAGGTTGGGCATTTACATTTATACTTTTAGACTGCCCAGCTGGCGTAGTTGTACTACGGTATGAGTGCAAAGCTGTGGTCTCGGGTTCGAATCTCGGGTCGGGCAAAGTGGTATTGGATTGTTATATGTCTACCCCTACTGGGGAAAAGGCGTGAGTCTATGTATGTAATCTGATATGACTTGCCCAGGACTCGAATTTCTGCCTTTCATTGTTATTTGCTCGCCCCCTATCACATGTTGGGATAGAAAAAATCCACGACCCGTAGATATCATTATTGATATTTCTGCCTACACTTTTTAAAAATAGATACCTACGTGATCTTATTTATTTATATTGTTTTTCCGTATTTTTTTAAAAACAATACACATTTTATGCAATAATCGTTTATTACGTTTACAAAGTTCCCGTTTCGCTTTTTTTAAATAATTTCCGGGACAGCAAAGGACGAAAACCGCAAAGCCTAATTTTATTTACTTGCGAACAACTTTTCAAAAGCCTTTGATTTAAATTGTGATAGGATCTTCAAATTGTAGAATACAGTTACTTACTCATCGTGCAAAAAGTATGGATTTAAATATAGTTCTCGATTCCATCATAAAAAAACAAATTTATTCTTTACATAAAAAAAAATTATATTCATATATCTTTATTAAAAAATGCTAGAAGGCTGTTTTATTTGCGTGCTATGCAAAATCCACTGGATATATTTATTGGCTTTTTTATCACAAATTATAGGCATTTATTTAAAAAAACTTGTCTCGTTTATATTATATGTTTTTAAATCAATGGCACTGGTTTTTTTTTCTTCTTGGCAAAGGCACTTTTTACACAGGCTTTTATATATCTTGCGGTGTGCCTTGTTTTCTGTGGGTTAATTGTGTGATATGGTTTAACAATTTAGTTAAATTTTATAGTAGAAGTTCTATAACTATTGTTAAAAATAAATTAAAATACACCTTGAATTCATAGTGAAGCACATAGCTTCATTTTAATATTAAAAGTCTAGAGCGAAGTCGCAGGCAGAAGTTAATATATTTATATATGTATTTAAGTATTTTAGAGTATATTCTCAGAAGTATATGGTGCCAATTATCATAATAGCAGCACTTTTATTTTAAGCGATTTATAGACAAAAAATACAACTATCTGACGTAATTTAAACAGGTTTCTCTAGGCATGTAAATATTATTAATTCCAAGCAGTTTGGTGTGTTTTTTTTATTGCCACACGCAAAAATCTTGATTTTAACCTCAGAGTTTTTTAGTATATGTAGAATTAATGCGGTCATTTCAAAAACGTAGATTCAAATGGTGGTGCCGGGTCACCTTTTTCTGCCCTCCTATTGGCTGATATTTGACAGGTTGTCCAACATGCACGAATTATTTAAGAAAGATAAAATTAAAAAAAAAACGGAAAAGAAGAAATCTAGTTTAGGACTATTTAATTCTACTCAAATGCATTTTAAAAGGATTATAATTATTAAACATACTCTAAGAAGTATTAACCACAGACTTCGATACTCTCGTGTTTAATATAGCTAAATTGGCGATTTAATTTTATCTTTTTTCGAAAATATTTTCGGTCAATACTAACATCTTGCCTCTTGTAGTGTATTATTATTTTTGCTAAGTAGTAGTCTCTCATATGTGAGAGGCCGCCTAAGTAGGTACCGCTGCAATGTCAATATTAATAATTTGTTGATATTAATTTAGATATCAATAGTCTAATTCGTATTTTTTTACGACGTCGTAGTAATAAAAACCTTTTTCTAGTTTTTATTTTGGACTTATGATCTTTTGCGATAGGCTTACTGTATGAGCCCGTATACGTCCGAAGGCAAAATAATCATTTTTATTAGCCTTCAAGTTTAATATTCTTTATTATATATATGATAAGTATGGACCTATATTATTATTTACAAGAACTCGTATTCGATATATTTTTTCCTTATACCAAGAATGACAAGACGAGTATGACGCTGGCTTGATGGTGTGCGTTACGCGTGCACATATACAGGAAAACTAATCATTACCAACTTTATGACACAAGCTCACATACACACTGCATCAGCCCATATACGTCCCACTGCAGGGCACGGGCCTCATCTACAATCGAGAGTATGATTGAGAGTAAGGCCATATAGTACACCACTATTATGCAACTATCAAAATTGTTTCCTTGATAGGCAGACACTTTTGATAGTTATTTTTAACCGACTTCAAAAAAAGGAGGAGGTTCTCAATTCGACTGTATGTTGCTTTTTTTTTTTTTTTTTTTTTATGTTTGTTACCTCGTTTCTCTGTACTGTGTGAACCGATTTCGACCATTCTTTCTTTGATTGAAAGCTGGTGCTTGTCGTTTGGTCCCATAAAAATATGGTGAAAATCTGATGAATATCTTCGGACCTGGAGAGGGGAACTCCTTAAAACTAAGTAGGATTCCAATGGTTCTTTTTGCATTAGGTTCATTATAAAAGTGAAGTTACAGTGAGAGACGGAAAAAGGGGTGGGGGTGAGGGGGGTAGGTGATAAAATTAAAATACACGTAAATTCTAATATCTTCGGCAGCTTTTAACCGATTTTAGTGATTTCTTTTTCATTGGAAAGAATGTATTGACAGGTTGATCCCAGGAACACAACATGAAGATCTGATGATCATGTTTGGACCTGGAGTGTAGAACTCTTCAAAATTTAGTAGGATTCCAATGGTTCTTTTTGCATTGGGTTCAGTATAAAAGCTAAGCTACAGTGGCGGAGGGAAAAGGGGGCAGGGGCAAAGGAAGGGGGGGGGGGAGAGAGAAAAAATAATAAACATGTGAATACTCCAATTTCTTCGGCAGCTTTTAGCCGATTTTAGCGATTTCATTATCATCGGAAAGAACATATTCCTTGTGGGGACCAAATCTTCTTAATTTAAATTCCTATCAACACTAAAAAGATAAAAATAACTAAATTTTTTAATAAAAAAATAAAAACCGACTTCAAAACAAAAAACCACTAAAAACCAAAAAAATAACAAAATAATAAGTACCACTGCAAAGCAAAAAAATAATATTTGTTTCATGAAACTTGCGCTTGTTGATTAATTTGCTTAATGACTTGACTAGCCAACAAATCAAAATATATGCATAACATATTGAAGGCGGGTCGCCCAGTACCAAACATATAGATATTTAAATTAATATAAGGCATAGGTCCTACATGTTTGGTACTTGGCGGCCCGCCTTCAATATGTTATGCATATATTTTGATTTGTTGGCTAGTCAAGTCATTAAGCAAATTAATCAACAAGCGCAAGTTTCATGAAACAAATATTATTTTTTTGCTTTGCAGTGGTACTTATTATTTTGTTATTTTTTTGGTTTTTAGTGGTTTTTTGTTTTGAAGTCGGTTTTTATAACTTGTCAGACATATTGAAGATAATAAATTGTATAACTTTTAATTATTCAACTCTTATTCATTATTTTGGATTCCGCGTTCTCGCTGACTTTACTTTACTTAGACGTACAAAATAATTTAACTATTATCATTAATCAATTATTACTATAAATTATTCCTGAATTGCTCTGAATTCAACTAAGTTGCAACTACTGTATACTCACTGTATTGTAAACTTGTTTTAAAAAGAGCAACGCTAGAGTTTCTTGCCCGTTATTCTCTGGCGAAAACAGCCTTATGAATCGGGTGGTAGAGAAATAATTGACTGAATCTAAATAATGTATAATATTTTATAGATTTAATAAAGAATTTTCATTTCATAACTTCCAAAGCCGTCATGATTCAAACTTAATTGCTGATGGGGTGATGCCTGTTACAGGCATGCGCAGACAAACTTTCAGCTTTTATTAAATTATGAAAGTCTGGCGACCATTGGCTCTTTGTCTAAGTCTCATAATACTTAATCACTGGCTATAATGTCCTTATATGAACAAAAAAATGCTTGAATAGGGTATATTAAGACTGCTACCGAAAACGAAGCCGGGTGGTAGTTTTAGTGACTACAAAAAAGGTCCGCAAAATTTTGCACGTGACAATTTATTTTGTGATTTTTTAAATATCGTAGAGTTTAGGTGGTACATCCGTAGTTTTTGCTATAATAATAATTTAAGCCCTTGCGTAGCAGTGTCTTTAAAAATAAAAGAGTGTCTACTATTATGTTTGAAAAACTATATTTACCATCCAAATACAACGATAGGAAAAAATAACAATCCTAGTATAACTTAATTATGCCCTGTATATTTTTCGATTATGGATAGATCCCTATACTTACGTATATATTTTTTTGCAATCAAGTATTTTATTGGTTACAAATAGATTTTCTGTAAAGTAAAGCAAATGGTCACTTTTTTACTAATATAAAATTAGTTTTAAGTTCTAAAATTCAATCAACTATTCTGGATCTCCATTTTTGTAAGGAACATTTCCCAAGGTATGCGGTAAGACATTGCCTCTTCCGATAAAACCGCCTTTACTAATATTTAATATATTTTAAATTTTAAGCGTTATTTAACACACAATATCTGTATCTGTATCAGCCCATATACGTCCCACTGCAGGGCACGGGCCTACTCTACAATTGAGAGTACGATTGAGAGTGGTTAGGCCATATAGTCCACCACGCTGGCCTAATGCGCACACACAATATAGGATATAAATAAATAATAAATGGATTCTTAGATGATCAAATTTGAGAAACAAAAGCGTATCACCCTGGACAAGTCACGTTTATATATATATTTTTTTCCAAAATATTTTTATGCAACTAAAGAATCGAATCTTGCTCTTCGTGTATCACTGTGTAGTCACTAGACGAAGTAGGCTAAAGTACACGGGTAATTTTGTTTTTTGATCGCAGGTATATTCTATGGAAAAACCCAATCTGTCTGTTAATAATCTAAAAAAACATATTTATGAGCCATATATTTCTTCACAGTTTTTGTGATGTTTTTTTAACATAGATTTTTAACGCAATTAACATTTTAATTAATGCTTTTAATCACGTGCTTTTTTATCGCCTATTGTCGTGTTCTTAAATAAAATTACAATATAAAACAACCTAATTAATTACACTAACAAAAAAACAAAAAAAAAACTTACCCAAAAACTTTTTCGTCACTGACACAAAACAAAAAAACTTTTAAACATGCGTGTGTCTTTCACGACGCTTAAGCTACAACTGACGAGTAGGAGTACTTAATACTTACAAACATGACGAATATGGAGACGACATAATATCGCAGAGGTGCGCAAGCGCAGGTCGACTAGCGGAAATGATTAGTAAGCATTTTTAATTTATATTTCACTTCTTCGTGTATTCAACAGGTCAGGCAAACGAGAAAATTGCTCTTTTGAAATCAATACAAAATGGAGAATACCCATTTTACTAGTTAGTATCGGTGCGAAGATATTTGTGCCTTGATGAAACCTACTATTTTGTGTAGGGAAAGATAAATATTTTTTAAAAATATACTTAAACAAAATTGCGATCCAGGCCCGGAGTTCTTGGAGAATAGAACTTGAAGTCCAATAAAAAGTATTTTTTTGTCTTCGGCTCTGCGAAAAAAATGTAAATTATGATAAAAAAATGTTTTAGGGAAAAATAAATATTTTCAATAAATATAAACAAAATTGCGACCCAGGCCCGGAGTTCTTGGAGAAATGAACTTGAAGTCCAATAAATAATATATTTTTGTCTTCGGCTCTGCGAATAGAATGTAAAATAAGATGATAATTACATCATTTTATGAAAATCTATATGGGGTAAAACAAGAAAACGTTTAAAGACACTATACTAGACAAGACTACCTATACTAAGAATGGGAATTTTCCTTTTCAGATACTGTCTGAAGTCACTAAAACAACCATCTAGATTAGTTTTCGGTTGTAGTCTGGACTCCTTTTGGTATGCAGATTTTCTCACGATATCTAATTCACAATTACCAGGGGAGTTACTATAAAAACATACGAACATAAACACAGAAACCATACGAACTTCGAATGTCCGGATGCTCGACGTCCGGAGTAAGATATAAGATTTACACTTCTAAAATCATTACTATCTCTATTATACTATCATTTTCTCCGAACTTAGTCTATAGTTGCGACGTACGGTAAAGGAATCCAACATTTTGTGGAGTATCTAGGCACATTAGAGAAGTTTTATACGGCGTCCGAACAGGGCCTCATTAATAAACTCGGATGAGCGAAGGATTAACTTTAGGCATTGGGCTAGAGAATTCAATCTATTATTATGAATAGCTAGATAGTAATGACTATATTAATAAAAATCTATATTCTTCAGCCTAACATGATAATCCTGCTACAGCAATCCACTGATTTTAAAAGTAAAAAGAACGGTCAAAATAAATTAGTCAATTTTAAAGTTTTTGGCTAAAATTTAATCCCTCGCTCATCCGAGTTTATTAATAAGGCCCTCGAAGTTCGTATCTTTTCATAGAGTAACCCCCATAGCACCAAGCGAACTTTTTCTCGCATTGCAAAACTTCTAGAGTGATAAGAAATTGGGATCAAGATGAGAATGTGAAAATTGATTATTAGAGTTTTTAAGCCATTATACCCAGACTATATGGCCTAACCACTCTCAATCGTACTCTCGGCTGTAGAGGAGGCCCATGCCCTGCAGTGTCGTATATGGGTTGATGCAGAAACCAAGACTTCTATAAGATAGGCATTAATAAGCTACCTTTAAAAAGGCAACAAATTATACAAAAAAACGAGTGCATATTTGACCGAAATCGGACAACCCGAAACATGTTTAATAAACTCATGAATTTTACGCAAAAATAATGGATTTTTTTGCCTGTGTTTTTCCTCAACCTATTATAATACATTAAAGATTATCAAACCAATGTTTGTTTAATTTGACCCGAGACAGAACTATTCGCAAATACATAATGCAGTTTTGAAAGTCGATTTTAATATTTTAATTTGTGTCGTATTATATGTGGACTGCAAACTTTCCTCAATACATATTATAAATAACAATAACTGATTTATTGGAAATGATAATTTATCAATTCTATAAACATGTGATTTATAAAGATGTAATATAAAATCCAAAAACAGCGTGGGACGGACGACTTGCACAAGAGGGCAGGCAGCGACTGGATGCATAAAGCTACAGACCGGGCTCTGTGGTGTACTTTGGGAGAGGCCTATGTCTAGCAGTGGACTGCAACGGGCTGATAATGATAATAGTTACGACCATAAGTCAATTATTATTATAGTATTTTCGCAAAAAAAACGCGACAATTTTTTTTATGATTTTTTAAACATCGTAATTTTTGGGTGGTAAATCCATAGTTTTTGCTAAAATAATAATTTAAACTCTTTTGTACCTTAGAGTCCTTATAAATAAAAGGGTATACACTATTATTTTAGGAAAATAATGAATTTACCATCCAAATACGACCATAGGAAAAAAATAACAAAAAAAATCGTCGCTTTTTTTAACATTTTCTGTTGCAATGTGTCTGAAGTCACTTAAACTACCACCCGTCTTCGTTTTCGGTAGCAGTCTTGATATACCCGGTATACATACTTGTCAGTTATATAATTTTATTTTGAAGGGAATTTTCGGTTTTCAAAACCACGAATAATCTGTATCAGCCCATATACGTCCCACTGCGGGGCACGGACCTCCACACAATCGAGAGTACGATTGAGAGGGGTTAGGCTATATAGTCAACGAATAGCACGATTAATGATAGCTGATAAAAAAATAATTTCGACTGCCTCGGTGGCGCTGTTTTACTATTATACGATTACAACGCTGAGGTCCCAGGTTCGAATCCCGGGTCGGATTGGTATTAGATGATTCTATTCATTATCGACCCGTCGTAAAGAATTTGTGATATATCGGGTATATCAAGACTGCTACCGAAAACGAAGCCGGGTGGTAGTTTTAGTGACTACAAACACAATGCAACTAAAAATGTCGCAAAGAAACGCGACAATTTTTTAAATATCATCATTTTCAGGGTAGTAAATCCATCGTTTTTCATAAAATGATAACTTAAACTCTTTTATAGGTAGTACCTTAGAGTCTTCATAAATATTTTAGAAAAAAAATTGTATTTACCACCCAAATACGACCATATGAGAAAAATAACAAAAAAAAAATCGTCGCTTTTTTGCATTGATTTAAAAACCAAGGATAGGCCCTTTAGTACATTGGGTACGTCAAAAAGATGCCTGCGAAAATTGCGCCATCTGTCAGATTTTTACGTCAATGGCGGCCATGAAATCGTTTTTCAATAATGCTAAAATAAATGTTATATTGACTTAAAGTAATATAATTTTTACTTAGCGGTGATAACAAATATTATCTTTTTTTTGTGAACTTTTGGTCATCTTTGATGCACACACACGCACGATAAATTAGGCATTTGTCGGCGATTTACAACCGGTGCGCTGTGACGTCACAACCGTTGAACTGGTCTGCGGACCACTTTAGTGACAACACTTTTCTTGCTTTCCGCCCCGTCCATATATTTTACGTCAATGCTTTTTTGCAACATTTTCTGTTGCGTTGTGTCAGAAGACGCTTAAACTGCCACCCGGCTTCGTTTTCGGTAGCACTCTTGATATACCCTGTAGATATAGGCTTGCCTCTATCACATCGTGGGACGGAAATCCACAATGTGAAACGTGGGTGTCCTTATAGCACCTCTGCTTACCCTTCTGGGAAAAAGGCGTGAATTTATGTATGCACCTTAATATTTTGTATTACTTAACATTGTATTACACGCAATAACGAGTAAAACAAAATACTGAATCTGGGCAGATAACCAGTACATAGTCTAATACCACTTACCCGACCCGGGATTCGAACCGGAGACATCAGCGTTATAATACCGCACTACAACTACGCAACCGAACCAGTTATAAGACTATAATCTTTTTAAAATTCGTATCATAACCTACCGGTTCAATATTAAGTACCGTTTGGTCACGACTTTGATATATTGCAAATAACAGATGAATATTAAATTAAAGAACCATTTTAACTGTTTTTTTTGTTACTTTGGCTACAATTTCCTTCAAATCGCCAAATGAATGCCCATTCGTCTGTATCTGTATCTGTATCAGCCCATATACGTCCCACTGCAGGGCACGGGCCTACTCTACAATCGAGAGTACGATTGAGAGTGGTTAGATATAGTCCACCACGCAGGCCTAGTACCAGGCGGACTTACATACCATAGAAATTCTTATAAATCGCTATGGTATGCAGGTTTCCTCACGATGTTTTCCTTCACCGTTTTAGTGCGTGGTGATTGACTATCAATACACACATGACTCGGAAAAGTCAGAGGTGTGCCCTGGGATTCGAACTCGTAGTATCGGTAAAAAATAAGTTGATCCCGATACTGCTTAAAATTCATTATAGCATTTTCATGGCTTGTCTTTTAACGCTTTCCTTTGTCTCGGGCGACAGATTTTTATAAACTGAAGTAATTGTCATGTCATTTTACATTTTGTTCACAGAGCCGAATAAAATTTTTTTTTATTGGTCTTCAAGTTCATTTCTCTAAGAACTCCGGGCCTGGTTCGCAATTATGTGTATATTTATTAGAAATATTTATTTTTCGTTCTCAAAAAAGTAGGTTTCATTGAGGGATAAAAATTTTCGCATAAGTTTCATAGTAAAATGGGCATTCTCCTTTCCTTCCTTCAAAAATACAACAGTGCATTTACACTGCTAATTGGCGGGAGAAATAGACATTGCAGTTGTACCTACCCGGCCTCTCACATATACGAGACCTACCACCAGTATGGTACGTGAATGTTGGGTTACATATTTATTAATATTTTCTAAAAGTTCATTTATATTTGTAACTTAGCATAAGCAATTCCTCAACCAACGTTTTGTTTGTTGAAAGGTTAAGGAAATAATTTAATAAGCAATTTATAATACAAAAACAATTCCAAAGGTTGTTTCGGGCAGCCTTGAAAGGTTTAAAATGAATGAATTTAACAACAATTCTTAGTTGTTTCAATAAAGTATAAATTTATGTTATATCTTTCTTAACATAATATGTTGTATTTATTATTTCAAGAAAAACCTATAACACTTATTTCTGCTTCCAATAGAACGCCTACAGTAAAAATAATAGCAAAGTCTCAAAACGTAATTAATAAAGTTTTGGCTAAGATACTTTTGAAAGGCGTTTTCTAGTTTCAACCTTGGTTTAAAGCTGCGATTGGTTTTATTAGGGGAAATATTTCTTTGTACATTTTGCCTAAGGACATAAAAAACCTTATTTTGTTTCTAGAAAATACTGACTGGTGGGTTATCCACTACGTTATAATTAACAGGACTTATGCTTTCTAGTTTCTTATATATTTAGGTAGGTAATTGTTACACCACCATTGTAATGAAACTTTCTTTTAATTCGTTTAATTTTAAACATAATGCGACCCAACCCGAGAGTTCTTAAAGAAATGAACTTGAAAGAGTCCAATAAAAATATTTTTTGTCTTCGGCTCTGTGAACAAAATACAAAATGTGATGATAATTACTTTATTTTATAAAAATCTATGGGATAAAATGAAAATAATGTTTAAGAACAAACTATAAAAATGCTCACTACATAGTATAAAACAAAGTCGCTTTCTCTGTCCCTATGTCCCTTTGTATGCTTAAATCTTTAAAACTACGCAACGGATTTTGATGCGGTTTTTTTAAATAGATAGAGTGATTCAAGAGGAAGGTTTATATATATTATATATAATCATCATCATCATATTTTTTACCATACCTATGAATAGGCATTCTGCTTTTTCAATTACATTAACACGTTTGAGAAAAATACTTTTATGGAATTGTTTTTCCCTTTTTATTTAAGTTACCGTAAATTAAGTAGTGTTATAAATGTGCATAATTCTGTTCGCTACTTATTCTAAATCAAAGCAATTGTAGTATTTTAAATATACACATTCCAATGAAGTCTCAAAATCTCCATTATTTGATTGTATTTGATAGTATAATTATGCAACGGACACAATGGGTTCTTGCATATTTATATAGTGTTTACGTTATATACATATATTAACATAATAATATCCACATAGCAACACACGTCACAGGCCATACACCCAACATTATTACTGGTGGTAGGTCTCTCATATGTGAGAGGACGCCTGGGTAGGTACCACCGCAATGTATATTTCTCCCGACAAACTGCAGTTTAAATACACTGTTGTGTTTGTAGAAGGACATTGTAGCCAGAGTAACTACTGGACATATTGAGACTTGACATCTTATGTCTCAGGATGGCGAGCGCAGAGGAATGCCAAGCATCGCTTTGTAATTCAAGGTGTTTGGTTTTGCTACTGTTTATGAGCGGTCGTATCGCTTACCATCAAGCGAATGGCATACTCGTTTCGCCATTCACAGCAATAAGAAAAATATACATAGTCCTGACCCCACACTAAGATCGAGTCTTGTGTCGTGTATCAGAAACTACGAGAGACTTTTCGGTCTCGCAAACCCGAAAAAAATACCTCTGGACCACGTAAACATTTTTCTCGGAGCGGGTATCGAACCCGCGGCATTACGTTTCTCAATTGGCGTGTAACCAACTGCGCCACGGAGGAGGTTGTATTTTATAGAATTTTTTGAGGGATTGAATAAAATATTTTAATTTAAATACATAGATTATATTTATGTCAATGTGTTTAAATTAGAATGATTATAAACGTCAAAAAAAAAATTAAAAACTAAACCAAGGGCCCTACTATATAAATCCGAAACGAAGTTCGAAACTTCGGACGATCGAAGTTTATATATGATACGAATGTATCTACTTTGTAAAAGTTCGAATTTGTATAACGTACAACGTAACCATAAGTTTATGGCTACGACAATAAGTCAATAACGACCACAAGTATATGTAGGTACATTCGTATCGTATATAAACTTTGATCATCCGAAGTTTCGAACTTCGTTTCGTTGAATATAGTAGGGCCCCAAATACGCGATAAAAAAAATTATTTCCATGTGTAACCTAAAAATCTCTTAAATTTATTTTGAAATACAGTAGGAAAATAACTATAAAAATATATGAAATAGTATCAGAATTTTTTGAAATCAACGCCTGTTTGTCGTGACTTTCAATAATTATAATATTTAGATTTTAGAGGTATCAACGGATGATTGGCAGAGCCGCAAAGTATGCAATGGTTGTGGGTTCAATTCCTTACTTTTTGGGGACCACTCCGCCGGACGACCACCCGGCTTCGTTTTTGGTAGCAGTCTTGATATACCTTGTATAGGTTCTGTAGAGAAGCAATGAGGATTGAGGCTGACGTAATTGGATAAAGGTCATAATCATGATATACTCTGCTGATTTGACGGTACTATATTTATACAGGGTATATCAAGACTGCTACCGAAAACGTAGCCGGGTGGTAGTTAAAGCGACTTCAGACACATTGCAACAGAAAAAGTTGCAAAAAAAAGCGACAATTTTTTTTTTGTTATTTTTTTCCTATGACCATATTTGGGTGGTAAATACATTTTTTCCTAAAATAACAGTGTATATCCTTTTATTTATAAATAATCTAAGATATAAAAATGTTTAAATTATTATTTTAGCAAAAACTATGGATTTACCACCCAAAAATAACGATATTTAAAAAATCATAAAAAATAATTGTCGCGTTTCTTTGCGAAATTTTTAGCTGCATTGTGTTTGTAGTCACTAAAACTACCACCCGGCTTCGTTTTCGGTAGCAGTCTTGAGATACCCGGTATATTTTTTTATTGCAATGTATGGCGAGACGAACATGCCGTTCGCTTGATGTTAAGCGATACGACCGCTCATGAATAGTAGCAAAACCAAACACTTTGAATTACAAAGCAATGTTTGGCATTCCACTGCGCTCGCCATCCTGAGACATAAGATGTTAAGTCTCAATATGTCCAGTAGTTGCTCTGGCTACAATGTCCTTCAATCCTAAACACAACAGTGCATTTACACTGATATTTGACGGGAGAAATAGACATTGCGGTGGTATCCACCCAGGCGGACTCTCACAAATGAGAGACCTACCACGAGTAAAGTAGTAGTAGCAACATCAGGTGAAGTGCAGTCAACTCGCCATTAAAAAAGTATTCATAAGTAGGCCACGTGTCTGCAAGCGCAGTAATGGTCGTCCATTAGCCACCTTTAAAGTGGAAAGACAACTTAATTAAGGAAGGGGGGGGGAATAAAACTAGGTCATTTTGAGTCCTAGGTAGTCCACTGTTGAAAATAAATTTCCTCCTAAAATTTTCTCAGTGATCTGATGGAAGCGGCATGCATCCAGTGGCCCCCATTTTACCCATAATCGCTTCCAATTAAATTTAATTTAGAAATCACTTTTTAAATGTATGTCAATGTTGGTCAAATATCAATCGTTATGTACGACATAATTCTCACCAAAAAGATTTTAGTGCTATCACAATAGTTTTGTTTTCATTGCGGTATTGATGTTACGCAATGCGTAATTAGCAGAATGATTGCAGCAATGTATTGTGAAATGATAAATATCCTCGTTATATTGAGGAAACGTCTTCGCCCTTTTCGTTAGTATACACGGAAGTCACTGTGACACACTGTGTTGACAAATAACTAATAAAATTGAATACTTTCTACAATAAAATTGATAAATGGAAAACTGTCTGTCCCTCTCAGACGGCTTTGGTTTCACGCAATATGAAAGTAGTAGGACAATAATTTGTAACAACGTCTTAAGTGCCTAATTATTGAATGTATAATAGACTTTAAGAGTTAAAAAATTAGGTGCAGAATTGGCTGTCACTTAAAATTGTCATATGTCACCACAGTGGATATAATCCCCGAAGTGAATGGAAACCCCACGTACATAATACATGTATGCTAAATCAGTATTATTCAAAATGGTATCTAACAAACGGTATTACAGTGCAATTTTGTGCAACAGTCCTTGAGCACTTACATCCAAAAGATTTCAAATTTCGAACACATGAACCCCCATAGACTTAGGCAAAAAGGTCATAAAAGCCATGACTAATATCAATAGAATTTAGAACTCTGTTCCTAATCTGATTTAGTAGCTAATGACGTAACGATTACAACCGGTTAGTGTCTTTTTGTAACGAGTGAAAGTTACGACATTCGTACTTCATGTATTCACCTCTTCGGTCAGTTTGGCGGTAAACAGTGGCATTGACAGTTTGTTTTTTAATTTCGTTTTTTGATTTTCGAACAGTGCTTTGAAAATGTTCAAGTGACCAAAAAGTTTTTATTTATTTCTATTACAAAATGGATACCAGAATATTTGTATTTGCTTCCCTACTTTCTTTTGGTGAGTAAACGGCAATAGTAAATTAATTATACGCTAAGGGAACATTATGTAAATGAAAACCGACAAAATTTCGACATTATGTCGTAGTCTTAGTTATGTTTACTTGGAAAACTTTGTCATTGAGGTTAAATTGTAATAAATATTAATAAATGAACAATCCTTATGTTATAAATCATTAGAATTAGCACGTGTCTTGTGTTATAAATTGAGACTAGATCGGTAAAAATTATTAGCAGACAGCCTTGGCACAGTTGATTAGACGCCGGCTGTGTAATGAGAGATCGTGGGTTCGATTCCCGAAACGAGGCAAATATTTGCGTGACAAATCTTTCGGAGTTTGAGACCATAAAGTCTCTCATACACGACCCAACACTTCTTATCTTAGTGTGGGGTCAGGACTATGTATGTGACTGTAGGGTGTAGGTATTTAATATTTATTAATTTATAGAAATTAGACTATGTATTAATATGTATGATCCTCCATGGCCCAATAAGTAAATAAGAGGCTGTCAAACGACAAGTAGTGCGTTTGGTGACCACACCAAAAATATTGTAAATAAATTATGATATTATATGTATTGTTTTTGTTTGACATCAAAAATGAGCACTTTAAACATTAATATTCTATCGTTCAGGTGTGGAAAAGTGGCGCCATCTGTCGGACAAATTAAATGTAGAAACAACTAATCGACTATGCAATAAATAACTACACTCAATATTCACTTACATAGTCCTGACGCCACATTAAGATCGAGTCTTGTGAGTATCACAAACTACAATAGACTTAGTATCACAAACATCCAAACCCGAAACAAATATATTTCACACAAACATTTGTCATGGGCGGGGACCGAACCGGCAGCCTCCCGTTCCACAGCCGTAAACACCAGCTGTTTACAAACATGGTACAATGTTACCCGAACTGAGACACATGTGAGATAAATTAAATATTTTACGTCAATATCAGCCTGTACTTTGCATTATTATAATAATGAGCCTAATTATGTATATTTATATGTTATAAAGTTTATATGGGTAATAAATAATTATGAAATAATTGCTACTTTAAAGTGATAGGGCCTTGTCGTTGGTTAAGGTACAGTCATTGATTTAAAACTAAGGATAGGCATATACGTCCCACTGCAGGGCACGGGCCTACTCTACAATCGAGAGTACGATTGAGAGGGGTAAGGCCATATAGTCCACCACGCTGGCCTGATGCGTGTTGGTGGACTTACATACCATAGTTTTTTTTATAAATCGCTATGATATGCAGGTTTCTTCACGATGTTTTCCTTCACCGTTTTAGTGCGTGGTGATTGACTATCAATACACACACGACTCCGAAAAGTCAGAGGTGTGCCCTGGGATTCGAACCCGCGACCACCGTGAACAGCAGTTCAGTACATTTGAAGTATCAAAAATATGGCCGTGAAAATCGCGCTTATTATTAAATTCACTTACAGCGGTTCTCTATATTCTATCCATCTCTAGCAAGAGATTTTATTTGATATTTCGATCCATTTTATTTATAGATAGCTAGGTAAGATTAATATCTATGTCCTTATTTGGTTAATGAAGCGTAAAATTGTACCAACATATTAATGGTAACTATTTTAAACTTTTTTTTTATAATGGCCTGGCATTGTGGTGGCATTGCACCTAATGGTAAGCGCAAATGCCGCCCAGGCAGAGTATCCATTGGCATCGGACGGCAGTCCCATGCCAATGGAAACAATTATGCCGGCCTGCTAAGGTGCCTCTTCACACTACGGCGGAAGGACCCAGGATTGTAGGAAGAAGAGAACACGTGAGACGGCAAACAATTCCACAACCAAACAAAATTACACTTCTTTATAAAGATAGATAGATTTAAGAGAACGGATGTTAATGATAAAATTATTTTGTTTTAACCGCCTACAAAACAAAGAGGAGGTTCTAAATTATTATTTTTTACACTGGCCCGGCATAATGACAACACTGCTCCTGATGGTAAGCAAATGCGGTCCAGGCAGTGTATCGAATGGCATCAGTGCCCCAAGCAGGAACATTTGGCTCTATAGTATAGTAATCGTAATAGTAAAATTTTGTATGGGAATTTGAACAGCGCCATTGTGAGCGTATTTGGAACTAAATTATGGCAGCGGGAAACGTTTACGATACTATAATATGGTAATTGTATAGTCTAGCTATAGTTTTACTATACAAATGTATGAAAAGTGGTAGCAGGAATAATTTTTGGCGTATAGTATCGTTGTAGTAATAGTATAGTAATCGTTGTCACGATACTATTACTATACGATACTTCAAAATGTTCCTGCTTGGGATACAGACGGCAGTCCCAAGACATTTGATACAATTATATACATATACACTGACTATTATTTAGATATTAATATAAGACATAGGTTCTACATGTTTAGTGTTTGGCGTCCCACCTTCAATATGTTACGCATATATTTTGATTTGTTGGCTATAAGCAAATTAATCAACATGTACAAGTACAATGAAATAAATATTATATTTTGCTTTCCTCACGATATTTTCCTTTAGCGTTAATTTCCACATGTGAGTAAATGTAACAGGGTATTAATTTGTATGTTCTTGACCCGGACTGCGAACTTGCGACCTCGCACTACTTAACCTTTAGTAGGTCGACAAGTTGCAATTATTTTAATACCTTTTATGTAATTCGTCAGCAAATATTCATTTTTATTATTCTTTTCTACTTTCTCAATATCACGTTTTTGAGCCTTTATTAAATGTTTATTTTGTTGTTGAATGTTATATTAACGATTGGACAATTATATTAATTTAATATAACAAAACACCACATCATTAAATTAGTTAATCTCGAAGTCTTGAATTCGATTCCCGAATAGCAAAAATATATTAAGTCTTCAAGAAATGATGTTCTTATAATAATATTTACACTAACCCACAACCTTTAGTTTCTTAGTGAATTATTAAACATTGTCACAAAGCCTCGTTCCCTTTCGTTTTTGCAAGACACGGCAAATTCTTGCATAATTTCACACGTAGCTAAACGCTGTTGTAAATTGTAGAAACAGTAATTTAGTAAAATGCCCAGAATGGTCAATGGCCTTATTATCCATAAATCATAACTTAACATCTTATGTCTCAGGATGGCAAGTGCAGTGGAATTTCAAGCATAGCTTTGTAATTCGAGGTTTTGTTTGGTTTTACTTCTGTTCATGAGCGGTCGTATCGTTTACCATCAGGCGAACTGCATGCTCTTAGTGGACAAACATTCGATAGCTAAAATGGGTTTGCTTGACATTCCACTGCACTTGCCATCTTGAGTCATGTCATTTTTTATTGCAATGAATGGTGACACGATCTGCCGTTCGCCTGATGGTAAGCAATACGACCGCTTATAGCAGAACTAAACACTATCAATTATAAAGCAATGCTTGGCATTCCACTGCGCTCGCCATCCTAAGACATAAGATGTTAAGTCTCAATATGTCCAGTAGTTACTCTGGCTACAATGTCCTTCAAACCGCAATACAAAAGTGCATTTACTGCTGTTTGACGGGAGAAATAGACATTGCGGTGGTACCCATCCAGGCGGCCACTCACATATGAGAGACCTACCACCAGTTAAGTGTGGGGTTAGGTCTAAGCATGGTCCATGTAGGTATATGTATTGCCAATCATCATTCTTTGCATAGCTTTGCATTTAGGTACCTACTGTTTAGTCACTGTGCCAGTGATGTCAGCCACAAATGTCCGATTTAGTAATTTCCCAAAAAGTCTGATTTTACACTGATACACACGGCAAACAAAGTTTTGAAGTAACACATCCGCGTTTTATTGCGAAATTTTACTTGTGTCGAAAGGTGTACGTCAAACATTTTACCTTGATTCTCATTATACTTAAAATTTTGCAATAAGTCATAAGCATTTGTACATAACCTCAAGCCTGTATTTGTGAAGGGGTAAACAGAGGTCTCATTAATCCAAACAACAGAGCCATTTTTGTTTCAAAATATGATAGGAACTTGTAGCTATTCCGGGCATAAATCCCAGGCTCTTTATAAAAGTCTTTTTGCGCGGTTATTTACCTCTTTAGTTCATTGTTTTGTAACCCACTTTGGACGGAGGAAAGTGGACAATAATTTATTTCTGACTCCTTCTATTAATTTAACTTTGTTTATTTCATTTCGGATTGAACACACGTGAGACATTCCCGGAGAATCGCTGAGCTTCAATGCTCGGTGTCATTACAATGCGTGCTGTTGATCCTGCGACACAGGAGTTACAGTGTTGAGTGAAACACAGATATTTGCTTCGGGTCTGGGTGTTTGTGAGACTGAATCCGAAATGTCTTTCATAGTTCCTGATACCCACGACAAAAGACTTGATCTTAGTCTGGGATTAGGGCTATGTGGCTATAGGTGTATTAATTAATTTAATTTCGAAAAAATTGCGCGGCAAAGATATGTCACTATTTATTTTTTTATTTATTTTACCAATTTAGAGATGATGAATCTAATAAATTTTAAAGTATATTTCTATATAACGATTACAAAAATATATACTTTAAATTATTGTATTGTTATCGGCTCTTACAAATATGCAAAATTTCTAGTCAATCCGATGTTTTGTTCGAAAATCGACTTAAAAGATCCCGTTACATACAAATTTAATAAAGGCGAAGTTAATAAAAATTTGTAAAATAACAAATAAATAAACAAATTTATTATTTCCTTTCAGGGTCATGTGCGCTCATTATTCCTGAGGAGTTGCCTTCACTCCTCTCCGTAGCCTACTCCAACATTCCACCGATTAAGAAAGGTAATATAACCATGAGAAAGAAACCACAATGCGGCTGATGGTAAGCGCAGTTCAAATACAGTATAAGATTGTATCCGGATATATAGATACGACACTCCCTCACTGATGGCCCCTTTACACATGGAAACGACTTACAGCCGTCCTCTATAATTTATCTATCTTTAACAAGAGATTTAATTATACAGGGTGGACAAGAAAACGGCGCACCTGCTAATATACATTATAGTATATGGTGAAGGCATCTTAATTAAGACGGATTTGCATGGCGCTAGCGAATATTAAGAAAGATGCCGAGAAAAAAAAAACTAACCTTACATATGCTAACCCTTAACACATTACGCTAAAGTGATTGAACCTTACAACTGAACGGTAGACACTCAACAATAAATAAGCATAGCTCATTATTTACTTATAAGTCGTGCGATTGTGTACATAACGCTCAGGGTACATAAAAAGGATATTAAATTAATACTGTCAACAGTCACATACATGGGTACTAACCCCACACTAAGATACAAATCTTGTGTCGCGGGGATTAGAAAAATAATTATGGTTCATGGAAATTATTTGTCTCGGGGCAGAAACCGAACCCGCGGTCTCTCATTTCACAGGCAGTTCTTACCAACTGTTCCACGGAGGCCGTCGGTGACTCATATGGGCTGGTTAGTTGTCATTAATGACCACTAAAATAGTTAACTGACCTTGTAATGTAATGTAAACCGTAATGACCTTGATAGGCAAGGATGGAAGCGCAGGATCCGCCAAAACCCGCACGAAAACACTGTCACAGTTTGGTAGCACAAATCACTTTTTCTTTTACATTTCACATAACACAAGTTACATCAAAAGCTATCAAATTGGGTAATGTTCAAAGCATAGTGAAATTAATAAAATTTACTCAAAATAACTGAAAACGAATTTACAATAATATGCACACGACTAATACATGCACACGCGATCGCAATCCGAATCCAACTAATAAAAAATAAATTATTATTTTGATTTTTGAAAGATAAAGGCCTGTTCACATTAGATACAAAGCTTTCCTATTTGAGTTCATAATAATTCATGTGAACAATTAGTATTAGTACTGTATCAGCTCATATACGTGCCACTGCAGGGCACGGGGTCTCCAGTGCAGTAAATTAGTGGTTAGTGTTTATTGATTTCACTAATTTTATCTCACAGAAGTCTCATATGTAAATTCTATGCTGTAATGGTAGACGACATTTCTCTAGGTATAAGAATTTAGAAGAAATTCTATTACTTTAAAGTAACATTATTTTCAAAACACATTAAAGTAATGTTAAATACAATAATAAGCAAAATTAAATAGGCAATTTGTAACTGACTGGATCGGTTGATGACATATTTAAATAATATTATAAGCTCTTGAGCAAGTAAGGACCATTCTATCAGTCCAATAAGATCTTTTTTTTTAACGTAACTTTTATATCGGAATAGGTACTTAATCAAATTAAGTTATATCAAGTGTGTAGTGTGAACACACCTCAAGATGTCGGTCTTCTTTTGCAAAATGCTAAAAGTTACCGACAAAGACATTGCCGCCTTTCGGCTCGCGCTCACAAAGGGCGGCGGCAACCTCAAAGGAAGAATAATCGAGCCGCGTTGGATCCGACGAAGTACACTATTACCGGCGGCTTCCTTTGACTAATAGGGCCGAATTGGGCCATCATTTTAAAAATATTATTTTTTATTAATCAGTGTCATCAGATTATTTTTACAATGAATATTAATAATTTAGATAATTTAAATGTTATGTAGGTATTACGAAAACTTTTCTAATTAGAATTAAATTCGCAATCTTACATTATTTAAGCGATGACCAATGTGATTTCTTGGTGTCTTTCAGTTTGGATTTGTGACACTAAGGAAAATAATGACAAACAAAATAATAGTCAACCCATACACGATGCAACTGCATCTAAAGTTATTATGTTGTTAATTTATTGACGCTTAAATCTGAGTACGTCCCTGTTTAACTGATTGATTTATTTGAAATGAAACAAAAAATATCCTTTTTTGAAGTTAGAGAAGGATAAATTATACAGCTAAGAGTTCATGACCTTACCCATGTGTAAACAACGGTTAAAGCGATGTCTAAGAAAGTTTTGATGCTGTTAAAAATGGTTTTCGTGGTATATTTCGTTAACCGTTCAATTAACGACGAAACGAAAAAATACGTATGTGTTTAAATCTTGTTCTTCATCTATTCCAACTGGTTTTATGCGAAAAAGTGGTGATTAAACTGAAAACTTTAAACGGTCATAACTTCAAAACGGATAGGTATTTTTTCAAATATTATTTTTTTATTACGATATTAATATTATGCCCTTGTACCCGACTGAGCAAGTGCGCCATTTTTTTGCGCTCCCTGTATATTCAGATGCATTTTATGTTTCAGCTAGCAAAGTTAGAGAAGTATGGTGTGTATTAATAGAGAGCTACTTCGATCAAATATACACTAGATACAACATGAGCGCTTAGAAAATGGCACCAAAAAAGAGTGCTTTAAGCACTCTTTCCCCTTCAGTCTCGCACCGACCATTGCTTCTAAAACGTCGCAGAATTTTAGACAATATTATGTGAAAAGCTACTTTAAGCTCCAGGAATAAGGTGGAATTTGTGTTAATATATTTGGAATATGTGATCTTTTTGTTTACTTTTTTCATGTCATGCATCGGTGCCACTTTTTAACAGAACATTTACAGGGAACTGTGTATCTAGTGTATATTTGATGGAAGGAGAGCTAGGTAAGATAAAAATGTGTCTATAATATAGGTAATTGTTTATTGAAGCGTAGAATTGAATTGACATAGTAATGACAGCATTTTTATTGATATGAATGGCGAGACGAGCATGCCGTTCGCCTGATGATAAGCGATAAGACCACTCATGCACAGTAGCAAAACTAAACAACACCTTGAATCACAAAGCAATGCGTGGCATTCTACTGCGCTCACAATGCTGAAACATAATATATAAATCGTCAATATGTCCAGTAGTTACTCTGGCTACAACGCCCTTGAATCCAAAGTGCATTTACACTGCTATTTGGTGGGAGAAAAAGACATTGCGGTGGTACCAAACCATGCGGCCTCTCATATATGAGACACCTACCATCTGTAAAAGCTATTTTAACCTCTAGATCAGTGATTCTCAACCACTGTGCCGCGGCACTTTTGTGTGCCGCCAAATTCCAAAAGTGTGCCGCCAAATTTTGCAAATATATAATAATGTTAATATTATTAAATTATATCAGTTAAAAAGAAAAATATTTTTAACATGAATATGTATTTAAATCCACAAAAAAGTTAATTATTTTATTATTTGCTTTGCAACGCGTTTTTTCTTAGTGCCAAATGTGTGATGTGTGTAATGAAGAATGTGTGATGAAGCGGCGTGCATAGCAATAGGAATATGTCTCAAGGCGCTCTTTGTGTGCCGCCAAATTTTGAAATCGTTAAATATGTGCCGCAACAAAAAAAGGTTGAGAATCACTGCTCTAGATAATGATTGATAGTTGAGATACTAGTGGGTCCATTAATTCTTGCATTCCGAGCATGGATCATCGGTGACGCACGGTTACAAAGAATTTAATTATGTACGGTCGCTATTCCGTACGAATTGCCAACAGCAAAACTGATGTATTTTTCGGGTAATTTCAGGCACGGATTCCCGAATAGGATTCGGGTTTGCGTTCGGCAACCATGCTGACTTCCAAGTTATGCTCGAACTTGGACCTCAAACCAACACGATGAATCTTAGTAAGTATTTTAGGGTTCTTATTAATAAACTCTGATGAGCGAGGGATTAAACTTTAGACCAATACTTTAAAATTGACTTATTTATTTTGACCATTCTTTTTACTTTTAAAATGTTGATTGAACAGGATTATCATGTTAGGCTGAAGAACATAGATTTTTATTAATATAGTTATTACTATCTAACTATTCATAATAATAGATTGAATTCTCTAGCCCAATGCCTAAAGTTAATCCTTCGCTCATCCGAGTTTATTAATGCGGCCCCTAGAGCCTTTTGATGTCGGATGCCCAATATACCTTCTCTTCCCGTCATTTTTCCTTCCCGCTTCTCTCCTGGTTGGCAACACTTCTTTGAAGCGTTTGGATGTTCATGTGCAGTGATCTCTTAACATCAGGAGACCTGTTTGCTCGTTTGCCGAACCTCTCTGTATCAGCCCATATACGTCCCACTGCAGGGCACGGGCCTACTCTACAACCGAGAATACGATTGAGAGTGGTTTGGCCATATAGTCCACCACGCTGGCCTAGTGCGGGTTGGTGGACTTACATACCATAGAAATTCTTATGAATCGCTATGGTATGCAGGTTTCTTCACGATGTTTTCCTTCACCGTTTTTAAAAATACTTTGAGAAGGCATATTAAAACTTTTCAGCAAGGAGGTTGTAAAGCGTTTTTAAACATTAATTTTGATCTTTAGCCCATAACGTTGTTAAATAGTTTTCTTTACCATGCTTTCTTAGATTTTAGAAGTATTAATAAATTCACAAAACTAAAATGTTCAGAGTGATATACACTCTCAATCGTACTCTCGATTTGTCGGAGGCCCGTGCCATGCAGTGGGACGTATATGGGCAAATACAGATACAGACAGATATAAATTATTTATAATGGGAAAGCAAAACCTGTGAAAAATTTACATTGTCAGTCAAGATGGGATTTTTATGAAATGATTCAATATTATCACACGTAGAAAGAAAAAACTTGTTAATTGACCTAATATAGAGAAACATAAGAATTGAATTTAAAATATCTATGAGTATTGGCAGGCTCCGTGGCGCAGTTGGTTAGACGCCAAAGTGAAACGAGAGACAGTGGGTTCGATCCCCGCACTGTGACAAATATTTGTGTGATCCACAGGCATTTGTTTCTGGGTGTTTGTAAGACCGAAAAGTCTCTCGCAGTTCCTGATACCCACGACACAAGACTCGATCTTAGTGTGGGGTCAGGACTATGTATGTGACTGTTGGGTGTTATTTATTTATTCATTTATATATTTTCAGCTGGACAAGCGTTCCCTTCAGCAGGAAATTCTAAACGACAAGCGCCTTCAGAAGCACCTCCGAAGATCAACAAGAACAGAGAAAAGGTACCTAATAATTTCTTTGATACCTTGCAAAAAATATATTGCAATGAATGTCGAGACTAGCATGCCGTTCGCCTGATGGTAAGCGATACGACCGCTCATGAACAGCAGCAAAACCAAACACCTTGGAATTTAGCATTCCACTGTGCTCGCCATCCTGAGACATAAGTTACGTCTCGATATGTCCAGTAGTTACTCTGGCTACAATGTCCTTCAATTCGAAACACAACAGTGCATTTACTGCTGTTTGGCGGGAGAAAGAGACATTGCGGTGGTACCTACCCAGACGGCCTCTCACATATGAGAGACCTACCACCAGTGGTAACATTCGAGGTTATCAATTCAATTATAACTAAATCTTAGTGTTGGGTCAGGAGTCAGGACTATGTATACTGTTGGGTGTGAGTTGTGACTGCAATAAAATGTCCTAAATCATCCCTTTCTTTCACAGTTTCTTCAATCAGACGCTGGCAAATATCTTCAACAATGGGCAGAAAAGATGAAAAGACCGCAGAAGGTGTACCCGACCCGGACACCTCCTCCCAGGCCGGGAGAAGTGCCCAATCTGGAAGATTCTATGGTAGAACTAGTCAAGAACGAGAAGGGAGAATATGAGATTCATCAGCCTACTCCAGGAAACATGCCTCAGAAGGTATGTAGTAAGAATTTAGCGGTGCAGATAAAAACCGCACTACACGACGAATCAAAGAAAAAGTGCGTGTTAGTCTGTTGGAAAACGAACAAAAACAGCCTTGTGAACCGAGTGGAAGTGAAAAAAGAAAAGTGACTGAATTTAAATAATGTATGACATTTTCAAGATTCAATAAAGTATTTTCATTTCATTTCATTTCATGGTTGCCCTAGGCTTCGAATCTGCGATCATTTTCTTAGCTGTACATATCCAGTCTAGTGCCAATGGACTACAATGCACTTTGAAATCAAAATTGTATTTAAATTTATTTTTATACAGGTATTGGACACTCTAAAGAAGTTATACGGTCAGAAGAAAGAAGAAGCGATTAAATTAGTCCAGACCGAGACTACACAGAAGAGAAGTGAAGAAGAAGTGAAGAGGATTACAGAAGATTTGTCTAATGTTGACTTGGATTAGGGAATATTTGGAGTACTTTTGTAGCAAGTTATTGCTGGAAAGATTGTTTTTTTTTTAACTCGTGGAATACTTGAAATGTACTTGTTAAGTTTCAGTGGTAGATGTGAGGGCGAATCCAGCATTGCATTCCAGTGATTCTTTTAAATGACAGCCTACAAGAATCCTAATGGATTCTAGTCTCGAGCCAATTTTTTGTTAGATTCACAATTATTTTTTGTATGTGTTTTGTAACGACCAAAAATCTCTCGTGGATTATTTGTGATACACGACACAAGACTTCCCACCATATTCATAAGGACTTAACCAGTTTTTAAATGCAGTTAATGAGCTGACTCAAAAATATTATTCATAGACGTTAAAAATCATAAATCAGCTATATAACAGCTCATTATAGCTAATGTCCTGAAGTGTTATTTTAATTAACTTGCTACAAAATGTTTACTCCAAAAAAACGCTAAGCGGGCGAGGCTTTTAATAAATATTTTTGTACCTCATTGTATGTTTTAATACCTTCTGACCCCTGTGGATATTTTTTAAATATCCTTGAAGTGGTACCAGTAATTGACGACTTTATATTGTGTTAAGAATAAAGAATATCTTGAATTGTTCTATCCATCCTCCTAGAGCCCACAGATTATTCTCTGCTAGTTGTCATTATGGCCCAAAGGTCCTTTTCATCATCATCATCATCATATCAGCCACAGGAAGTCCACTGCTGAACATAGGCCTCCCCCAAGGATCTCCACAATGACCTGTTGGAAGCGGCCTGCATCCAGCGACTTCCTGCAACCTTGTTGTGTGTTACCAGTGATGACATACGGCACCGAGACGTGGCCTCTCACTGTGGGCCTCATTAAAAGGCTCAAAGTCACTCAACGAGCCATGGAGCGGGCTATGGTCGGTGTTTCCCTACGAGATCGAATCAGAAATGAGGAGATCCGTAGGAGAACCAAGGTTACCGACATAGCCCATAGGATTGGCCAGTTGAAGTGGCAGTGGGCCGGGCACATAGCTCGTAGAACCGATGGCCGTTGGGGCCGAAAGGTTCTTGAGTGGAGGCCACGTACAGGCAAGCGAAATGTCGGACGCCCGCCTACAAAGTGGACGGACGATCTGGTTAAGGTCCTTTTGGAAAACATAATTGCAAACCCGTTACAACCCAAGTTGATGTTTATTCATCTTAGGGTTATCCATTTAAAGTGAGAATTTCACTGCTGTGTTGAGACAGTCCATTGATGCTTTCACAAATAAACTGTCATTAAATAAAATAGTCATTACGACCCAAATATATTTTTACTACATTTAATGGCGATACGAGCATGCCGTTCGCTTGATGGTAAGCGATACGACCGCTCATGAGCAGGAGCAAAACCAAAAAAATATCTTGAATTACAGAACAATGCTGTGGGCATTCCACTGCGCTCCCCATTCTGAAACATGAGTGAAGAGTCATGTGTGTATTGATAGTCAATCACCACGCACTAAAACGGTGAAGGAAAACATCGTGAGGAAACCTGCGTACCATAGCGATGTGCAAGAATTTCTATGGTATGTAAACTCCGTCTGGCACTAGGCCTGTGTGGTGGACTGTATGACCTAACCACTCTCAATGGAACTCTCGATTGTAGAGAAGGCCCGTGCCCTGTAGTGGGACCTATTTAGGCTGATACAGTACAGTACAGATGAAATTGTATGGATTTACCACCTAAACACGATTAAATTTAAATAATATAAAAAACGCGTTATTTTTTTGGGAAATTTTTAGTTGCATTGTGTCTGAAGTCACTAAAATTGCCACCAGACTTCGTTTTCGGTCGCAATCTGGGAATATATATATACATATATAAGTAGGTAAGTATTCAATGCTTATATATACCTACAGGCTAATTTATCAGATTAACATTAACACATTGATTAAGCCTAAAAAAAGTTATTAGATTTCGTCAAGATAACTGTGGGAATATTTGCACAATACGAAATTGTTCAATCAAACAATGCCCTTAGCATAAGACGCTGGCTCGTGAAATATGGAATTTAATTATTTGTGTGTGTTATTGGTGATTTTAAAATGTGAGTAATTAACTGTTTTTACTTAGATTAAGAATAAGGACAATGGCTGATGATGAGCCTCGACCGACATCTCCAGATGTCAATTGGTCGTTGGGTCAAGAGCCAGATCCAAAAGGCGGTGTTGTTGGATACGGCACGCATAGTGAGGAAGTGCGTGGTGGCCTGTTGGTAAACGGACTAGACGCGGCTGCCAACATGTTCACGGTGGTCGTGGGTTCGAATCCCAGGGTACACCTCTGATTTTTCGGAGTCATGTGTGTATCGATAATCAATCACCACGCACCATAACGGTGAAGGAAAAAATTCTATAGCGATTTATAAGAATTTATATGGTATGTAAGTCCGCCAACCCGCACTAGGCCAGCGTGCTGGACTATATGGCCTAATCACTCTTAATCGTACTCTCGATTGTAGAGTAGACCCGTGCCCTGCAGTGAGACGTATATGGGCTGATACAGTGAGGAGGTTCCTCACTTTTGATCCTTAACCGGTGGCTTGGGTCTTGAGCCTCGCCACAGAAGGGTCAATTATTATTTATATTTTTATATGACATATGGTTATTTTTGTTTTTAAATATGATTTATAATAAACATAAAAAAAATCACACGAAATAAAGGTAATGAAATAGGACATTGAAAACACATTGAATTACCAAACAATTTTTGGCATTCCATTGCGCTCGCCATGCTGATTCATAAGATGTTAAGTCTCAATATGTCCAGTAGTTACTCTGGCTACAATGTCCTTCAATCCGAAACACAACAGTGCAATACTGCTGTTTGGCAGGAGAAATAGACATCGCGGTGGTACCAACCCAGGCGGCCTCTCACATATGAGACCACCAAGTTATTATATTTATATCAATGACAAGGCGGATCCAGCCTTCAAAAAAGGTTGTGGGCATGGCAACCCGAAAATCAACGAAGTGGAATTCTATATATAATCTTGCTCATGCTCGTTATACGCAATAAATATTTAACTCTGCGATTTTATTATATTGACGGTATTGTGGCATTGATATAATATTATCAGTCTATCGATCTCATAAAAGAGTGGAAGTATGACGGAAAGTCCGTTAGGGTTGTGGACATGCCCATCGTGCTCACTATGGTGAACCGTGGCTTGGTCAAATGATCCGCCTTGATGCTATGAAAGTGGTAAGATTGCGCGCTGACTGTGTAATGAGAAACTGCTACAATCCCGCACAATAATTGTTTCGGGTCTGCATGTTGAGACCGAAAAGTCTCTTAATTTCTCATACGACACAACACTCGATCTTAGTGTGGGCCAGGACTATGTAAGACTGTTGGCGGGTCTGGATTTTGAGTCCGAAAAGTCTCTTAGTTTCTGATAAGACACAAGACTCATTGTTAGTGTGGGGTCAGGACTATGTATGTGACTGTTGGATGTATTTATGTAATGTTTCAGGTCAGGATATTCAATCAATTCTTTTGGTTGTTCCTGAAGATGTACCGGCTGGTTTTGCCGCCATTTTTGGATTCACACCAAAGATTTTTAAAGGTAATTATTATATTGTTCTTTAAATATTCCGTAGTATATTTTGTTTCGTATTCGTATTATTCGCTTCATTCTTTTCTCTCACTTTCATCAGATAACAAGATATTAGATTGCGTAGAAATCTTTTGAAAAGACCTATGTTTAACTATACATTTCCTCAATCTTGTACTTAACATAAATATAAAGCAATAGGTAAACTTTGTAGTCACGTGTTGTATTCCCAGTTTAAAACACTCATTATAAGTAAAGTTCTTCGTTTGATTTTGTGCCCTCCGCGGTCTCCACCACAATGAACGCACGTTTTGGATTATACCTAATTACTTACCATATATTTTAAGTTTGATGCCTTAAATGATTGAGCTGTTTTGTGTTTACATAAACATAAACTCACGCCTTGTTCCCAGAAGGGGTAGGCAGAGGTGCCAGGGCACCCACATTCGCCTTTATGTTCCGTCCCCCATGATGTGATAGGTGGCGAGCCTATCGCCATATCGGGCACAAATTCCTGACTCTGGGCTGATAATGAATAGAAAAATCCAATATCACTTTGCCCAACCCGGGATTCGAACCCGAGACCTCAGCTTTGTAACCGTACCGGAGTACAACTACGCCACCGAGCCAGTCTGTGTCAGTCAGTTTGTGTTTAATAATAAATAAAATAAAATTAACACAACATTGTAGCTGTTATCTTCCTATATTTCGTAAATAAAGTAGTCAATTGAAATTTGTTGCAGCTAACGACCACAGATTTGGGTTCGGGTTCCGCCTGGGCAATCACGCTGACTTCCAAGTATTATACGAGTTTGGGCCTCAGACAATAACTAAACCACTACAACCGATTAGCAGTAAGTTTAAGTTATTGTATATTAATTAAAATATGATTTAAGCCTATAAACCCTCCCTCTACAGGGCACATGCACCCTCCTTTAAGAAAACGAAACCCATAGTCCATCACGCTGGCAAGTACGGGTTGGCGACTTCATTTATAGCAATTCCAATAACCTCCATAATATGCAGTTTCTCTAAGATGTTTTTACCGTTTATCAACAATAAAATATAATACACACGCGGCGAAATAGAGGAACTCTTACAAAAAAATGACTATATTGAAATTTATTTTTGTGCAAATAAATAAGCAGTGTAATGAATCAAATGTATTTGAAGTGAAATGTATTTATTGGTCATAAAGGGCAATTAATTAGATTTTATGACAATACTTAAACTGCATTACTTAGTGAAACATGAGTATAATAAAAACGGTGCGCATCAGTTTAATTGTTACCACTGGATCTAACGCGGCCCTTCCTGAGAAGACCCGGCGAAACAAACTCAGTGGGCTTACACTACCCGCGTGAAACTACGCGACCCCAGTTCTGAGTATATCCAGCGAGTATATTTATGACTATCATCTCTCTCTTTAGCCTCAGGAAAGTAAATGCCCACCCATGACATAGACAAGCCTTGGATCATAGATTTGTTGCCGGAGCATCAAATCAAGGGGAGCCGGGAAGGAAATAGAATTATCATGAAATCTCAACAATATATACTGTATTTGTTCTTCCCAGGGACTCGATCGGCGACCTACCGTGAACACTTGTCAAGAAGACGACCTATAGTAGACTTCCTACTTCGTGCCGGCATATTAAAGGAATCTTCGTACAAATTCGACATTATTCATAATTGTGACAAACCTAGATAATAAATTTACCTGGATTTAATTTATTTGTTAAATCTTCTTAGGTCTTCAGAATCCCCCAAATGACATATTATCGTCTATAAGAGATGATCTATCGTACGTTTGGTTGCCTGGAAGAGATTGCTAAAAGCGCTAAGACTGCCAGTTGTTACAATATTTCAAAAGAATGTAATCTGTTTACTTGTACGTTATTTTTGGTGAACAATAAAGTGTTATAATCCATATACCTATGTAAAACTAAACAACACCTTGAATTATAAAGCAACGTTTGGCATTCCACTGCACTCGCCATCCTGAGACATAAGATGTTAAGTCTCAATATGTCCAGTAGTTACTCTGGCTACAATGCCCTTCAGTTCGCAACACAACAGTGCATTTACTGCTGTTTGGCGGGAGAAATAGATATTACGGTGGTACCTACCCACGCAGCCTCTCATATAGGAGAGACCTACCACCAGTAAATATAGTATATCTATACATACATATAAATAAAATTGAAGTGTCTGTAAAGTGAAAATACAAAAAAATGTCCAACTACATATCGTTATATACACGATACCTGTGCCGAAAATGATCTTAAAAAAAATTGTCTGTCTGTCTGTCTGTTTGTTCCTGCTAATCTCTGAAATGGCTGGACCGATTTTGACGGGGCTTTTTTGTCACGTAGCTGATATAATAAGGAGTAACTTAGGATACATTTGTTTTAGAAAAAAATCTTTCATTTAAAAAAATAACATAAAAAAAACGAATTTACTTTTTTTGTTAAATTCCACGCGGACGAAGTCACGGGTACAGCTAGTCTAAAATAAAGTATAAGTAAGTAAGAACTAATGAAGATTGTACATGCAGTAAAGTAATGTACTGTATCAGCCCATATACTTCCTACTGCAGGACACAAGCCTCCTCTACAATCGAGAGTACTATTGAGATTGGTTAGGCCATAATAGTCTACCAGTCTGACCTAGTGCCAGGCGGACTTTACATACCATAGAAATTCTTACAAATCGCTATGGTATACAGGTTTCCTCACGATGTTTTCCTTCATTGTTATAGTGCGTGGTGATTGACTATCAATACACACATGACTCCGAAAAGTCAGAGGTGTGGCCGTGGGATTGGAACCACGACCACCGTGAACATGTTGGCAGCCGCGTCTGGTCCGTTTACCAACAGGCCACCACTTTTTGTTCATTCAAAAAGAAAATTAAGGCACAAAATACTAAATTAGTATTTTTTTTATTGCAGTGAATGGCGAGACGAGCATGCCGTTCGCCTGATGGTAAGCGATGCGACTGCTCATGAACAGTAGCAAAACCAAACAACAACTTGAATTACAAAGCAATGCTTGGTATTCCACTGCGCTCGCCATCCTGAGACATAAGATGTTAAGTCTCAATATGTCCAGTAGTTACTCTGGCTACAATTCTGTGGTTAAGGAGTCATTGTAAAAGAAAATTCTGTTTAAATCAACTAAAATAGCTTTAATAATCACATTTTAATATACCTAAGACTTCGTTCCGTGCTTTCTACATGATACATTATGTAGAATCAAAAACATATTTACAAAATATGTACCCTAAAATTACTGTCAGATAATTACTTAGATAATTACCTCTCCTCTCGCTCTGGCTGTGTGTGCTGTCTGTTTTTATCTCTTTCACTCCTACGTATATATCCTATATCTCGCTCGTTTCCCGCTTTGTTACGCGTGTAATGTCTTTTTTGTCTCTTTCACTCCTACGTACTCTTTAGTTTCTAACTCTTTCTCCCCTCTCACTCGTTTCTCTCTTTATTGTTACGCTTGTAATCTTAGTTGTTGTCTCTTTCAGTTCTATACACATAATCTTCCTTCTCGCTCGGTTCCCGCATTATAGTTACGAGTGTAATATCTGTTTTTTTCTCTTTCACTCTTAACTACATTATCTCCCCTCTCACTTGGTTTCCGCGTAACTACGCGCGGCAGTTTTGGTTCGAAATAACCGCTTCATAATATTTTTGACAGAAAATTTCTGTTGATTTTTTGATTGGGGAATTGTTTGGAACAATTATGATAGTAAAATTTTCACTTTGCGCACGCACAAAGCTAAAAAAGCGAAACGATCATGTTTTTTAATTTGATGAATTACAAGTACCAGGACCTCATAAATTTGCCGGAGATATTTTTGATTCTACATAATGATCTTGAGCAATATCCATTGCGACAAAATAATTCGTGCCCGTGAAAAGCGACGCGATGCTGAACATTGAACACATTACATTTTTATTTTGTTGTTTCATTTCTATGATTTTAACAGCCTTAGATATATTACTTTATACTGGCACGACAGAGTGACTACAATGTATTGGTAACTGTAGATTAAAGACAGTTAGTTTTGTCTTTTCGCTCCAACTGACAAAATATTTGGTAACTAAAATAGTTTTTAAAATAAGTTGTAAGCTTAGAGTATCTATAATATAGAGGGAGCGCTGGTACTTCAAAAACGCAGATAAAAATAGTGGTGCTGGGCCTCCTTTTCTGCCCTCCTATTGGCTGATATTTGACAGCTTGTCCAACATACTTGAATTACTTGGAAAAGAAAACTAAAAATAAATAGTTTAGAGCTATTTAATTCCACTCAAACTCGTTTGAAAAGGATAATAGTTAAATATAATTTCGTTTATCAAAGCAATTTATTGCTAAATAATTAATTCAATTTTCACTAATATAGGAGGGCTACCAACATTACGAACAAGAAAATATTCACGTTTTCAAGCCGCGAATGTATGACAGCACTCCCTCTATAATATACTCTAATGTTGTAATTTTAACAGACGTCGAAAGATCGTAGACAATGTACAACTTCGATCGGCCGACATAATAATTGTAATATTAACTTTATGTAATCTAAGTTGCATTGTAATCATTTGTCGTGACAGTGAATAAGGACACTGCAATATTTTGTAATTAAAATAATCTTATAAACATCTTTAAATTCAGACTAGAATATTCTACGTTGTTGAATTGCTCGCGACTGTATGAGCCTATATACGTCCCCACTGCAGGGCACGGGCCTCCTCTACAATCGAGAGTACAGATTGAGAGGGGTTAGGCCATATAGTCCACCACGCTGGCCTAGTGCGGGTTGGCGAAACTCATGTGAGAGCTGAAATTTTCTCATTTGAAATACGTGTAGAATAATCATGAAATCATTTGAATATATGAAAAATAATTATCAAATGAATAAAAGTAGCAATTATTTCCAAGTTTTCAATATAAAATCTATATTTAAATAAATTCATTAGTCGCGAGCAATTATCATTATATATTTGTATATACAAGGTGTAATATTAGTTGAGAGACATATTGGACATATATTTTTTCTCAATACATAATATTTATTTTTTGATGAATTTATCTATTGGATGCAATTATATAACAATCAAAATTAAATAATAATCACAGGTAAATTAAAATAAGTACTGTACTGTATCAGCCCATATACGTCCCACTGCAGGGCACGGGCCTACTCTACAATCGGGAATACGATTGAGAGTGGTTAGGCATATAGTCCACCACGCTGGCCTAGTGCGGGTTGGCGGACTTACATACCATAGAAATTTAAATAAGCATGTAAAGTAAATCACTTAATTGCATAATATCCATGTTGATATTTTTTTCAAAAATTTTGAACATTTTTTTATATAAATAATCAATGTTTTTGAATAGATTTTTATTCATTACGTAGCATGAATTATTTCTTTATGTCCCTCATTATTTACACCTTGTATAATTTTCTGAAGACATATTTTTGTCTTCTATTACATTGTAATTGTGAAACCCGAGCTATGTATTGGTATTTAAAAACATTGATTTATATCATCTTTCGATCTCATTCATAGACCGATTAAAAATCTATTTTAGTTATCGAATGTTTCTGTCCCTTTCTAACGATTTTTGAATTCAGTATGAGCGAAAAAGACAAAACATTCGGCTAAATTAGGTTTTAAAATGAAAATGTCTATGAATGAGATCGTTGTATAAAATCAAACTATAGTATTTCGTCTTACGCATAGGCCATAGAGTAAAGAAGCGGCCATAAATACTAGAGAAACGCGTCTTAGACCGATCTGAACAATGGATTCTTTTGTTGTGTGCACATTATCAGTCGTACGACTACCACCCGCTGCCAATAAACAATCCCAATCCAAAATTTGCCGTTTTAGATTGACAGCTCAATCTTTTTTCTGATACTATATTGCCACTAATCAATCTCAGTAGTGAAAAAACTATGGCAACATGACAAGAGACCAATCGAAAAGTAGAAAACAATCCAGATTGACTTCAATTTAATTTTTTCGATTGATTATTGGCATCGGCCGTAAGTTTCAAAGGAAAATGGGCATTCTCCGTTGAATAAACCTGCCAAATTACCTGTTAAATAAAGCTACGCATAATTATAATAGTTGTTCTTTGATTTCAGCCAAAAAATATCCATTACCAAACCTATATCCAGCAATGGACCAACCATAGCTCGATTTCCACAAAAATTAAGTACTAAAAATGCACCTAATTATGTTTTATAGGTCTAATCTGTTTCAACTTGGTCGACTGTCCATCAAACTTAATATCAACGTCACAATCGCTTAAAGGATGCGATATAATCGAACTAGTATCGTCTCGTCTATCGTTTTCTGGACTTAGTGGAGTCACGAAACCACTATCATCAAGTTTCGCTTCCTCTACCTTCTCAATCTTTGGTTTTAGATTTAAAGACATACTTTTTCTGCTCTGAAACATGTTAACATCATCCAAATACGATTTCGGAGTCAATTTCTCGTCCAATTTCTTCAAATTCTCATCAAAATCGTGCTTCAATTGCTGCTCAAATAACCTTTCCTGTCGAATTTGTTCGTGTGTGCTCGCGAAGAACCCTGTATTCTTCCGTCCAAACTCTTTTAAAGACTCCGAAAGACTTTCGTCTTCACCCTTCCTAATTCTTTCTAATTCTTCTTTCTCATCCAGCGACTTTAGAGGGAAGTTCTTTGGTACTAACCCCGATTGTACCGATTGGGATTTCTTCATCAAAAACTGTCTTTTATCGTTCTCAGGGGAAGCTTGTCTGTTCATCTGATTCACTTCTTCTTTACTCATTTTGGAGAATAAATTCGGAGTGCTCACTTGCTTTAACGACTTCACTTCTTCATCGTTTGTGGAGAATTTCGTGGAGAATATTTTCGAGCTGAAGGATAACCTCTTGCTGTGGTTTTGGACTATTTTCTTCACCTCTAATGGGACGTCTGTTCTGTGATGGTAGGTTATGTATCTACTTAGTAAAGCTAATTGTTGCTCCATATTTTTGTTTATTACTTCGAGTCGCGCTTGGCTCTTTTGGTAGTTTGTTATCGCGTCCATTGCCGACTGCAAAATAAAATTCATTATTTATTTTTGGACACATAAAATTGCATGTAGGTTTTATCTGAATGATATTGTACTTTGGAGACTGTCTCGCCCTCACACCCACCACTGTAACTCGTGTGTCGCAGGATCAACAGCACGCATTGTAATGACACCGAGCATTGAAGCTCGGCGAGTCTCCGGGGATGTCTAACTTGTCTTTAACCCGCAACGAAATCAATCAGAAAGGTAAATTAGGAGTGGGAAATACAATTATTGTCCACTTTCCTCCGTGCAAAGGGGGATATTGTACAGTTGAAAAAAACTATAATTTAAAATGTAAAAAAAATGTCTGGGAGTAGAATTAGTGGTCTTTATCACTCATGGGGACAGAATCGCCTCCTACAAGATTTAGTTTTCTATGTAATAAGCTTGACAAACTGTGTATGTCCTGTACTGTTGTATGTCCAAAATCGAATTAACGCAAAACATATTTATTATTCTTTCCACAATTTTAATTAAGTATGGTCCAAATATATTTTAATTTTGAGTAAAGGTCTAGTAGAGGTGAGGGTACGTAGATTTACTTTGGACATACTATGAATTGTCAATTTTACCACCTGAATATCTGGTCTTTTTTTAAAGTTTTGTTTACCCTGTATACAGCATACAGGGTATATCCACACAACTACCGAAAACGAAGCCAGGTGTTAGTTTTAGTGACTTCAGACACGATGCAACAAAAAAAAATGTATTTACCCTATCGTCGTATTCGGGTGGTATTTCATAGATTTTTCCTAAAATAGTGTACAGCCTTCTATTTATAAAGATTATTTGATACGCCAGGGTTTAAATTATTATTTGACCAAAAGCTATGGATTGACCACCCAAATACGATAGGACAAAAAATAGTCACCCGGCTTGGTTTTCGGTCGCAGTCTGGATACAGCCTGTACACAAGAACAACATGTATAAAAATAAATAAATAAATTATTATCCCAGCACTCACATCCAACTCCTCGCTCATCTTATTGTTCTCAGCGGTGAGTTTCCTGTTCTGTTCCGTGAGGGCGGCCAGGCGAGGCATCTCCTCCCGCAGTACCGCGTACTCCACAGCGTAGTCGCTTAGTTGACGACTTATGTCCAAGGAATGGACCTGGGGATGGACATACTAGTTATCTCTATCTTTCTTTCTCTCTCTCTTCAGCCATAGGAAATCGGTCTCTGAACATAGGCTCAGAAACGTAACGTAGATAATACTATATCGTTTATAGGTTACAGTAAATCCTTACTGTAACCTATAAACGATATAGTATTATATCTATGTTGCATCTAATTATCATCATATTTTATATCTTGTTAACAGAGCCGAAGGCAAAAAAATATTTTTATTGGAATTTAAGTTCATTTCTCCAAGAACTCCGGACTTGGATCTCAATAATGTTTAGATTTATGAAAAATATATATTTTTCCTTACACAAAAGTTTCATAGTAAAATGGGCATTCTCCTTTATGTATTAATAAATCAATTGAATTGAAATTCGTACACCTGAACCCCCAACTTTCGTACTTTTCGTTTATCCATCCCATGGTTGTATGGCAGAGATTGCTTCAAGCAATAAGACCGTCACTTACACATTTCTTTTTTTTTCATGTTGTTTTGTCATTTTTATGTATAATATGGTGTACAATTAAGTGTTAAATAAATAAATAAATAAATATGGTCGAAGTGCGTGGTGGCCTGTTAGTGCGTGGTGGCCTGTTGGTAAACGGACTAGACGCGGCTGCCAACATGTTCACGGTGGTCGCGGGTTCAAATCCCAGGGCACACCTCTGACTTTTCGGAGTCATGTGTGTATTGATAATCAATCACCACGCACTAAAACGGTGAAGGAAAACATCGTGAGGAAACCTGCATACCATAGCGATTCATAAGAATTTATATGGTATGTAAGTCCGCCAACCCGCACTAGGCCAGCGTGGTGGACTATATGGCCTAACCACTCTCAATCGTACTCTCGATTGTAGAGTAGGCCCGTGCCCTGCAGTGGGACGTATATGGGCTGATCCAGATATTTTTTAATTACAGACGAGCTAGCTGCCCGCCTGATGGTAAGCGGCTACCGCTGCTCATGAACCTCTGCAGTGCCAGGGGACCAGCACAAAAAAGTCGCTGCCTACCTTTTTGTACCACCCTGCATAAGGATCTCACCTTCTTCATGACCTTCTCGTACATAGCCCGGTTCATATCAGGCAGCTTGTGTTTGAGGTACTCTGCAGCCTCCTCACAACTCTCGCACATCATCAGGCCGTCTTTGTGGACTGATAGGAGGGCCAGGGATACTGAGAACACCACGTCTAAGGACTCCAGAAAGATTAGGTCTGTAAGACAAAAATATCAAACATATAATATATAGGAAATGAAATGAAAATATTTATTGAACCCATGATTTTTATGGACGTGTGGTATGTCTCTCATATGTGAGAGGCCATCTGGATAAGTACCACCGCAATGTCTATTTCATAATATCTGGCCGGCATTATGCTTACCACCAGGTGCAATGCAGTCACTGTGCCGTGCCAGAATTTAAAAAATCTACAATCTTTTTATCCAAACGCATTGTAAATGCACTGTTGTGTTTCGGTTTGAAGGATATTGTAGCCAGAGTAACTACTGGACAGATCGAGACTTAATATTTTAGTTGTTTGGTTTTGCTACTGCTCAAGAACGGTCGTATCGCTTATCATCAAGCGAACGGCAGGGCGTCTCGCCATTCATTGCAAATAAAAAAAAATAGACATCGCGGTGGTACCTATCCAGGCCACCTCTCATATATGAGAGACCTACCACCAGTAAAGTTAGTTGCATTGTTTTAGTCGTCAATAAAACTACCACCCGGCTTCGTTTTCGGTAGCATTGTTGATACACCCTGTATAAGAGTTTATATATTCTAAAGAATTAGCTAAAAATATAAAAACGGAAGAGATGAGAACAGTGCCTTGCCTAAATTTTAGACTTTGCCTAGTTTGGGTATCTCTGGTAATACTGAAAATAAGGATATTGTTTTTCTCTATGTTTTTGCTATGCTGTTAAGTTTTCTCTTAAACTTCTGTGTTTAATAAATAAATTTATTAGTGTATGAGAGAGACAGAGAAGGTCTTACCGAACACCCTGACCACCAGCCCCAGCGGGAACTGGCTGGTGAATAGCGTCAGCATCCATGGAGCGGCGTACAGAGCTGGAGAGATGTCCAGCTCCTCCAGCTTCGCGTGGAGTTCCGGCTCGTGGTCCCGCAGGAGACGAGATAGTTGATACAGCTGGAGAAAATATTATAATTTTATTTGCTTTATACAAACAGAATACAGGCGGACTTAATGCCAAAGACATCCACATAGACTGTATGTGTGACCTTTGGGTGAAGCAGATATTGAGCAAAGCAGGTTTATTTCACATTAAAATAGAAAAAAATGGTACTTATTTAAATTCACTATTCTATACTGTACTAAACGTGCCAAAGGGATTCCATCTCAGCATAATTGCTGAATTGACATTACAACACAGCGTGGATAAGATACATGATCGTTTTTGGGAAGATTGATAAATAGCATGCAGTTATTGATTATTAAAGTGCGTGGCCTGTTGGTAATCGGACTAGACGCGACTGCCAACATGTTCACGGTGGTCGCGGGTTCGAATCCAAGGGCACACCTCTGACTTTTCGGAGTCATGTGTGTATTGATAGTCAATCACAACGCACTAAAACGGTGAAGGAAAACATCGTGAGGAAACCTGCATACCATAGCAATTTATAAAATTTCTATGGTATGTAAGTCCGCCAACCCGCACTAGGCCAGCGTGGTGGACTATATGGCCTAACCACTCTCAATCGTACTCTCGATTGTAGAGGAGGCCCGTGCCCTGTAGTGGGACGTATATGGGCTGATACAGAATGCAGTTATTGGGAAGGCGGTCGTGATTGTTGAGAAGATCTGCATTTAGTTCATCATTATTATTAATGACATTGACATAGTATATATTGTAAATATTGCCAGTTATAATAGATAACTTACTTGCACTTGTAATGCACTCATATCAGGCAAATATTGTTTCCTCAATCCTCGCCTGAACATCAAATGACGAAGCAGAATGAAAGCTTCGGCTTCTTCCATCTGAAAAAAAAAATGATTTCGTTAACCCATCCAAATCCCAGGGCACACCTCTTTTCAGTTATGTGTGTAATGATAGTCAATTACCACGCACCATAACGGTGAAGGAAAACATTGCAAAGGAACCGGCATCCCATAGGGATTTGTATGAATTTCTGTGGTATGTAAAGGCCCCCAACCGGCACTATGCCAGCGAAGTGGATTATATGGCCGAACCACTCTCAATCGTACTCTCGATTGAGGAGGCCGGTGCCCTGCAATGGGATGTATATGGCTGTGCCTATGGTACGATTACATAACTGGGGTTTCGGGTTCGAATCCCGGGTCGGGCAAAGTGATATTGGATTTTTTTATTCATTAACAGCCTGGAGTCAGGAATTTGTGCCCGATGTGAAAAATTTTGTCCCCATCACATCATGTACAATATACTTTACATTCATATCAAACAAACGTGTCAAATCAAACGAGGATCGTTTGGATAATCTTCGGTTTATTGTCGTCTTATTAATACGTCTTTAAAAAATACCGTCTTTGATCGTCTTCACGTCTTACATCGTCTTTTAGTTCTTCCAGACTGTTCTCTCTTATTCCGTCCATTCGTATTTTAACATCTCAATCATTCTAACTCTTTGCATCTTAAGTTTCTTATAGTCATCTCTTTCACACAAACCACGTTCCATATCAGTCATCCGTCTAACGTTTCATTCTACTCTTTCTTCATTCATAGCATTCAAATCCTACATATATGTTTAGGGATGAACTGGGTAGCTTCTTCAAGGAAACAGCACAACGGTTATAACTATTTATATTTACAAAGTACAGTCTTTACAAGCGTAAATGTCACAAGCCAAAGCACAGCGAAAAGCAACAAGCGGTCTGCGTCGAGTATGAATTGCGACTGGTGCGGTGGCCGGTAGGCGGGGCCTAAGTCCCGTTAGCCGGCCGACGGACAGATTCGAACCAGCGGTACATCACAGCTGTTTCTTATCTTTCAAATAACTGTGTAGATTACTTGAGTGAGTGTAACGAGTCTGAATAGCAGGTGCATGGTGTTTGTATGGTATGCTTGTGAGTGTGTGTGTGTATGTGTGTGTGTGTGTGGCTTGTATGGACTGTTGGCTACATATGTACTGGAGGTAGGTTTCTCATATGTGAGAGGTCATCTGGGTAGGTACCACCGCAATGTCTTTTTTTCCCGCCAAACAGCAGTGTTAATGCACTGTTGTGTTTTGGTTTGACGGATATTGCAGCCAGAGTAACTACTGGACAAATTGAGACTTAACAGCTTATGGCAAGCGCAGTGGAATGCCAAGCATTGCTTTGTGTTTCGAGGTGTTGTTTGGTTCTGCTGCTGTTTATGAGCTGTCGTATCGCTTACCATCAGGTGAACGGAATGCTAGTCTCGCTATTCATTGGAATAAAAATATATATATATGTAAGTCTTCCTGCAGTTGAAGAGAGTAATACTTACATGCAGTAACAACACTCCAGCAACGAAGCTCAGACCCTGGCAGTAGCCGACATCAGGGTCGAGCAGGGAGTAGGCCTTCAGGATGTTGTACAAGGCGAGCTGGCCTGGCCCCAGGGCGGACGCGAAGTATGAGTGCTTGGGGAATGTGCGACCTGGTGCGAGAGAATATTACTTTAATTTTGACTGTGGTATGTTAAGTCCACCAACCCGCACTAGGCCAGCATCGACTATATTTAAGCCCTCTGGATCGTACTCTCGATTATAGAGGAGGCCTGTGTCCTGCAGTGGGACGTATATGAGCTGATGAAAATAAAAATAATTTATTGAATGCATTAATATATTCTACATCATTTAGATTAACATTTCTTATCTACCACCCGGTTCGGAAAGCGGCTTTCACTAGAGACGAACGGGCAAGAAACTAATGTTGCTCTTTCCAAACCAGTTTACAATATAGAGATTATTACAAAAGTTACTGGTGGTACTGGTTTATACTGATGGTAGGTCTCTTATATGTGAGAGGTCGCCTGGGTAGGTACCACCGCTATGTTTATTTCTACAATTTCGGATTGAAGAACATTGTAGCCAAAATAATTACTGGACATATTGAGACTTACATCTTATGTCTCAGGATGATGACCGCAGTGGAATTTCAAGCATCGCTTTGTAATTCAAGGTGTTGTTTGGTTTTGCTACTGTTCATGAACAGTCGTATCGCTTACCATGAGGCGAACCGCGAACGGCGTGCTCGTCTCACCATTGTTGTCCTATGTTCCTTTGTATGTTTAAATCTTTAAAACTACGCAACGGATTTTGATGCGTTTTTTTTAATAGATAGAGGGATTCAAGAGGAAGGTTTATATGTATAATACGTACATATTATTGTACAGAAATCTATTTGAACCCGGGCGAAGCTGGGCCAGGCTAGTTCTGAAATAAATTATGATTTGATTTGAGTAATACTTACCCAAATCAATAAGTATAGCATGCTGATGCTTGGTAAGTCCGGCGAGTAGCGTGTGGTACGGCGTGTGGTACCGGGGACACGCGCGCGCGTCCGGCGGCGGGGCGCGGCGCGCCGCCTGCTCCGCTAGGAAGTACCATACGGCGCCGCGACAGGCTCTGGGGACTCCTGTATATATACGTATTTTATACAGGGTGCTGTTTTATACGAGTTAGAAAAAAAATGAGGCAAGTTCATTGAATATAGAACGTTGGTCTTTATGTACTCCTTATTTCGTGTAATATAAAACTGTTGTACGCAAATATAGTGAAAACGAATTCCATAATTTTTAGTACGGTAAAAATTATGGAATAAGTTTTCACTACCGCTTCCCTCCTATAGGTCATAGCGGCATCATAATACATAGCCTATTTATGTATGTAATTCCCGAAGTATTTCCCGATAAATGACCTATCCAACACAAAATTATTATCAGAATATCTCAGTAATCTGTGTAAAATTTCATAGAGAGATTAATAATTAACGATTGTGGTAAAATCAATTTATTTCAAGGTTCCTAAAATGCATAATTCAGTTTAGCAATTCACTGACCAAATATTAAAAATTTAAGGGAAGCTGTCATAGACGCGATAATCAAAGCTTTTAAAAAAAAATCTATAATTAATAACAAGGATTTGTTAAATAAATTGAATCCCACAAAACGTGGGATAAACTCACCCTGTATAACAGCTTGAGTAAGCATGTGTCGGTCTATCTGCGCCACCTGGGACGAATCCCGCGCTAATAGCGAATCCCACATTAGCGAAGCACCGGTAGGACACACCCCGAGCTCTGTGTACTCCAGCTTAATACGACGCACTGCTGAAGATTCTTCGCTCTCTGAAAATGAAAACATTTTAAAGTTTTACACGTTATACAGGGTGTATTAAGATTGCTATCGAAAACGAAGCCGGGTGGTAGTTTTAGTTCGAACACAATACAACATTTTTTTTGCAATAAATGCGATGACTTTTTTATTTTTTTCCTATCGTCGTATTTGGTTGGTAAATACGTAGTTTTTCAAAAATAATAGTGTGAACACTTCTATTTTAAAGGTATGGTATTGCGTACCTTGAGTGGGTTTAAATTATTATTTTGTCAAAAACTATAAATTTATCACCCAATTACGATGATATTTAAAAAATGGTCGCATTTGACAGCCTCCGTGGCGCAGTTGGTTAAACGCCGCCTGTGAAACGAGAGGCCGCGGGTTCGATCCCCGCACCGAGAGCAATGTTTGTGCAGCCCACAAATATTTCTTCCGGGTCTGGGTGTTTGTGAGACCGAAAAGTCTCTCGTAGTTCCTGATACACGACACAAGACTCGATCTTAGTGTGGGGTCAGGACTATGTATGTGACTGTTGGGTGTTATTTATTTATTTCTTCGCGAATTTTTTTGTTGCATTGTATTTGTAGTCACTAAAACTACCACCCGGCTTCATTTTCGGCAGTACTCTTGATATACTTTGTATAAATTCTGAAAAATAATAGAAATCAATATAACTAGTACAAAAATAGTCTCTACACTAATAGGTATAAGGTACCTTCTTTTTTTATATTTGTACTCTTTTTGTTACTTTATTGTACTGTTACATTATTATAAACTAGCGGCCCGGCCCGGCTTCGCCTGGGTGCAAATACAGATTCCAGTCCATATTTTATTTAAAATCAATATGACAGCCGTTGTCTAAACTACTTATCCAATTTCAATCCCATCCTGTACCTATTCTTATGTCCCATTTTATCCACCTTATATTCTATTCTATCCCATCTCTCCAGATTCAAATCATTATTTTGCTATGGAAATATTATAACACTGTTACTACTCCGACGACATTCATTGAAATCAATTAAAAGATACCATAGATGACCCGACCACGCTTCGCTATGGCTTAGTTATTATATGATGAATTTTATATTGAATTGTTTAGCATAGCAAAAAAGCCCGACCCACCTTTGCCTGGATGCAGATATTTTTTTATTTTACTCCACACCTAATACATGTTATTTTTCGTATAAGCTCTTGTATACCTAAACATGAATTAGCTATCCTACTGTCCTGCTCAATTCCGTCCCATCCCGTCTGTTCAGTCACTTCCCGATACGTCCCGTCCTTTCTCTTCATTGACCATCCTGTCTTATACCGTGCATTTACATTTCGTCCTATCAAATGTGTCAGCTATCCCAGTCCTCTCCCCTACCTCCCACTCTATTATATCCCGTTTCTCCATATCCAAATAGTGTGCCTTATAAATTTTTGACATTAAACACTTTAGCGATTTTGATTATCCATGCAATATTCCATACCTTATTTCGCCCCCAGTATGCTGTTTTCCAAAAACATTACGCCATTACTTTTTGTTAGTAATAAAGAGATTAAATATAAATTTTCATAGAAATACACTCACACACACAATTAATGTAGTAACGGTCATTGAGTAACGGTAGTAACAATTATATTTAACTGGTTTCTCAAGACACAGACAACGCCTAATTTGAGAATCCCTGCAATATTCTCCATAATTATATAAAATTGTTATTTTATTCAGTTCAGTTCAGTTTTTATTTTTATGTGTTATTTTATGAAAGATTTTTCATTTTCAAGTGACATTCTATCTTGAAAAGAAGTAAAACTTCTTACGTGTGAATATTATTTATTTGATTGTCCTATATTTATTTAGCTTCATAATATACTCTTTAGTTTACACAAATTAAATTTCTGAACGTATGCATAAATATTTGACAACCAATTTAAATGTCAACCACTTTTCATTACTGTCATTATTTTACATCTTTAAAATCTAAAATACGCCATTAATCGAATATTGTGGATATATGTTGTCGATTCGAAACCTTTATTTAAATACGTTATTTAATTTGAGGGAAGAGTTTACCGTATTGACGGTATGAACATTAAATGTTTGACAGTTACAAACCCATGAACATTTTGTATGGTAACATGTAAAAATCCAAATATCTTACGGAACCCTATTTTTTTCCAAAATAAAATATAGTCTATGTTACTCGTGGATAATGTAGCTTTCGAATGGTGAAAGAATTTTTAAAATCGGTCCAGTAGTTTTTGAGCCTATTCATTACAATTAAACAAACAAACAAACAAACAAAGTTTTCCTCTTTATAATATTAGTGTAGATTTATAATTATTTTACTGTGTTGTATGCGGCTTATCCATAATAAATGCATTTTTCTTTCTTTCATTCTTACCTCTCAGCTTAGCGTTTTCTTTCTCCATCCTGACTAGGAGTATGGTCTGATCTATCGCCATTTTCCAAAGCTGTCGCAGTTGCTCCCTACTCCGCTTGCCTTTGTGTGCTGACGGCTTTCCAAGCAGGTTCGTTGATAGTTCTCCTAAAAGAAAACATAACATAGGAATACTTTAAAAAGATTATTTAACAATTATTAGTGATACAATACGAACGTGTTAAACATTTGATTTCGAGCAATAATGATTCCTAAAAGATAACGTTTATAAAAACATGGATTTGAAAATAGGTAGTTTAACAATGAACAGTGATATGGATATTCAATTGGTACAATCGATTTGTGTCAAAGATTTGATTTTGATCACTAGGTAATGATTCCTAAAAAGTATCGCTAATAAAAACATGGATTTAAAAACAAAGGGGTTACTCTAAAAACGATACGAACTTCGAATGTATAGACGCTGTACATAAAACTTCACTAATGTACCTAGATACTCCACAACATGTTGGATTCGTCTATAGTACGTCGCAACCGTAGACTAAGTTCGGAGAAAATGATAAGTATAATAGAGAATAGTATTGATTTTAAGTGGAAAACTTATATCCCACTCCGGACCTCGAATATCCGACCATTCGAATTTCGTATCGTTTAATAGAGTGACCCCCTGATTCAAGCGTTGTGGATGTTCATATGATGATGATGTTTCATGGTCAGGGATGCTCCTATCTAGTGGTCATGGCCTGCCCTAGTATAGGTGCTACGAGTACGCGACCTCGGCCCCCGAGCTACTGCAGTCACCTTAACTTCCCGTCCGTGACTGCAGTATCCACTCCCTCAGGCCATACCTTTCCTATAACATCCTCTACCCACAAATCCTATTTCCTTTCCCCGGTTAATGGCGGGCAGCAGCGTCATTAACGCCAGTCCCCTACTGCGCTCGCCAACCCGCCTGCCAAGCGTGGCGAGTAATGGCAAATACCCCCTTAATGGCGACACATATTGAGACCAGGCCCCCAGTCCCCGGCAGCCCCACTATTCCTGGCTATGGTAGCAGTCATGGTTACGGTGGGGCAGGGGGTGCTAAGAATCCCCGGGTTGGCCCCGGCTACCACCCCCGACGACGACTGGCCCTGGTAACACACAACATTCGCACATTGAGGACAGACGAGAAGATTGTCGAACTGGAAGAAGAATTGAGCAGGTTACACTGGGATATTCTGGGGTTATCGGAAGTCCGAAGAATCGGGGAGGATACGATAACCCTGAAGTCTGGTAACCTGCTCTTCTACCGGGGGGACGACCAACAGTCCCGAGGAGGTGTCGGATTTCTCGTCCACAGGTCTCTCATCAACAACATCGTATCCATCGAAAGTGTGTCGAGCAGGGTAGTATACCTTATACTCAGAATATCCAAAAGATATTCGTTGAAGGTCATACAGGTATACGCGCCGACCTCGACACACCCAGATGAAGAAGTAGAGGAGATGTATGAGGACATAAGTCGGGCCATACATACTTCCAAAACCTACTTCAATGTTGTTATGGGAGACTTCAACGCAAAGTTGGGCAAGAGAAGCGATGCAGAGTTGAAAGTGGGGCAATTTGGACATGGGCAACGGAACCACAGGGGTCAGAGGCTGGCCGACTTTCTGGAGAAAGAGGGACTCTTTGCGATGAACTCTTTCTTCCAGAAGCCGCCTCACAGGAAATGGACCTGGCTGAGTCCTGATGGTTCTACGAGAAACGAGATAGATTTCATCTTGACGACGAATAGACGGATATTCAGAGATGTCTCTGTGATCAACAGGGTGAAAACCGGCAGTGATCACCGAATGGTTAGGGGAACACTGAATATCAATGTCCAATCGGAAAGGCGTCGCTTGATGAAATCTACGCTCCGACCTACTCGCGCCCATATCCAAAACCCCGAGAGCTTTCAACTCGAGCTGACAAATCGCTTTGATTGTCTAGGAGAAAACCTTGCAGTGGACGAGCTAAACAGCGGTTTGGTAGAAGCTGTCCATACGGTGGGATCTAAGTATTTTAGACCTCGCCGTAGAGATAGACCACAAAAACTCTCGATCCACACTCTTGACCTCATGGCCGAACGTCGATCTTTAGCGCTGCAGTCTTCCGTCGACGCCGAAGCATATCGGCGGCTCAATAGACAAATCTGGAAGTCCTTGCGACACGATGTCCGTGCTCACAATACTGTGAGCATTAAGGAGACAATTGAGCGGAACGGAGGCTCCAAAGTGTTTGCAAGAGACTTGTCTATTGGGCAAAGCCAGTTGTCTAAGCTGAAGACGGAGGACGGCCGCGTGGTATCGACGAGGGCAGAGGTATTAAGGGAGATCGAGAGGTTCTACGGACAGCTTTACACCTCGGTTGCCAAACCTGCTAATAGCTCGGCCGAAGACCCGAGAGCCGAGTTGATCCGACACTTTAGCGATGATATCCCGGACATCAGCCTGTGTGAGATTGAGATGGCCCTGAAGCAACTTAAAAACAACAAGGCGCCGGGCGAGGACGGAATAACTTCAGAGCTTCTGAAAGCGGGCGGAACGCCGATACTGAAAGTCCTTCAGAGGCTCTTCAATTCCGTTCTCCTCGAGGGCTCAACGCCAGAGGCATGGAGCAGGAGCGTGGTGGTACTGTTCTTCAAAAAAGGTGATAACACTTTGCTGAAGAACTACAGGCCCATCTCGCTCCTGAGCCATGTCTATAAGTTGTTTTCGAGGGTCATCACAAATCGTCTCGAACGCAGGTTTGATGACTTCCAGCCTCCCGAACAAGCCGGTTTCCGAAAAGGCTTTAATACCATAGACCACATCCATACGCTTCGGCAAGTTATACAGAAAACCGAGGAATATAACTTGCCGCTTTGTTTAGCGTTTGTGGACTATGAGAAAGCCTTTGATTCGATCGAGACTTGGGCTGTGCTACAGTCTCTCCAGCGGTGCCATATCGACTATCGGTACATCGAAGTGTTGAAGTGTATATACAACAACGCCACCATGTCGGTCCGAGTACAAGATCAGAGTACGAAGGCTATTCCACTACAGAGAGGCGTGAGACAGGGAGATGTCATATCTCCGAAACTGTTCACTGCCGCGCTGGAAAATGCCTTCAAGCTCTTACAGTGGAAAGGATTCGGCATCAACATCAACGGCGAGTATATTACTCACCTTCGGTTTGCCGACGATATTGTAGTCTTGGCAGAATCGCTGGAAGACCTTAGCACTATGCTCGAAGACCTCAATCGAGTCTCCCAACAGGTGGGTCTTAAAATGAACATGGACAAAACGAAGATCATGTCGAATGTCCATGTTGTGCCCACCCCCATCGGTGTTGGGGGCTCGACTCTTGAAGTTGTTGACGAATATGTCTATTTAGGACAAATGGTCCGGTTAGGCAGGTCCAACTTCGAGAGAGAGGTCAATCGTCGAATCCAACTCGGTTGGGCAGCGTTCGGGAAACTACGCGACGTCTTCTCGTCCAAAATACCTCAGTGCCTTAAATCGAAAGTCTTCGATAGTTGTGTGTTGCCAGTGATGACTTACGGCACCGAGACGTGGCCTCTCACTATGGGCCTTATTAGGAAGCTCAAAGTCACTCAACGAGCTATGGAGAGGGCTATGATCGGGGTTTCCCTACGAGATCGAATCAGAAATGAGGAGATCCGTAGGAGAACTAAAATAACCGACATAGCCCACCGGATTAGCAAGTTGAAGTGGCAATGGGCAGGGCACATAGCGCGGAGATCTGATGACCGATGGGGTCGGAAAGTGCTCGAATGGAGGCCGCGTATCGGAAAGCGCAGCGTAGGACGTCCACCCACAAGATGGTCCGACGACCTGATAAAGGTCGCGGGACGTCGCTGGATGCAGGCTGCCTCCAACAGGTCTCTGTGGAAATCATTGGGGGAGGCCTATGTTCAGCAGTGGACTTCCTTTGGCTGATGGATGGATGGATGGATGGATGTTCATAGTGTAATATGTTAGACGTTTAGGTGTTTTAAATCAAACATGTCTCACTTGTTCAGAGTCATTTATTTGAATACCAATAAAAAATATTAATACAAAATCAACAGTTAGCATAATAACGTAGCAACTAATTGAAATTTGTAATCGATGCAAAATTCGTACACGTCAGTTTTAACTTATTGCTAAAGGAATTCCATGTTATCGGATTTGCAAAAGGTTTGATCACTTACCATCAGGTGACATGTTTGCTCGTTTGTCGGACTATTGTATAAAAAATATGACGGTAAGTAGTAAAATAACCATACCTTCCCCTTGGATGTCTGTTGGTTGGACAACCTTCTCGTAAATAGCTTGGCGCCATGTCGAGTCCGTTTCAGTACCACCTTCAGTAGCGGTTGGACGGGAATCACTCACTTTTAGGAATCTAGAACAAAGTGTAAGAGAAATATTATGAGGATTGACTCTTGTTTGTATCAGCCATTGAGGTATTATACTAGAGCGGACATCGGGAACAAAATCTCTACGTATGGTGCGTGCACACGGGTACACAGTGAAGCGAGAGGGAAGATAATGTTCCTGCGTAGGCGTGACAGAGACAGAAATAGAATGTACCCTTCATTTTGTTACAAACATTGTGTTTGCAGTGTCCCCTCTAGTATATTATCTCAATGGTATCAGCCCATATATACCACTGCAGGGCACGGGCCTCCTCTACAATCGAGAGTACGATAGAGAGTGGTTACATATAGTCCACCACGCTGGTCTAGTGCGGGTGGGCCACAGGCGGACTTTACATACCATAGAAATTCTTGAAAATCGCTATGGTATGCAGGTTTCCTTACGATATTTTTCCTCATAAATCAACAGAATAATGTGACTATAGCCCGCCTTGATATAAAACAATGGAATTTATGTCGTATTCCCATCAAATAAGTTAGAATATCCTTTGGTAAAAAACAATTCCCATGTCATGCCTCTGCTGTGGCCTTTAGTCGATCATGATATACATTCTGTCGTATACTTTCACCAATCTCATGTATTAGGTTCAAGGTTTTGACTTCAACCCAATAATGTAAAATCAAAAAAACCGTTATTACTAGTCTCGATCACCGCTCGAAGATTACCGCGATACAGGCTAATGACTAGTGCGAAAATCGTTGGTAATCACTCTTTTTGAATAAGAATCACTAAAATATTTAAGTTAACTAGATTTTATATTATTTTATTTACTTTCGATCTCAGCTTTGTTTTAGATAATTACTAGCGTCCCGGCCCAGCTTTGCCCGGGTACAAATAGATTTCTGCACAATAATATGTACAAATTATACATATAAACCTTCCTCTTGAAGCACTCTATCTATTTAAGAAAACTGCATCAATATCTGTTGCGTAGTTTTAAAGATTGAAGCATACAAAAGGACATAGGGACAGAGAAAGCGACTTTGTTTTATACTATGTAGTGATAATTGATGTACAAATTTAAAGGAAATAAATACTTATTATTATTACTTACATATCCATCATAGGAGAGTTGGTAGAAGCTGCATCTTCTTTCTCATCAGCGTCGCTCCTCTCGTCCAAATTGGGAGTCATGTGGGTTCTCGGGGTTGGAAGACTCTCTGGAAAGAAATAACATTTTCTTTATACCGGCACGATCAAATAACTACAATGCACGTTTTCATTTTATTGGAATGATTGTCGGGAATATGATGCCATTTACTGGTACATCTGATGGTAAGAGATACGACAGCTCATGCACAGTAGTAAAACCACTTTTGGTTGGTGGTTGTTGGTTTGTCCAAACATGGTTTGCCCACTGTAATAGTCACTATTTACGGTTAATATGTGTAACATTGTAGTAGAATACAATTATTAATATTTATCGGCTCGTTTGCTATACACCACGTCTTCACCCCCGTTCCGTCCTCCACGTCTATGATCTATCTCCTTCTATATCTATCTCACTCACCCTTGGTTCGCGTAGTGTATAGTTCGAGACGACAGATGCTAAGAGTATGAATTTATCAATACACTACACCCACTTTCCTCCATAGCAAAGCAGGTGACAAATCAATGGACTACATAGGTAAATAACCTCTGGTAAAGACTTTTACAGCCAGAGAAGCCAGCTGTAATTATACGGATTAAACTATTAAAATATTTTACCACCAAAAGCTATTTTATCATCAGATTAAACAACAACATAACAGCAGTTTAAATGCACTTTTGTGTTTCGGATTGAAGGACATTGTAGTTAGAGTAACTACTGGACATGATGAAACTTTACATCTTATGTCTCAGGATGGCGAGCGAAGTGGAATGCCAAGCATTGCTTTGTAATTCAAGGTGTTGTTTGGTTTTGCTACTGTTCATGAGCGGTCGCATCGCTTACCATCAAGCGAACGGCATGCTCGTTTCGCCATTCATAGCAATAAAAAAATGCTATTATACCATGAGGTTCCACCACTTACCAGTGTCTATAGGTGCAGCGGGCGACAAGGATTTGCTCCTGGCATTGTCTGGAGACAGCAATTCAGTTCCTGAGGGTTCTGAAGACGTCTCCGTTATGTTAGGCGGGACTGGTGATGTATCCTGTAAGAAAAAAAATGTGTCAAAACACATGCCTTGGCAAAAGCGACAGCCTCCGTGGCGCAGTTGGTTAGACGCCAACTGTGAAACGAGAGGCCGCGGGTTCCATCCCCGCACCGAGAGAAATGTTTGTGCGACCCACAAATATTTCTTTCGGGTCTGGGTTTTGTGAGATCGAAAAGTCTCTCGTAGTTCCTGATACACGACACAAGACTCGATCTTAGTGTGGGGTCAGGTCTATGTATGTAACTGTTCGGTGTTATTTATTATTAGAGGGGTAGGCAGAAATGTTACCAGGACATCCACGTTTTATCTTGTGTTTACACAATATGATAGGAGCCGAGACTATCGCCATACGCATACCAGGCATAAACGCCTAGTTCCGAGCTGATAATTAATACATATACACATTTCACAACGAAGTCTTTTTTTATTGCAATACTGCACTGTGGTGAACAATAAAATGTTATCTATCTACCCAGGCGGCTTCTGATATATTAGAGAATATATTTTTTTACCGGGTTACCACTAACGCCCCACCTCGGGGGAGGGTGGAGCGATTATGTTGGGTTCACCGATAGGCATGCCAACCAAAACCCCGCGTTGCCCTCTTCAGCGCCATTGGAACGGCCCCGGGAACCCGAAGCAAGAGCGCTCCAGCTTCTACCGGGACCAATATATTAGAGGCCTACCAATGGCAAAGTTGACAGTAATCTTACCTTTTTAACTTGTACTTGTTGCACTACAGTAGTAGATTCTTCTTTAACAGCTTTCCGTTTGAGCAAGTGATCGAAGCCGCTGGAGAGAGACCGCTTGGCCTTCATGAATATAGTGCTGCCTCCTAGGTACTGGTTTAGGAACTCAGATCTGTGAAAAACGATAAATTGTAAGTATGAGTACTGTATCAGCCCATATACGTCCCACTGCAGGGAACAGGCCTCCTCTACTCGAGAGGTTAGGCCATATAGTCCACCACGCTGGCTTAATGCGGGTTGGCGGACTTACATACCATAGAAACTTTTATAAATCGCTATGGTATGCAGGTTTCCTCACGATATTTTCTTTCACCGTTTTAGTGCGTGGTGATTGACTATCAATAAACACATGACTCCAAAAAGTCAGAGGTGTGCCCTGGGATTTGAACCCGCGACCACCATGAACATGTTGGTAGCCGCGTCTGGTCCGTATGCCAACAGGCCACTACGCACTTGTATGTATATTTGTCATAATGTACCACTGTTGAGAAATGGAGTGCCAAGGTGCCCAGCATTTTAAAATAGTTAATAGAATAGACACAAAAACACAAACAAGTAGAAATAACAGCGACAACCTCCGTGGCGCAGTTGGTTAGACGCTGGCTATGAAACAAGAGGCTGTGGGTTCGATCCCCGCATCGAGAGAAATGTTTGTGCGGCCCACAAATATTTCTTCCGGGTCTGAGTGTTTGTGAGAGCGAAAAGTCTCTCGTAGTTCCTGATACGGCACAAGACTCGATCTTAGTGTGGGGTCAGGACTATGTATGTGACTGTTGTATTTATTTATAATAGTAATACCGACCTGTTCTCTGCCGTGTCGTGAACATGACGTTGTTGCTTCGCCTCGCAGTGAGCTCGCAACAACATCATCAGAAACGCGTTGTGTTCACTTGTCTGCAAATAATAAACCATTATACGTGTTAAATTATGTTTTTTGGTAAGAAAATATTGTTTATTTATATAATTTACTAGCGGTACGGCTAGGCTCCGCCAGGGTGCTGACACATTTTTCAAAATGGCGGCCAAAATGTTCAATCCCAACTGTTTAATTTAGAATAACGGCCAATCGGACTGGTGGAAGGTCTCTCATATTTGAGACACTTGGGTGGGTATCACCGCAATGTCTATTTCTCCCGCCAAACAGCAGTTTAAATGCACTGTTGTTTCGGATTGTAGGATATGAGAAACTACTGGACATATTGAGACTTAACATCTTATTTTATTTTATTTTTTACATTCAGAAAAGTAATAGCTAATATAAATAGTAAATTACAAAAATATGTAACAGAAGGCCAATTACAAGTTTTCACTGATAAATATTAAATCTTATACCTCAGGATGGCGAGGGCAATGGAATGCCAAGCATTGTTTTTTTATTCATGTCGTTGTTTGGCTATGCTACTGTTTATGAGCGGTCGTATCGCTTACCATCAGGCGAACGGCATACCCGTCTCTCCATTCAAGACAAAAAAAACATCTTTGTTTTTAATATGCACTTATAATAGCATTCTAAACTAACCTCATACATATGGTTGGTCCCGCCCTGGTATTTTGTGATGATGAGTTCCTGCTCATCATCAGGCAGTTGTTCGATACGCCGGAGAATAAATGCGTGGGTTTTCTTGTCATTCATACCTTAAAACAAACAAACACTTAGGTATGTATATCTTTTTAGGGCTCTGTAGCTAAATGGCAAAAAACGGAACCCTTATAGATTCTTAATGTTTGTTTTCCAAAACTATAAGAATACTGTTGAAACTTTGTAAATATGTAGATATATTTTGACATGAAAATAGAAAAAAAAACACTAATAAATTTTGGGACTGCTTCGGTGGCGTAGTTGTACTACTGTACGGTTACAAAGCTGAGGTCTCGGGTTCGAATCCCGGGTTGAGCAAAATGATATTGGATTTTCTTTTTCATTATCAGCCCTGAGTCAGGAATTTGTGCCCGATATGGCGATAGGCTCGCCACCTATCACATAGTGTGACGGAATATACAAGGCGAAATGTCACCCACATTTCCTGGCACCTCTGTCTACCCCTTCTGGGAAAAAGGCGTGAGTTTATGTATGTAATTTTGGGGGTTCCCCATATTTAGAATTGAAACACAAAAAAAATTCATGTGGATAGGTCTTCAAAAATCATATTGAGAATTGAATTGGTATTTCTTGCCATAGAAGAAATTGTAGCATTTGAAAATACACATATTGCTCATCGTTATTGACCGATAGGCTGGAGTCCATATTAGTATTTTGATATAATGTGATTAAAGTTAGTCTGGTAATAACAACTATCGTATTTATAATTGAAATAAAACTATTATTTACAAATTTTATCGCGGATTTGATTATTTTTTTAATTTCCTTATTTTACAGCTTTCGTGGTCGCGGGGCGGACTGGGGTATTAGTCATCCGCTCTGTGACTGTTACAATTTAACTACCCTTAATTTACAATTATTAAGTTAAAAAGTTAATTAGCGTTCCGCGATAAATAAAATCCCTAAATAATTGTTTTACTTAAATGTGCAACATTCGCGTAAATCTAAGAAAACATTGTGTTTAATAATATTTACCATCAATATCATGGCACAGTCGATGGTACCACAGCATTGGACAATGTTCACAAGTCATGTTCGGCGACTTCTCTCGTGTTTTCTTCAGAAGTTCAGCGTGAGCGACGAATGCTTGCTTTATTGCTGTTGGAAATTACAGTTACCATAATAAACACGCAATGTATATTGAGATACATGAAGTTTCCTAATTTTAGTTTTACTAGTGGTAGGCTCTCATATGTGAGAAGTTGCCTGGGTTGACAGCACCGCAATGTCTTGTCATGCCGCTAAACAGCAGTGTAAACGCACTGTTGTGTATCGGATTGAAGGACATTATAGCCAGTGTAGCCACTGGACATATTGAGACTTAACACGGTATGTTAAGTCACTTAAAATCATATTGCGGCGTCAGTAGTAATGAGAACTGTTGTGATTTCAAATTAACATTACCACCTTGTTACTTTTGAAGCCTTAGAAAACTTTACAATTCTACTATTGCTAATTGCTATATATAACCTTTATTTAAATCTCAAATTAGCAAATTAGACACATAAGATTGACTTTTCAGCATCTTCTTTAAATGGGTTCGCAAAAAATAACTCCTTCATAGATAAAATATTAGCCGATCGGCTTTGTGAATCACATAAATCGGGAAGTTTAGCATATTCATATAACTTGTGAAATTTTATTATCGCATTCACTTGCTAAATGCCATTTATGATTGCTATTACTGTTTATGCCAACACTAAGAGTCAGGACTATGTATGTGACTGTTTGGTGTATTTTTTTTTATTGCAATGAATGGCGTGACGAGCGTGCCGTTCGCCTGATAGTAAGCGATACGACCGCTCATGAACAGTAGGAAAACCGAACAACGCCTTGAATTACAAAGCAATGCTTGGTATTCCACTGCGCTCTCCATAAGATGTTAAGTCTCAATTTGTCCAGTAGTTACTCTGGCTACAATGTCCTTCAAACCGAAACACAACAGTGCATTTACACTGCTGTTTGGCGGGAAGAATAGACATTGCGGCGGTACCTACCCACGCGGCCTGTCACATATGAGAGACCTACCACCATTTTTATACCACGGTATTTATTTATTTTATTCTTACCACTGACCACCTCTCCCGCCACTGCATCACTTTCGCACTTGAACACATAGCACGCATAAGTGTCATTAGTCTCACGACACACGAAGCCGAAGTGGTCCTTATTATGCCGGCCGACGACGCAACTGACCACGTCCTTGAATGCTCGGTGTAGGAGAATCTGCTTCCTGTCTGGACTTATCAGTCTTAGTTCTGATCTTCCCACCTGAAAATAATAAGGTTTTGTTTCTGTATTTATATATTTATATCATGTTTTCATACCAAAGGGAGCAGTAAACACAGTGGGCCTTATTAATAAACTCGGATGAGCGAAGGATTAAATTTTAGCCCAAAACTATAAAATTGAATAATTTATTTTGACCGTTCTTTTTACTTTTAAAACCAGTGGATTGCCATAACAGGATTATCATGTTAGGCTGAGGAATATAGATTTTTATTAATATAGTCATTACTATCTAGCTATTCATAATAATAGATTGAATTCTCTAGCCCAATGCCTAAAGTTAATCCTTCGCTCATCCAAGTTTATTAATGAGGCCCAGAGGTAAAGTAAAGAGAGTAAAGTTTAATATTCTATGCTTTAGTAAAGGAAATTATTGCTTATTTCAAATTAACATCACCAACTTGTTATTTTTGAAGCCTTAGCATGCTCTATATTTCTGCTATCGCTAATTGCGTCCCCACCGAATTTGGAAACGAAAAAACTAACCATAATATAGTATGTTAAAACTATTTTTCACATCTAAAATTACACACAAAATTAACTGTTCCGTTTCTTCTTTAAATTGGTTCGTAAAAAAAATTACTCATTCGAGTAATCTAGCAAAAACTCGTATAATAATTTTAGCCGATCGGGTTTTTGGATTACAATCGCAAATCGCAAAATGTAGCTTATCTAAATAACTTGTGAAATGTTATTATTTACATCACTTGCTATTTGTGAGTGCTATTGCTATTTATTCCGACATTAATTTAGAACCTTAAGGGCCAAGACATTTACTCATAGCTATTGGGCAAAATAGGGCAGAAAATTCTTACCTGAAACAGCATTGTCCTATTTTGTTCCCCTATAAGATGTGTAATGGGCGTCTTATTACTAATAGATCCAATGGACGCCGATCTATCCCTGAAAAATGGTTTAATTTCCACCATTTTCTTCACCTCCTCCCCACTAGAAGTCCTAGAAATCTCATTGAAATTTGTTCTCATGTCCCTCCTATCTTTCAACGGATCGGCAACGTTATTCGCATTCTCTGAAATTTTCGAGTTTTCTAAATCGGATTTGTCGCTCTGTGTTACAGAACTCGCTGTGTCTGAGATAACTGATCCTATTTCCGCCTTTTCTTCATCTTCTCTAACCGTTCCAAGATTTGTTTTGATATTTAGCGATAGAGGGTCTTGGGTCTGAGTTGGCTTTTTTATTTTCTCGACTCGCTCTTTCGAGAATAGGTCGAAATCATCGTCTATTTGTTTAGTGTTTTCTGATAGAGTTTCCACACTTTTCCATGTGTTTCCTTTGAGGGGTTCTAGCGGTGTTGTGCTTGGCGATACGATTTTCTTTGCCTCTGTCGGGTCTGATTTTTTTTCTTCAGTTAGATTGTCTGTTGAATCGCTGCTGAACAGAGATGTCTGTGGACAAAACAATTTAATTAAAACCTTTTATTGAACAAGGATATTATAATATTTGAAAACTGTAAAAATAAAGAACAAATGAGAACAATTGACATACAATGTAATAAACTTAGGAATTAACAAACCCATTAAAATTACGTACTTAACACAACAAATAAATAAATTTAAAACAACTCCTATTTCCTACAGTATTTACTTCTGTTTGTGATAATACTAAATCCCAACAGTTAATGACAAAAATACAAAAAAAAACGATTGGAACGTAGAGAAGGACACAAATAAAATCAATACAGTCGAATTAAAAACCTCCTTTTTCAAAGTCGGTTAAAAATAATACTGAACCATTTTCATTCAACCATTTCAGCTTATTGTTTTTGGAAAACTTACAGACCAAAACAAAAGGTAAGGCAACAATTACTATAAGTAAAAAAATTACAATTACATGGCTTTCGTATGAAAAATAATTTTTACTATCCGTGACCAACCATTTCTTCCGCGCTTTCGTTCATTTCAGTTCATCTTAAGGTTGTCTGGTAGAAATCGCCGTCTATATTTCTCCTAATTTGTGTGGTATACAATCATGTATTTATAAATAAATAAATAAAACAAATATCTTACCCCAGTAGAAGATAGAAGACTATGGCGTCTTTTCAAAGCTTTCTCTGCCTCATGTTGTGCGAATTTGGTTAAAGCATCGTCGATGAGAGATTCCGGCACTTTTCTCTGTGATATTCGCACCTTGCCTATGTATAGCACCTGAAAAAATACTTTTTAATTCCCGTCCAAAAGTGCAAAAACAAATGGGGCGCCTGGGTAGGTACCATTGCAATGTTTATTTCTCAAGCAATGTCAATGCACTGTTGTGTTCCGGTTTAAAGGACATTGTAGCCAGAGTAACTACTGGAGATATTGAGAGTTGACATTTTATGTTTCAGGATGGCGAGCGCAGTGGAATGCCAAGCATTGTCTTGTAATTCAAGGTTTTGTTTGGTTTTGCTACTGTTCATGAACAGTTGTATCGCTTACCTACAGGTGAATGACATACTCGTCTCGCCGTTCATCGCAATAAAACAATATTTGAAGCCTCTATTCGCAAATTCTCTGCTTATTTACTACGCTAACTGTGCCGACTGGAAATGTTTGACTGGATTGCTCAACGACATTTGGTCAGGGTAGTAAAATAAGTTGCGGGACGTTTCAAATATTCATTTAGTAAAGAATTACCTCAAAAAAATGTGAGTCTGACAGTGAGAGATCAGCGCAGAGTGAAGTCAGAGCTGAAGCGTTGCTTACACTGCGCACTAATGGAGGCTGTGACTCGCATCCTCTGAAATGAAATGACAGTAAGTTAAGATCGTCCCATTCTTCAGGCAAAGAAGTCCTGTGGAACACTGGCCTTCCTCAAGAATTTCCTTAGCTAGGAATATTGGAAGCAGTTTCCAGCAATATTTTTAAATGATATACCGGGAGTGCAGGAAAATGGAGCTATTGCTAAGTTTAGTTTTAAGGTTACAAGGGCATAATACATATTTTATCGGGATAAAAAGTATTATATAGCCTTCCTCTGTATACGTAAATGGACTATTCAAAACAAAAAGAATTGTTCAATTCTGACCAGTAGTTCCTTAGTAATCGTGAGAAAGTCTACGCATCATAAAGATTTGGACAAGATATTCTTTAGTAAATAAATACACCCAACACTCACATACATAGCACATTTTGAATTTTGAATTTGAATTTGAATTTGAGCCCACACTAAGATCGAGTCTTGTGTCGTGTATCAGAAACTACGAGAGACTCTACACTCTCACGTATGAAATGAAAATATTTATTGAATCCATAAAATGTCATACACTATTTAGATTCAGTCACTTTTATCTCCACTACCACCCAGACCCGAGCAAATATTTGTAGATCGCACAAATATTAGTGGTTGCGAGGATCGAACCCGCGGCCTCTCGTTTCACAGCCGGCATCTAACCAACTTCGCCACGAGGCTGTCGAATTATACATATAATGGGACTTTTCTCCTGGGAAAACTATTTAACATCGTGAGTAACACTCATATGTAGTACTTACAAATTGCTATTACTGCAATTCCCAGCCAAGGTGATAGCTGGGTTACTCCAAGGTGTATGCTCTGCTACGTTCTGCTGGACGAAGCCGATGTTCTTGGTGACTGCTCCGTTAGTAAGCGAGGTGGCAGAGCCCCCGTGGCTCGGCCCCCCTGGGGACGGCTCACGCATCTGCCCGAACAGGTCGGTAACCTGGAACCAATCAAACAAATAGTTATGATTACAAGTTCTGTACGTCCCACTGCAGGGCACGGGCCTCCTCTACAATCGAGAGTACGATTGAGAGGGGTAAGGTCACATAGCCTAACAAAAGTTTACGAGTTCTGCATCTCTATCTGTATCAGCCCAAAAAAAATTGTTATGTTTACGACTTCTGTGTAAGACCATATGCGGCCCGCTGCTGCGGCCTCCTATACAATCAAGAGTACGATTTTTACGAGAGAACAGTTTACGAGTTACATATATACATAAAGATAAAGATAAAGAAAAACTCGCGCCTTTTTCCCAGAAGGGGTAGGCAGAGGTGCCAGGACACTCATACTTCGCCTTGTACGTTCCGTCCCACGATGTGATAAGTGACGAGCCTATCGCAATAGCGGGCACAAATTCCTGACTCTGGGCTGATAATGAATAGAAAAATTCAATTTCACTTTGCCCAACCCGGGTTTAGAACCCGAGACCTCAGCTTTGTAACCGTACCCTAGTACAACTACGCCACCGAGGCTGTTTACGAGTGATGAGTGAGAATTTACACTTCCTACATGAAGAATAAAAATCATCTATTTACATTCATTTATAGTTTCAGACAATAACTTTCAATTCAACATGTCGCATACGTCACAATCCAACGAACATTAATGAGCTGTCATTGCGGTAATGAAATGTTTCGTCCCCAGTACACGTGAGCGGTAATGCTGGGCGTCCATTACACGCGTCTTGACGTCGCGATTAACAACGTCATTGAATAACATTGCAATTATGGAACGTGTTGATGGAGTAGTGTCATCAATTTTTAATACGCTTTTATTAGCTTCAGACATATGTTAGTATGTAACGGAATCTTTGAAGTCGATTTTCGAGCACTTCAAAACGTCGGTTTGACTCGGAATTTTGCATACTTATCCATGATCGATTACAACACAATAATTTAAAAAATGATATTTTGAAAAAAAAAGAACATTAAAAGTGGGTAATTTGCACGCCGCTGTCTTCCTCTGAAAATACTTACTTCATTTTTATACAAGTAAATAGTTTGTAAGAACTTTAAGCGTCTACCTGTTACCGTTATTAATATTGAGCAAAAAATACGAAAAAAACACACGTTTATTGTATGGGGGTCCGCCTTAATATTTGTCATTTCTTTTTATTTTTAGTATTTGTTGTTATAGCGGCAACGGAAATAAATAATTGGTGAAAATTTCAGCTTTCTAGCTATCACGGTTTATTAGATACAGTCTGGTGACAGACAGACAGAAAGCGGAGACACAGTAATAGGGTCCCGGTTTTACCTTTTAGGTACGAAACCCGAAAAATAACTGAATCTAAATGATGCAGAACATTTTAAGAGATTCAATAAATTATATTCATTATCATATAAATGAAAATTCAGCACCCAGCCAGCAGTGTTTACAATTCCGCGGTTTCCATCATTTTAATTGACGGCAACTAGTTTGTACTCTGCGTCAATTCTACGCTCTATCATTGAATGAATTGATTGCTTGATAATTGATGAAGTCGATTCAATGAAAATTGTCTGACGTACTTTGTTGATTTTCATAAGTGTTGTTAGGAGTCTGTAACAATTTATTTTGACAGCGTCTGTGGCGCAGTTGGTTGGACGCCGGCTGTGTAATGCGAGGTCGTTATGATCTCACACACAGACTTATATTTGTGATCTAAAAGCATTTGTTTCTGATATAAGTGTTAGGAAGGCGGAAAGTCTCTCGTAATTTCTGATTTCTTTACGACACAAGACTTACTACTTAAATATTCAAAAGGTTGAGTTTATATACTTAATTTGTTTTTTTTTTTGCTATTTATGGCGAGACAAACACATCGTTCATCTGATGGTAAGCGATACGACCGCTCATGGACAGTAGCAAATCCAAACACCCTCAGTTACAAAGCATTGCTTCGCGTTTCACTGCACTTGCCATCCTGAGGCATAAGATGTTAAGTCTCATGTCCAGTAGTTAATCTGGCTACAATGTCCTTCAATCCGAAACAGTGCATTTTGATGAGTGAAATAGACATTGCGGTGGTACCTACCCAGGCGGCCTCTCACATATGACAGACCAACCACCTGTATTTATCACGCTAAATAGTTCCTGTTTCTATAGTGGATTGGACTCAAAATGTATGTCCACCCAGGCGAAGAAGGGCCAGACAGCTAGTAGGTTTATAAACTGGCTAATAAGGGCGTGTTTTACCATCAGGGGAAAAAGCTAAAAGACATTGAGGATATAAACGAAATTACATTACAGTTTGGGGAGCAATTCATTAGGCTAATGGATTATGACGTGTCCGAGCAATCGATGCCAATTTGTGGTTAGCAACAGGCGGGTTACTCTGAGGAGTTACTCTATAAAAACGATACGAACTTCGAATGATCGGACGCCGTACGTAACACTTCACTAATGTGCCTAGATACTCCACAAAATGTTGGAATCCTCTATCGTACGTCGCAACCAAAGACTAAGTTCGAAGTGAATGATAAGTTTCATAGAGTACTGATTTTTAAAGTGGAAAACTTTTATCTTGAAATAAAACTATTATTTACGGATGTTATCGCGGATTTGGTTTAGATTTCCTCGTGACCACGAAAGCTGTAAAATAATCGAAATGTCGGGAAGTAAAAATATGTACAAATATAGAAAATCCCCGATAAAATTCGTAAATAATAGTTTTATTACAATGTTTAAAATTCGCCTAAATCTAAGAAACCATCAAACTTTAATCTTATATGTTGACGTTCAACATCCGAACTTTCGAATTTCGTGTCGAAGTATAGAGTAACTCCCCAGAATTGTATGTTGGGGTGTATTACAGCTTTTACAAACATAGGAATTATTGAAACGAATTGATGATTCATGTTAGACACTTTACTAAAATAACTTTTATTTTTCTTTGTTATTTGCCAGTGTTCTTCGTGTTAAAACTTTGTATTTGTTGAACTCATAGAATGTCAAATATTTAATTAATTCAGCCACTTATTTTCAAAATCATTTTTAATGGTCCCATAAAATGTCAAACATTATTTAAATTCAGTCACTTTTTTTCACTACCACCCGGTTCACAAGGCTGTTTTAGTCACAGAAGAACGGGCAAAAAATTTTAGAGTTGCTCTTTTCAAAAGAAGTTTACAATACAGTGATTATACAGGAGGTATGGTAGGTAATATTACTCAAAACTGCACATATTACACGGTAAAAGAAGCACCAATATCCATGACATACTCGTAATAATAGGCTGAGGAAAAACAATTTTTTTTTTTTTTTTTTTTTTTATTGCAATGAATGACGAGACGAGCCTGCCGTTCGCCTGGTGGTAAGCGATACGACCGCTCATGAACAGTAAAAGAACCAAACAACACCTTGAATTACAAAGCAATGCTTGGCATTCCACTGCGCTCGCCATCCTGAGACATAAGATGTTAAGTCTCAATATGTCCAGTAGTTACTCTGGCTACAATGTCCTTCAACCCGAAACACAACAGTGCATTTAAACTGCTGTTTGACGGGAGAAATAGACATTGCGGTGGTACCCACCCAGGCAGCCTCTCACATATGAGAGACCTACCACCAGTGAAATACATGATTTTTGCGCGAAATTCATGACGTTTCAGCTGGTCTCTCTTAAGTGAGAGGCCTTTGGATAGGTACCACCGCAATGTCAATTTCTCCCGGCAAACAACAGCATAAATGCACTGTTGTGTTTCGGTTTGAAGGACATTGTAGCCAAAGTTACTAATGGACATATTGAGACTTACCATCTTATGTCTCAGGACCAACCAAGCATTGGTTTATAATTCAAGGTGTTGTTTGGCTTTGCTACTGTTCATGAGCGGTCGTATAACTTACCATCAGGCGAACGACATGCTCGTCTCGCCATTCAGTGCAATTAAAAAAAGTCATAGGAGGTTATTTTTATATCACATCAGATGTTGCAAAGGGTTATATCAATTTTAAAGCTTGCATAGGTTATTCTCAAAGTTTACATGAATTCTATGGTTATTCTTATATAATATTAAATGTTGCATAGGTTTATTACAAATTCAATTCTCATCTAATTTTAAAGGTTGCAGAGGATTATTTCAAGTTTAACGGTTGCATGGGTGATTCTCAATATTTGCATGACTTTTAGGGTTAATCTCATCTAATATTAAATATTGTATAGTGTTATTTCAAATTCAAGGGTTGCATGGGTTATTCTCAAACTTTGCATGATTTCTAGGGTTATTCTCATCTAATATTAAATAATGCTTTAGGTTAGTTTCATCACAAAGTTTGCATGATTTTACATTCCCACGATGCATGAAATTGTGCTAAACCTTACCATATTTTTTAAATTGATGGTTGATGTATCTGAGTGGGATCCGAATAGTGGTCGTGTGGGATTCATTTTCTATCTGTTGGCAAGTAAAATGTAGTTTACTATGATTTCCACTTATATTATTATTATTTAAACTTTATTGCAAAAATTAAAACAAATACAAAGATAAAATACATGAAAACAATACACAGTCGAATTGAGAACCTCCTCCTTTTTTTGAAGTCGGTTAAAAATACAATTGGCGGTCTTATCGCCGAAAGGCAATGTGTTACAGACAACCATGGGATGGTTTTAAGAATAGGATAAACAGAGGGCAGTCTAAAGTGTTAAATATAGAACCTAGTTAGAAAGTAAAAGAACCTACTTAAACCGTGAAGGAAAACATCGTGAGGAAACCTGCATAGATTATCGCACTTTTAAACTTAGAATGACTTTACTAAAAAATCTTATGTTTTGGTAAACGTTCATTAAAGATTTGTAACATAAGAAATTTTGTACTTGTGGAAGATACATCTAGAAGACTGATTTATACATCCTTCTGCTTTTCGCGCGTCAATAGGCCCTTCTTTAATAACGGGTCGATAGGTAATTTTGAGCCAAAATACGATTAATCGCCAAAATATGATTAACCGTCAAAATCTTTTTTTTTTTCTATTAGTTAACACCAATTTTAAAGGTGAAATATATGAAAATGGTGGTCTGTTGATAATGGAACAAGGACTGCTGAGTCAGTGGTTCAAATATCAGGGTCTGACTTTTCGAAGTCATTTGCGTATTAATTTTTAATTGCCACGCAGTTTAACATTGAAGGAAAACATCGCAAGGAAACCTGCGTAATTAAAGATTTTAACATGATGTTATATACGTGAAGTCCACCAACCCGCATTAAGCCAGTGTGGCCTAACCCATCTCAAACGAATTCTTTATTGTAGAGTCCTGTGCATGGGTAGACACAGTACAAATCTTGCTATTTATAAGACTCTTGGTATGAAAACCATTTTTTTTTATTTTACCTATTTATTATAAGTATTGATACTTATCTATAATACCAAAGGCAACAGGTATTTAACCTTCATAAATGTTAATTCAATATGTTTTATTTACAAGAAAATCAAGGTACGACGTACGAAACCACAAACAAATAAATACTTAATTATTTAAACAGGAAAAAACGACCATACGCTATTTCCGAATGTTATCGGGTCTTTAAACAAGTTATGCTTTCCTCATTCCTATAGACTACTATAGGAGTGCTATAGTGGATTTTGAACCGTAAGGACGATGGTATGATGTTCAATATCTAGGTTGGATTTTAATAGAAAATATCTTTATTTATTTTTTTCTCTATAGCCCCGGCAACCCAGCAAACATGTCGCCTGATGGTAAGTGAACACCCACAACGCTTGGATCATGGGGCCCTACTATATTCATCCGAAACGAAGTTCGAAACTTCGGATGATCGAAGTTTATATACGATACGAATGTACCTACATATACTTATGGTCGTTATTGACTTATGGTCGTAACCATAGACTTACGGTTACGATGTACGTTATACAAATTCGAACTTTTACAGAGTAGATACATTCGTATCGTATAAAAAACTTCGACTGTCCGAAGTTTCGAACTTCGTTTCGGATGAATATAGTAGTGTCCATGGATGTGTTGCCGGACCAACAAACCGGTTGGGGAGAGGGAGGAAAAAGAAGATATTGGGTACTGGGCATCTCGCAAGATAATGGTATTGAGTGAATAATAACTTGATTTGGCATTTTTTTGATAATTTTTAGGGTTTTTTTATAAAGGATGGTACGGAACTCGTCGTGCGTGAGTTCGCACTTGGCCGGTTTTTTATTCAATTTCGGTCCTTTTAAAAATTTAGGTTCATTTTAACAGGATCAATCGAACCGGATCAAACTAACTGGTCATGAGCCATCTGTGATTATATTTATTTTAATTGGCTTACATACTTGTAATATGGAAATATGCATAATTTCATTCACCCTTCAATTCTGATTCACATCGTTTGATCTTTTTTGAAACTGTCTTTAATTTTGTTTCTCTTGAAATCTTAACTTGTGTGGCGAGATCAGGAATAATAAATAAAATTAAATGAATACATATACGTTTAACGCATTGTTTGAGATATACTTTCATAATATAAACGACGAGTATATATATTCGTAATCTAATGGTATTAACATGTCCAATATAAAATGTGAAGAGAGAAAAATTATTCTTACATATAGAAACAGTGCTTCTGGGCGACAGAAGGTTAAATAAAGATGATCTGTATTTTATTCGATAATCATTTTAAATATCCTATATACAAAGTTTATCAAGACTGCTACCGAAAACGAAGCCGGGTGGAAGTTTTAGTGACCAGACACAATGCAACTAAGTTTTGCGCAAAAAATTGTGACAATGTTTTTTTATTTTTTTTTTCTAATGTCGTATTAGGCTGGTAAATACATCGTTTTTTCTTAAATAATAGTGTACACCTTTTTATTTTCAATGACGCTATGGTACGCAAGGTTTTAAATTATTATTTTAGCAAAAACTATGGATTTACCACCTAAACTTGACGATATTTAAAAAAAAAATTCGTTTTTTGCGAAATTTTTAATTACATTGTGTTTAATAGGCTTGATATACCCGGTATATGTATGTTTAATCACTACATACTTGACAAAAACCTAATAAAATATTATATTTCCCCTTTTTCCCCGTCCGTTTCCCTCACACATTCAATGAACAAACATTATGAATATTAATGGAATTCAAGTTGGTCACGACACTTGCTCAGCGGAGCGGAATAGTCGATAACTAAAGGAAAATGTTTAGCAAATAATAACATTATTATCACATGTATTCTAATGTATGCAACTTTGCATGTTACATCATAAGTATCATATATCATAATAAGTAGGTTAAGACAAAATATTTAGGTACTAATTTTCTATTAATTTTTATTCATAAAAAATGTTATCAATAATTACAAAAAATGTTTACTGGTGGTAGGTCTCTCATGTGTGAAAGGCCGCCTGGGTAGGTACCACCGCAATGTCTATTTCTCCCGCCAAACAACAGTGTACTGCATTATTGTGTTTCGGTTTGAAGGATATTGTAGCCAGAGTAACTATTGGACATATTTAAACTTAACTGTGTTAATCACTACATAGTATAAAACAAAGTCGCTTTCTCTGTCCCTATGTCCCTTTGTATGCTTAAATCTTTAAAACTACGCAACGGATTTTGATGCGGTTTTTTTAATAGATAGAGTGATTCAAGAGGAAGGTTTATATGTATAATACATACATATTATTGTACAGAAATCTATTTGTACTCGGGCGAAGCTGGGCCGGGCCGCTAGTGTTTAATAAATCGTTTTAATAACGATCTAGTCTTATGACTAATAAGTTTTATATATTTAGCCTAAACTTCTAAAGAGACTATGACTAAGAATATGTCTAATAACACTTTTCTTATTGTCCCTATTAAGGAGAAGACAAAATGTTCGCGTGTTCTTTGAAAAAGAATTTGCGAACCTTTTCTTTCGTGGCGAGATAGTTTGTACCTATGGCTTCGCAAGCCAGTACGCGTGGTTCCGTTTATATTGTTAATACTTGACAAAATCGAGATATACAAAAGATAAGTCTCACCAAATAATGAGCAGAAAGACATTGGACTCCGTCCAAACATTTTCCAAGAAGGCATACGAACGCTCACATCGGGTTTTGTCCCAAATCAGTTGCCAATATGACGTATAGTTCACGTGAAAGGTGAATGATTTGGTATTAGGGCCAGCAGAAAATAAAAAGGGGAATTTGATAGAGGAATACCGCACATGAGCATCTAAATAGCTTTTTTATAACATAGGTCCAGCAATGGAACAAACATGTCGTAATAGTAAGTGATCACTGCACATAATCCACAACGCTTGTATCATGGATGTGTTGCCCATCTAATTGGTAGAAGAGCGCGAAGGAAAAGGATGGGAAAAGAAAAGGGCATCCGGAAATGTCATTCACTAAACGATATATATATATTGCTAGAATGGCGAAACGAGAGTTCCGTTCGCCTGATGGTAAGCGGTATGACCGCTCATGAATAGTAGCAAAACCAAACAACACCTTGAATTACAAGACAATGCTTGTCATTCCACTGCGCTCGCTATTCTGAGACATAAGATGTTAAGTCTCAATATGTCCAGTAGTTACTCCGGCTACAATATCCTTCAATCCGAAACACAACAGGGAATTTACACTGCTGTTCGGCAGGAGAGATAGACATTGCGGTGGTACCTACCCAGGCGACCCCTCACATATGTATTGTTTCTTTTGTTCTATATTTTAGTAAAATTATTCTTTAGTGTTTATACAGGGTATATCAAGACTGCTACCGAAAACGAAGCCGGGTGGTAGTTTAAGCGACTGCAGACACAATGCAACAGAAAAAGTTGCAAAAAAAAGCGTCAATTTGTTTTGTGTTATTTTTTTCTGATATGCATATTTGGGTGGTAAATACATTTTTTCCTAAAATAATAGTGTACACAATTTTATTTATAAATAATTTACGATATAAAAGAGTTTAAATTATTATTTTAGCAAAACCTATGGATTTACCACCCAAAAATGACGATATTTAAAAAATCATAAAAATATGGTTGCCTGTAAAGTCGGTTTTACGGGCGAAGATTTTACGTGACAACGTCTTTTTCTCGGTAGAATATTTATTGATATGAATATAATTAAATTGCACAATAGGAACAAGGAATTGAATGAAAATAAGAATTGCACAAATTTTAACTATAGAAATATATTTTGTTTACTAAAACATTGTACATGTAAACTTAAACTTAACTAATTCCTATTTGAAATTAATGAAAATTTGTAAAATAATAATTAATTAATTAATTAATTTTAAACTAATAATTTACTTAACACTATCAACATTTATCAATAGTATGACATAACCTATAAACTCAGTTTCTCAACTTTTGTGTCAATCTAACAATTAATCAATCAATCATAGTTTACGATAATGAAATATCAGTGTACAATTATTTACCTATATTGTTGTAGTTGTTGTAAATGATAAATGACGAATCTAAGCACTCCATATTTTCACTACAGACACAGCTGACGATACTTTAACCACACGTGTGAACTTGTATTGTGACGCTTTCTTGTTTTTCCAACGCCAAGAACGTTCGAGAAAGACAAAGACAGAGACACAAGCATGCGCCGATTCAATGCGCCTAATTCTCTAGTGCTGCGCGCGCGGCAGACCGATCATAGTTGAGTGGGAGAGAGACGCAAGGCATTCGGCGGGCCTCTCTCTCGTTCGGTGACTCATCGTAACGTTACCGGGCGTTACACTTTTTCATAAGTGACTCCCAGCCGCAACCTAATTTAAGACGTTGTCACGTCAAAAATAATTGTCGCGTTTCTATGCGAAATTTTTAGTTGCATTGTGTTTGTAGCCACTAAAACTACCACCCGGCTTCGTTTTCGGTAGCAGTCTTGAGATACCCAGTATAGGGCCTACATAAAAATAAAACCTTTTTAAAAAAAAATCAAAATTTATATAGTTCACTTCCCTCCGTAGCAAAGCGGGTGGCACAATATTTAGCTAAGAGACTATTACCTTGACTTTGTGTAATAAAGAGCGTAGATTTTACTCCTCAATTTCCTATTACGCATCGGGAACACAGTCCAATTTATTTTTAGTTCCTTGGAACTGGACAAATATTATTAATATAATACGCAGTTTCCTAATACTTCGAATGAAAGCTTTAGATTTAACGTACTTTAGAATATGAAATAATATGATTGTGTTGGTACCTCCCAATAATATTACATATATAAACTCACGTCTTTTACCCAGAAGGGGTAGGTAGTTAATATTTTACGATCTTGTGTAATCAATGACGGAGTGAGAATTTTATTACTAACCCACTTAAAGAAGGAACTGAATTTCTTGTGTGTAATTTTAGATGTAAAAAGAATGATCGAAATCGGTTCACACAGTACAGAGAAACGAGGTAACAAACATAAAAAAAAAGCAACATACAGTCGAATTGAGAACCTCCTCCTTTTTTTGAAGTCGGTTAAAAATGGTTGTAATGTATGCTCAGTTTTTTTTGTTTACAAATTCTGTGGGGCAATTACCAATAGCAGAAATATAGAGCATGCTAAGGATTCAAAAATAACAAGGTGGTGATGTTAATTTGGAATAGCAATAATTCCCATTACTAAGTCTAAAGAATATTGGTATCCGAAATGTTATTTAAAGTATAAATATATTTTCATAATGTATTCATATTTTTTCTGATATAGTACATAAAAAATCCATTATTTCATGAAGTAAAAGGTTAAGAACAAAAGAAATATAGTGACGCAACAAAATAAATATATGGTGTTTTGCATGTCATACCTATAATAATATATTTCTTACTTCGATCAAATATACACTAGATACACAGTTCCCTGTAAAAGTTCTGTTAAAAAGTGGCACCGATGCATGACATGAAAAAAAGTAAACAAAAAGATCACATATTCCAAATACATTAACACAAATTCCACCTTATTCCTGAAGCTTAAAGTAGCTTTTCACATAATATTGTCTAAAGTTCTGCGACGTTTTAGAAGCAACGGTCGGTGCGTGACTGTAGGCGAAAGAGTGCTTAAAGCACTCTTTTTTGGTGCCATTTTCTAAGCGCTCATGTTGTATCTAGTGTATATTTGATCGAAGATTTCTTACTAAAACGTACTACATACAAAAGCCTTCTGCCAGGCGACATAAGACGGCAGCCTATACAGGGTATATCAAGACTGCTACAGAATACGAAGCCGAGTGAAAGTTTTAGTGATTTCAGACACAATGCCACTAAAACTTTTACAAAAGAAAACCCGACGATTTTTTTTCTGTCGTATTTGGGTGGTAAATTCATTGTTTTTTTTTTTTTAAATAATAATGGATAGCCTTTTATTTTTAAACCTGTGGTACGCAAGGGTTAGTAAAAATTATGGATTACCACCCAAAAACGATATTTGCAACATCACAAAAAAATCGCGTGGTTTTGTAAATTGTGATTAGTCATTATTTTTTTTTAAAACACCCAACAGTCACATACATAGTCCTGACCCCACACTAAGATCGAGTCTTGTGCCGTATCAGGAACTACGAGAGACTTTTCGGTCTCACAAACACCCAGACCCGAAAGAAACATTTGTGGACCGCACAAACATTACTCTCGGTGCGGGGATCGAACCCGCGGCCTCTTGTTTCACAGGCGGCGTCTAACCGCCTGCGCCACGGAGGCTGTCATTAATTTAAAACTATTGCCCGGCTTCGTTTTTTGTAAAAAGGGGCCATCCATAAATTACGTCACAAGAATTTTTTGGCCCCTCCCCCTTCCTTGTCACAGCTGGTCACATTTGTAGATCCCCCCCCCCACCTAGTCTCATATCACCTCTTGCAATTTTAGACAGACAGAGTTGCATAAATTTTTATGTATTTTAAATTTAGTGGTGTATAACTGTGGACCCCCCCTCCCTCTTGTCACACTTCATCGACCCCCTCCCTCCCATTTCAAGTATGACGTAATTTATGGATGGCAACAAAGAAAAGAAACGCACGTGTTTCCCGCCGACATGTATGTGGTATGTGACGTGTCGGCGACGCAAGCGCTTTTCTCGTCATGTCGTCAACGTCATAAAAATATTCTTCATGTCTTGAGATGCAACATGTCGCCAGACTTCCGAATGCGTGAAGCCGCCCACTACCACATTATACACATAGAATAGAGATGCGTGACCGGCTTTTAAAGTCATATCTGTATCTGTATCAGCCCATATACGTCCCATTGCAGGGCACGGGCCACCTAAAGTATATAAAGTCATATAGGCTGTTAATAATGTACATATATACCAACGAGTATATTAATGTATTAACAGCGAAGTTTCTGTTATGCATTTGAAGGACGAAGCCAGCGTAACTACTACACATATTGAGACTTAACATCTTATGTCTCAGGATGGCGAGCGCAGTGGAATGCCAAGCATTGTTTTGTAATTCATGTCCTATATTATAAGAAACATAGTTCTTATCTCACATACGGCCGATGCCAATATTCAATCGAAAAAAATAGATTGAAGTCAATCTGGATTGTTTTCTACTTTTCGATTTGTCATTTACCATGTTGTCATAGTTTTTTCACTACTGAGATTGATTATTGGCAATATAGTATCAGAAAAAAGATTGAGCTGTCAATCTCAAACGGCAAATTTTGGATTGGGATTGTTTATTGGCAGCGGCTGTTACAAGTCTAATGTCGTGGGTACTAGAGACATTTCCGTCTCACATACTCAGGGAGCTTACTCTATAAAAACGATAAGCACTTCGAGTATTCGGACGCCGTACGTAAAACTTCACTTATGTGCCTAGATAATCCACAAAATGTTGGATTCGTCTATCGTACGTCGCAACCATAGACTAAGTTCGAAGAAAATGATAAGTATTATGGAGAATAGTATAGATTTTTAGAAGTGGAAATCTTATATCTTACTCCGGACGTCGAGCATCCGGACATTCGAAGTTAGTATCATTTTTATACCGGGTATATCAAGACTGCTACCGAAAACGAAGCTGGGTGGTAGTTTAAGCGACTTCAGATACAATGCAACAGAAAAAGTTGCAAAAAAGCGACAATTTTTTTTCCTATGACCATATTTGGGTGGTAAATACATTTGTTCCTAAGATAATAGTGTATACCCTTTTATTTATAAATAATCTAAAGTATAAAAGAGTTTAAACTATTATTTTAGCAAAAACTATGGATTTACCATCCAAAAATGGCGATATTTAAGAAAAACATAAAAAATAATTGTCGCGTTTCTTTGCGAAATTTTTAGTTGCATTGTGTTTGTAGTCACTAAAACTACCACCCGGCTTCGTTTTCGGTAGCAGTCTTGAGATAACCAGTAGAGTAACCCGCCAGACCCGACACAAATATTACTTGCATTTATGAGTCATAAAACATAATTTAAATTTTAACACGCATTTAGCCATTTATTTGGTGGCCTGTTGGTAAACGGACTAGTCGCGGCTGCCAACTGTTCACGGTGGTCGCGGGTTCGAATCCCAGGGCACACCTCCGACTTTTCGGAGTCATGTGTGTATTGACAGACAATCACCACGCACTAAAACGGTGAAGGAAAACATCGTGAATTTATATGGTACTAGCGGCCCGGCCCAGCTTCGTCTGGGTGCATATATTTTTTGATTCCACTCCACACCAAATACATGTTATTTTTCGTATAAACTCTTGTATACCTAAACTTGACGTAGCTGTCCTACTGTCCGGCTCAATCCCGTCTCATCCGTCTGTTTAGTCTCTTCCCAATCCATCCCGTCCTTTCTCTTTATTATCCATCCCGTCTTATAACGTGCATTTATATTTCGTCCTATCAAATCTGTCAGCTATCCCAGCCTTCTCCCGTATCTTCCACTCTATTATATCCCGTCTCTCCATATACATGTACATATAAAGATTGCCTTATGAAATTTTTGTGCAGCAGAAATCGTAATATTTTAATTTCACCACAACTTCAAAACCAAACGTCCAATTTTAATCATTCAAAGACCAAATATTATCAACATAAACTGTACTTATTGATGAAATAATTTATTTTGATAAGGATTAATAGCATGAGTAAAATAAACGCGTTTAAATGTAGTCCAAAAAAAATTCAAGATTTTTAAATAAAAATGTGGTTGTTGTGCCTCACTCGACATAGATAGGTATAGTGTGTCGCGGACTTTTTTGTAGATATTTATAAGATCTACAATTAATTATAACATTTTATGGTTCTATCTTTTGTAGTTTAGGCAGCGTACGCAAAATAAGTAACTTCTTTGGTTGATTTTTTTCAGTTTGTGTCCGAAAAATTCAAATATCTTACGGAACCCTATTTTTTTCCAAAATAAAATATAGTCTATGTTACTCGTGGATAATGTACCTTTCGAATGGTGAAAGAATTTTTAAAATCGGTCCAGTAGTTTTTGAGCCTATTCATTACAATTAAACAAACAAACAAACAAACAAAGTTTTCCTCTTTATAATATTAGTATAGATGTAAGTCCGCCAACCCGCGCTAGGCCAACGTGGTGGACCATATGGCCTAACCCCTCTCAATCGTACTTTCGATTATAGAGGAGGCCCGTGCCCTGGACGTATATGGGCTGATACAGAATACGGAACACGCATTTAAACAATAACATGTTATGTTTGAAACCCGGTACAAAGTACACACGAGAGTTCTTAGTACAATACAATCTATTTAAATAAAATTATATTTAAACCCAACATTGTCCGTACATTACGAAGATGCTTCAGAATGTATTTTACATTGTATCGGGCCAAATTACACGTCCCACTACAGGGCACGGGCCTCCTCTATAATCGAAAGTACGATTAAGAGTGGTTAGGCCATATAGTCCACCACGCTGGCCTAGTACGCGTTGGAGGACTATACATACCATAGAAATTAATGCAAATCGCTATGGTATGCAGGTTTCCTCACGATGTTTTCCTTCACCGTTTTAGTGCGTGATGATTGACTATCAATACACACATGACTCCGAAAAGTCAGAGGTGTGCCCTGGGATTCGAACCCGCGACCACCGTGAACATGTTGGTAGCCGCGTCTAGTCCGTTTACCAACAGGCCACCACGCACTTAATTATTGTAATTCTAATTATTGTATTACTATTACCTTGCATACCCTACCAAGGATACAACCTTGAACTTATGTTAGCAACGTTACTGAATAAACATTTACATTGATTCATAATTAATTTCTAAGGTTATTTAACAATCAAAGGAGAATGGCCATTTTAATTTGAAATTTAGTATCGGTGTGAAGATTGTTGTCCCTCGATGAAACCTACTTTTTGTTTAGGGAAAAATATATAATTTTCAATAAATATAAACATAGCCAAATCTCTGCTTTCGTTAATTTTGGCAATCAATTTAGATTTCCGATCGGCACAGAAATCAAGATGGCAATATATGCCTCGGAAACAGTAGTTTTTCACAAAAAATGGTATGACTAACAAAGGAAACATAATAAATAAATATAGAAAATAAAAAATACCAAGCTATTTCAAAGATTTTAAATAGAGTGTTTAAAAATATATTTATAGATGGCTTGATAAGTATATTTTTTTATAGCGTAAGAGACTGATAATAAAAAATAATACTTAATATAAAAATGTTACTAGGTTAAATTTTAATAATATATTGCGCGCTATAATAATAGTAAAACATGTAGATTCTACTATTATAATTTGAACATCTGTTTATACCATGTTTTATGCAATTTTATAATATATAAATATAATAAACAAATAAACAGACCTTCCTTCACTTTTACATACATATATCTCCCGCCTTTTTTCCAGAATGAGTAAGCAAAAATGCAACCAGGGCAAACGCCTATGTTCCGTCCCACGATGTGATAATGGCGAGCCTATCGCCTTAACGGGCACAAATTCCGATTCCGATTCTCTCACTTTAACAATTACCTTTTTTCATATTCTAGGGGGCAAACGAGCATTTTTTTATATTGCAATGAATGACCAGATTAGCAAGCCGTTCGCCTGATGGTAAGCGATACGACCGCTCATAAACAGTAGCAACATTCCACTGCGCTCGTCATCCTGAGACATAAGATGTTAAGTCTCAATATGTCCAGTAGTTACTCTGGCTACAATGTCCTTCAATCCGAAACACAACAGTGCATTTACGCAGTGTTGTTTCACTGGAGAAATAGACATTGCGGTGGTACCTACCCAGATGGCCTCTCACATATGAGAGACCTACCACCAGCATGCGGTTCACCTGATGGTAAGTGATCACCGCCGCTCATGAACATCTGCAACACCATAGGGCATGGAGATGCGTAGCCGGCCTTTGAGGTGGGACTACACTTTATGTTCTTTGAAGGTCATAGTTGTCCTAAATGCTGCTGTTACCAATTTGGTCCCGAAAAATATTTCCAACTCCTATTATTTACTTCATGATTGATTTCGTTGCGGGTTAAAGACAAGTTAGACATTCCCGGAGACTCGCCGAGCTTCAATGCTCAGTGTCATTACAATGCGTGCCACTGTTGATCCTGCGACACAGGAGTTGCAGTGAAGGGTGTTTTGTGACACGGCAGTAGTGACTTAATTGCACCTGGTGGTAACCGCAAATGCCGTCCAGGCAGAGCATCGAATGGCATCAGACGGCAGTGCCATGCCATTCGAGACAATTATGCCGGCCTGCTGTGATGCCTCTTCACGCTACGGCGGAAGGACCCAGGATTATAGAAAAGAGGGAACAAGTGTGATGGCAAACCGTTCCACAGCTATACGGTTTGGCAGAGAAAGAAATTGGATAATCTTTTGGTTCATATCGAGATGCTTTGGACTGTAAAGTTATGGTTGTAGCATGTATGCATTGATAAAGCCGGTAGGCGGTAGAATATGCTTAGAGAGGCAATATCCCTCTCATTGATAAATTTCATGACAATAGTTTTAGAAGATAAGCCGGGAAAGCGTACTAAAGATTCGCATTTATATTTCAAAGGATAAATTATTAAATACACCCAACAGTCAGATACATAATCCTGATTCCACACTAAGATCGACTCTTGCCTCGTATCAGAAACTACGAGAGACTTTTCAGTCTTATAAACACTTACACCCGAAATAAACACCTGTGGATCGCATAAATATTTGCCTCGGTGCGGGGATCAAACTCCCAGCCTTACGTTTCACAACCGGTGTATAACAATTGTGCCACAGTGGCTGTATTCAAGACTGCTACCGAAAACGAAGCTGGGTGATAGTTTTAGTGACTTCAGACACAATGCAACTAAAATTTGTGCAATTTTTTTTTCTTTTGTTGTATTAGGGTGGTAAATACACAGTTTTTGTTAAATAATAGTGTACACCCTTTAATTTTTAAAGAGGTTATGGTACACAAGGCTTTAAATTATTATGTATATTTATTAAATTATTAAAACTATGGGCATACCACCCAAACTCGACGATTTAAAAAAAATGGCAAAATTCTTTGCGAAATTTTTAATTACATTGTGTTTGTAGTAGTCACTAAAACTGCCACCTGGCTTCGTTTTCGATAGCAGTCTTGATATACCCTGTATATACAAGGTGGTGGTATATAAAGACTGCGACAGAAACGAAGCTGGGTGGTAATTTTAGTGACTTCAAACACTAAATCTACCACAAAAATTGTGCAAAAAATGCGACGATTTTTTTTTTGTTATTTTTCCTATTGTTATATTTCAGTGGTAAATACATAGTTTTTTTTGTAAAATAATAGTATATACTCTTTTATTTTTAAATGTGCTTTTGTACGCAAGGGCTTAAGTTATTATTTTAGCAAAAACTATGGATTTATCACCCAAAGACGAGGATAGGAAAAAAAATACAAAAAAATCGTTGCTATTTTGCATTGTGTTTGTAGTCAATTAAACTACCACCCTACTTCGTTTTCGGTAGCAGTCTTGATATACCCAGTATATAGACTGCTATCTTGATATATTTGCAATTGTTCACATATGTATAGGTTGGTAGAGTTAATATGACCTTAATTGAAACCACATACAGAATATCGCGTCAGCTCCTACAATATCAAATTATATGCAATGGTATAGCAACACATAGATAATAAACTCACGCCTTTTTCCCAGAGAGGCTAGGCAGAGGTGCTGGTAGCAACTAAGATACCCATTTTTCATCTTGTGTACTCCATTCGACTTAGTGACAGGGGGCGAGCATGTCACTATTCTCGTCACAAATTCCTGACTCCAGGCTGATAATGAATAGAAAAATCCAATTTCGATCGAACCTGAGACTACCATAACACTTAACAGTCCACCGTGTGCTACCGTGACCTACTACATATATATTTTAATAATAATATAGTATTTTGAATTTGGCTTTCTGTATCAGCCGATATACGTCCCAATGCAGGGCACGGGCCTCCTCTACAATCGACAGTACGATTGAGAGTGGTTAGGCCATATAGTCCACCACGCTGGCCTAGTGCGGGATGGCGGAATTTGGCTTTACTCTCACCCAATTTATTGAAGTCATTGAGATATTATACTAGAGCGGATATCGAGAACAAAATCTCTGCGTATTGTACGTGCACACGGGAACCCAGTGAAGCGAGAGAGAAGATGTATTACTGCGTAGGTGTGACAGAGATAGAAATAGAAGGAGCGGTACGGTACCGTTCATTTTGTTTTGTTTTTGTTTGAATTGTCCCCTCTAGTATACTATCTCAATGATTGAAGTTTAATAATCGGTTCATTACCATAACTTTCAATTAAAATGATGGATATCCATAGCCGTACGCACATCAAAAAAAATACAAGATTAATTTCGTTTTTTTTTCGTCCATTGCCATAACCTTTTGGCTATAATCGAAAACATATGGTTGTCTGTAATTGCTTTAAGCGATAAGACCGCCATTTGTACTTCTTTATTTAATTTTGTTTGTATGTATTGCTTTTTGAATGTGTACACAAAATATTTTAATAATAAAATTTGTTATTTTAAATTTCAAATGTAATATAAATACGTACAATGATTCTTATATCCTTATTCATAGTTTAAAACCTATTTTAGTTATCGAATATTTTGGCCCTTTCGAACAACTTTTGAGTTTAATTTGAGAATTCTCCATCCAACCATCAGCCAAAGGGAGTCCACAGCTGAACATAGGCTTTCCCCAATGCCAATTTTCCTCTCAATGGAATTGGGGGAGGCCGGTTTGAGCGAAAAAAACAAAGCATTCAATTACAAATTTTTTAAGAGGCCAATTTTTTGTTTTGTCAGCCAACTATTTTTATTTAAAACGCGGTTAGTATTTGCATTAAAATCAATGAGGATCATACAATAACTTCTGGCTGTTGGACATCGGCCTATTCTACAATTGAGTGGCCTAAGTTCACTACTCTGGCCTAGTTATCTAATTAGGCGTACACCTAAATTATTTTTTTATGTTTGTGGAAAAAAAACTTTTTCTTCTTCTAGGCGGGTTGGAAGACTATTCATGTAAATAAAAAGTATACAGGTTTCCTTAGGATGTTTTCCTTCAATGTGAAATTGTGCGATGCTTAACTATGAAAACGCACGTAGCTATGGTAAGATTTCTGTACTGGATTCGAATACAGGACCTAGGGTTTGCCAACCCTAACCTGTTTAAGATTATCGTTCGTACAAATTCATTTAAACAAGAAAAAAATAACACTTTAATAATACCTTTTATACGTCCAACATAGCAACACATTTTTTGTTAAAACATTTGCATAAAACTGTCATTTAGATAATTATATCCAATTAAAAAAAACAAAATTTTCGCATAATACCGAATTACTCTAACATCCACGACATGTAAACAAGGACAAAATACTCACGTGTTCAAAGATCGATGACCGACGTCACAGTTTTTTTTACAAAACAAAAAAAAGCATTGGATGCTGTTTGACGTCACAACACATTAAAACACCATTAACTATCTCAATTATTCGTCGCATTGATTGAAATGTCCCAAATAGAAATCGCGTTCGATATTCAAATTATTGTCGCAGCATTCCAAATTCGAAGACTTGACATGTTCCAAATATAAATACACTGTTTTTTTTCTTATTTTTATTTTTAAATTGCTATTTGTTCTTTGCCAGTTTTTATTTTTTTACACATAACCAGTATTTAATCAAATCAAATTATATTTAGAATCACTGTCCAATTATTGTTTAGTTCCAGCCAGTTTGATTATTAACCAATGTTTCAAATAAAAAATATCACGTTGAAAATTATTATTTTTGTTCGCACAATGTGCGCATCATGTGTTTTCTGTTTACAACTTACGTACACGCACACTTTTTTTCTTTGAATATCCACAGATGAACAACTTATGCACAATTGAATGATTTTTTTCAGATTATTGTTTTTTTTTTTTATATTCACTTCACTAACGTAAACATTTTCATCAAAATTTTCACCGTTTGTTTAAAAACAATCCAAAGCGGATGTTTTGCGCGGTTGGCACACACCAGTGTTCTATTTTCAAAACATTCCTCCGAATAAAATTCCCGTTTCAAGGTTGGTATCACGACCGATAGATGTCCAGGTTGTTCAATATGTGGAAATATATTAGGTCCATTTCGCACGCAAGGACTATTAGAATGACTCCGAGCCAGAATTCCACGTTGGATACTGTCGCAGAGTAATACACGACCGCGCCTCTTGCTAGCGGTGTCCACACTGAATATAGCATCTTGAGTTGTTTCAGCTGTTGCCAAGTTTATGATTTTATTAATTTCTTTCGATTTCCTGGGATTTCTTCCGTGCTGATGTGTATTATAAATCTTTTTTTAAATTATGGAGTAAGATAAGGGCCACTGGGTTTTTATATTGGTAACTTTGTTTTTTTTTTGACACTGTTATTAGCAAAGGTAAGGTAGGTATTTTAATTGAGATGTTGTTTATGATTTTGATACCTTCCTTAAACAGGTTCTTATTTTTTAGTTATTGTTTTTATAATTTATATAACCACACTGACGTCATCAATATTATCTCCTAACTCGAGAAGCAAAATATCTTTCTTTTATTTTTTATTTTATATTAATAGTCTTGTCACTAACCACAATGACCTTATTTTTCTTCACAGCTCAATTTTTTAATTTTATTTAGCTCACGTCAGAATATATTTTGTTTTTTTTTTTATAAGTCATGCACACTTGCCACTAGGTAGCTTTTCGTAACACAAATTTTTAAAATCACTAAACATGTTGTTTTATTTCTTTTTTTTTGTTTTTGTTTTGTTAACACTTCACCGATACTTCGGACAAGCAACACGAAGAATAAGAATTCGACATGCGAATGGATTCTAAATTTGTAATTGGTTCAAGGCCTGTTGTGCGCGACTGTTGCACGGTACATCAATTGATTATGTATGAATGAATATTCAGTAATGAATGATTATGTACAGTCGGGTGGACAAGAGTTATTTCACTTCCGTGTTATAAAAAAATAAATTTAATCATTTTTTTGTAGTGTAATGGTTTTTTAAATTTACGCGAATGTTACATTGAAATTAAAGAAAACTGAAATAAGAACGGTCACTGAGCGAATGAGTAATAACTCAGTCCACCCCGTGACTATGAAAGCGGCAACCTAATCGAATCATATTGAATTTAAAAAATGTAACATGAAACCAAATCCGCGATAAAATCCGTAAATAATAATTTATTTTATATAAAACACTTATATTTTAGTCAAGATTGATTAAGTTACAGAGTATAGACGGACATATTAATTAATGTTTTTATATGATTTAATAAAATCAGTAAAACACCAAATAGTTAATATAACACAAAAATATAACACACAAAATGCAAGATTAGGTATTAAGAGCGGGGTCTATGTGAAATGGCCTTTTTCACAACGTTTTTTCTTGGTGATCTTTATTATTAGGTGTTCAAAAAAAATATATGTTGATCTACACTATATGGAGCTTGGGCCCTTCTTTTCAGAATTCTTAAAAGTGTATTAAATTAAAGTACTTGAAATAAAATTGCAAAGTGACCTCTATTTTCGCATTTACAACGTTTTTTCTCTTAAACTACGAGCACTAGGATTATTTTATTATCATCAGGATGTTAAGAAATGCAAGGCGGATGGGACCTTCTTTTTATTTTTTCTAATTTCTGTCTCATTTATTTTTAACGAATTTTTCACATTATTGATACTCTAAATCGCGAGCACGTCCCCGCTGTCGCCCAACAAATCATTGCGGGACGAACCGCCGTGCTAAACGGACCTATGTCGCTTGTCTCCGCAATATCAACGTAAATTTAATATTGCTATTTCGCTCGACACATTCATTGAGAACGGTTACGGCCGGTCTAACCGTAGTAAATTACTATACTACGTCACTGCAACTGTGGCGCTGTTGCTTGGATGCCAAATAAAAACGTGTGGCCGCGGGTTCGATCCCGCATCGAAACAAATGTTTTTATTTATAAATTCATTTATCTACTATCTAACCCAATATTTTATATAGGAAACATTTTATTTCTTGCATTTTTGTAACATTTTTATTTAACATTTTTGTATTTTTGATTTTTGAATATTACGATTTTTGTTTATTATGAATAAACCAGAAATTACTCAACCGATCTTAAAATTCTTTCACCATCCGATTCCAACATTATCCTGGAGTAACATAGGCAGTATATTTGCCTAAAGGGGTTGACATGAGTTAAAATGGAAAATAAAAATCATTGAAGATATTTTTTTGAAAAAAATATTCTACCATATTTTATAAAATTATTATTTATGTTCTTAGTAGAAAGTAACTGTACTATAATAGTATATTTATTTTGTTAAAGTTAACGATCATAATATTGTACCTACATAGCAAAATATAAGTATCGTGCGATGTTTTAATATTTCAATTGAATTTCATGCAACTTATGAGAGACCTACCCAACATATAAATAAATGAATTGTTATGTTCCGATCATATTTGAAATAGTAGGTAACATTTAAACACCAAAATAGGCACTAATATAATAGATAGTTACCGGTAATTTGGTCACCGAGAAGTAAGTATTGTTGGCCCGAAGGTTTGACCGATCGCTAGATGATTGTTGTGGCCGCAGGTTCGATCCCCGCATCGATACGATTGTTTTTGTTTATAAATTCATCTATATGTCTAACCTATAATATTTTATAAAAGAAACATTTCATTTTTTGCATTTTTGTAACATGTGTATTTTTACATTTTTGTATTTTAGATTTTTGAATATTTCGATATTTGTTTATTATGAATAAACACAAAAATTACTTAACCGACCGACTTAATCTTAAAATTCTTTCACCATTCGAATACAACATTATCCTGGAGTAACATTGGCTGTATGTTTGGCTAAAGGAGTTGAAATAAGGGTTGAAATGAAAAATAAAAACCATTCGAGATAATTTTTTTTGAACATTTTTATTTTCCATTTAAACCCTTATTTCAACCTCTTCAGGTAAATATATAGTTCTGTTAATCCCGGATTAGACCATTAGAAAATCGAAATATTTTTTTAAATTGGTCCAGTAATTTTTGAGTTTCATTGTAAATAAAAATCCAAAAATATAAATGTATCTATCCTCTTTGTAATATTACAAAAGAAAAACAAAAATAAAAATATTAAAAATCTAAAATGTAATATTGGTATAGATAGATGAAATAAGTAAACACAAAAATTGAACTACAAGTGCGGGGACCGAACCCGCGTCTTCTCGTTTAACAGTCAGCGTTCGTGCAATTCTGCCACGATAGCTGTGACGTTTGTAAGTGAATTAATCATACAGTACGGTCCTAACTGTACTCGATGGGAACATCGAGTGAAATAACACTACGAATATATCGTTTTGTCCGCAGCGAAATAATGAATGAATAGGTATAAAGCAGCGCGCTCGCTCGCACGTCGTGAGCCGGCGTGCGGCGGTGCATGAGATTTGGTGCCGCCCGTTCGAGCAAGGTCATTGGCGTTACCCGTCCTCTTAAATCATATTGCAAAATAATTTGACTAATAATTTTACAATCAGCTGCTTGAAATCAACCTACTCTCATTCTGGCTTTTAGTCCATCACGCTAGCCTTATAGGTTGATAGTCTCACGCCATCGAATTTATCTTGATTCTTGAAACGTCCTTAAATATACGGCTTACTCCAAAATGTTTTCCAATACCACTAAATTAAAAACAAGAAAATCGTGTTATATTACGATTTTCTTCTTTTTTGGAAATCTTGGAAAAGTCATTGGTGCTCTGGGTTTCCCACGATCTCCAATTTGGCTGCCCGATGCTATTAACCTAAGCCATCCCTTTCTTCCCCAGTTCCCCTAATGGTAGAAATAATATTAAAATCATGATCAAAATAAATAACAAGTGCGTGGTGGCCTGTTGGTAAACGGACTAGACGCAGCTGCCACCATGTTCACAGTGGTCGTGGGTTCGAATCCCAGGGCACACCTTGGACTTTTCGGAATCATGTGTGTATTGATAGTCAATCACCACGCACTAAAACGGTGAAGGAAAACATCGTGAGTATGTAAAGTCCGCGAACCCGCATTAGGCTAGCGTGGTGGACTATATCTAACCACTCTCAATCGTACTCTCGATTGTAGAGGAGGCCCGCTCCCTGCAGTGGGACGTATGGGCTGTCACGGATAAAAATAATATTGAAATCACTTTAGCCACCGTATGTACACAGTTCGTCAACAATAGCGGAAGTAAAGTGAAGGCGACAATGTTGGACAGTTTCCTAATAAACACGTCACAGACCTGACCCCAGTTTAACTTACAGGGTTGAGGTCTTATAAAAAATGCTTTTATTCCAGTTTATAAAAAAAAAATATTTAAAAAACTAAAGATACACGCTTTAATAAAAGACCCAACTAATAAAGTAAAAATTGATAATGAATTTAAAATTACAAAATGGAGTCAAATAAATTCATTATATTGTTACAAAGCGTGGGTTGCTTACAACAATTACTTATTGTCAAGCACCCTAACCTAATTGTTTTGACTAAAACATCTATCTACGGCTATCTTATCAAAGATAGCTGCGTGTAAATTATCCGCTGACATGTTTTTCAAAAAAAAAAATTCTGAATGAGGTAGTGTCATATAATTTTTCAACTTGTGTATTGTCATCGATCCTCGACAAATCTACAAAGTTTCAATTAAATCTGACCATTTAAAGTGGGTCAAAATCGCGCCCAAAGAGTCGGTTACAAACAAACATACAAGTGAAGTTAATATAAAGCGTGTAAAAATACAGTTAGCTACATAGTTCTGACCCCATACTAAGATCGAATTTTGTAAGTATCAGAAGCCATGAGAGACTTTTCGGCCTCACGAACACCCAGACCCTAAACAAATATCAGTGGATCACACGAACATTTCTCTCGGTGCAGGGATCGAACCCGCGGCCTCTCGTTTTACAGCCGTCGTCTAACCAACTGGGTGGTTGACATAGTTCTTTGTTACAGGCTTTGTTACGGAGGGAAGTGGACAATAATTTATTTCCAACTCCTCCTATCAATCTAGCTTTATGATTGATTTCGTTGCGAGTTAAAGACAAGTTAGACATTCCCGGAGACTCTGCGAGCTTCAATGCTCGGTGTCATTACAATGCGTGCTGTTGATCCTGCGACACAGGAGTTGCAGTGGCAAACGTAAATTTTCTAAGAAGAAAAGTAGAGTAAATGATTTCCAATTCATGGCTACAAGGGATCTACCATTTAAAATATTTCAAAATATATGGCGTATCACAAATCAGCATTTTTATATTTTTTCGGCGCGGGCCAATGTTTGCTCAGTTTGCTGTCATCTGTCACCATTATCTGTCACGTGACATTGACAGATCGGTGTCAAAACAAACACACGCCCAAGCACACGCCTTTGTTGTGACATACAACGCCCCCTTTTAGCAGCTTGTAATCGGTTAAAACGTATTATTTCTCTTGATAAGTGGATCTGCTCTTGACACTCGATTTAACTGCCATGTAATGTAATGCGGTCAAGTATAATCGGTGTACATACAGAAAAAAAAATTACAAATTGAGAACCTCATCCTTTTTTTGTAGTCTGTTAAAAGTAAAGTAAAATCGTGCATTACTTTATAGTTCAACTATTTCATTTCCCACTATTTCCTCTGCCTATCCCTTCTGGGGAAAAGGCGTGTGTTTATGTATGTATTATATAAACATATTACCATTTATTACCTGTGGATACATTATCTTGCATCTGTATTGCACTACATTTTCATCAACAGTTTTGTAATAATTCCGTCGCTTCTTACCTCATTTATGGACGCTGCTCTGAACATGAAGCAGTTGAGCAGACCCTCCTTCTCATTGAGGAGTATGTAGAAGAACTCCTCAGGTCTACCGGGAACTTGGCTAGCCCTGGGAACAATAAATATATAAATACACGCAACATCTACACACATAGGTCTCTCATATGTGAGAGGCCTGGGTAGGTACCACCGCATTGTCTATTTCTCCCGACAAACAGCAGTTAAAATTTTTTGTTTTTGTTTTGTGTTTCGTATTGAAGGACATTGCAGCCAGTGTAACTACTGGACATATTGAGACTTAACATCTTATGTCTCAGGATGGCGAGCGCAGTGAAATGCCAAGCATTGCTTTGTAATTCATGGTGTTTGGTTTTGCTACTGTCCATGAGCGGTCGTATCGTTTACCATCAGGCGAACGACTTGCTCGTCTCGCCATTCACTGCAGTAAAAAATAATTTAAATTTGTTGTAAGGCTTACCTTATAATATCAACTATTCTATGGACAATGACTGGCTCAAAGTTCCCATTGTATGCCTTCACGTGACCTTCTTCTACAGCGATACTCAACTGAAAGAAAAAGATAATGTTACTCCATCTCTAAGTCTGCCAACCCGCACTAACCACTCTCAATCGTACTCTCGATTGTGGAATAGGCCCGTGCCCTGCAGTGGGACGTATATGTCATGTTCCCTTTAAAACCACTAGGCATCATCAAACATTTTCTACGTTCAATGCATGTACGAAATATAGGCTTAATTCTTTTGTTGTGAGAGCAAGTAAAAACTTTAATAAATTAAGTGATCAATTTAATATAGATTTATTTCATACTAGTATAAGTGCGGCAAGAGGGCGGTTGGCTAATAATTTTTTCAACTAGTAGCAGTGTCTCTTTGTAAATTTTTGTTTTTTTTTTTTTTAATGTTCGTTGATATCTTTAGTATTTATCACTCTTCATTAGAACTATCAAGTTTCTATTATCTAATATTGTATTCAGTATCTAGTTTTAATATTACTTAATATTTTGCTACCTTTGTTTGCTTGCGTGTAATGTAGTATATTATATGTATTAGTCGTGTAGATCCTTAAATGGCTTAAGCTGCTTTTTATAACCATATATTTTATTGTATTGTGTAGCTGTGGATCCTCCTAATGTAAAAATAAATAAAATAAAATATGGGCTGATACAGACTCCATCTCTAAGGGTAATGTTAGTTTTGACAGCCTCTAAGTGACCCGATTTTGATCCTAGATTACCTGACTTTTATATTCTCTCGTATTGAAAGCTGGTGTTTATCATGTGCTCCCAAAGGAGAATGCCTATTTTACTATGAAACTTCGTATCGTTGGGAATGTTTGTGCCTCGGTGTAACCTACTTTTTTGTGTAGGGAAAAGTATATATTTTCAATAAATATAAACAGAATTGCGACCCCGACCCGGAGTTCTTAGAGAAATTAACTTGAAGTCCAATAACAAAACTGTCTTAGGCTCTGTAAAACATACAATATGTGATGATAATTACTTTATTTTATGAAAATCTGTCACCCGGGATAAAATAGGAAAACGTTTATAGACAAAGCATAAAAAATGCCATAATTAATTTCAAGCAGTATCGGGATCAACGATTTTTTTAATACTATGAGTGAGCATTCTCCTTTCATCAAGATTTTTAGTCTTATCAAAAACAAGTGCTATTGTTCCTCTCCTCTCCATTCCTAACCAGAACCACGCGTGCTGGCTTGCGAAGCCATAGCTTGATGGTCCACACCATCCCGGCGCGAACCAAAAGGTTCTCAAATTCATTTTTGTGCCGCACCGTTAGGCTTTGGAATTGTTTGCCATCTCACGTGTTCCCTCCTTCCTATAATCCCGGGTCCTTCCGCCGTAGTGTGAAGAGGCATCTTAGCAGGCCGGCATAATTGTATCTATTGGCATGGGACTGCCGTCCGATGCCAATTGATACTTTGCCTGGGCGGCATTTGCGCTTACCATCAGGTGCAATGTGGTCACGATGCCGGGCCAGCATAAAAAAAAAACAAAGCTTTTCTGTTAACATTCAGTCCTTTATCTATACCTTATCTGAATCTGTATCAGCCCATATACGGCCCCACCACAGGGCACAGGCCTCCTCTACAATCGACAGTACGATTGAGATTGGTTAGGCCATATAGTCCACCACGCTGGCGTAGTGCGGGTTGATGAAATATCTATATCTTATACTATATCTTCACTCACCTTATCCCGTACTCCCGTAGCTCGTATCTCCCTCAGGAGCCACGGCAGCATCGCATTGGAGAACCTCCTGTCCATTGCCGTGTAACCTAGATAGGTCACCGAAGTCAGTCGGGTCTTCATCGTGGGGCTGGTGGGAAATAAACATACATACATATCACATACATATCTATACTATACAATGTGTCCAGAGAAATGGCGCACCAAGGGCCCTACTATATAAATCCGAAATTGGAATCTTCGTGACGTTTTTCGTTTCGAAACCTACTCTGTAACACGAAATTCGAAACTTCGGATCGAAGAATGAATGATTCGAATATATCGGCAATCCGAAAATTTACATTTTTATATACTATATTCATCCGAAACGAAGTTCGAAACTTCGGACGAACGAAGTTTGTGACGATACGTATGTACCTACTCTGTATCTGTATCAGCCCATATACGTCCAACTGCAGGGCACGGGCCTCCTCTACAACCGACAGCACGATTGAGAGTGGTTAGGCCATATAGTCCACCACGCTGGCCTAGTGCGGGTTGGCGCCTTGACCTACTCTGTAAATGTTCGTATTGCCGATATATTGGAATAATTCATTCTTCGATCCGAAGATTCGAACTTCGTGTTACAGAGTAGGTTTCGAAACGAAAAACGTCACGAAGTTTCGAACTTCGTTTCGGATTTATATAGTAAGGCCCCTGCTTTTATACATACATACATACATAAACTCATGCCAATATCCCAGAAGGGGTAGGCAGAGGTACCAGGACACCCACATCTCGCCCTGTATGTTCCGTCCCACAATGTGATAAGTGGCGGGCCTAATGCCATATCGGGCACAAATTCCTGACTCTGGACTGATAATGAATAGAAAAATCCAATATCACTTTGCCCAACCCGGGACTCGAACCCGAGACCTCAGCTTTGTAACCGTACCTTAGTACAACTATGCCACCGCTCAAAAGCCGAGGCGGCTTATATACATTTTAGTACCTGTTCGAATCCCAGGACACACCTCTGACTTTTCGGAGCCTGTGTGTATTGACGGTCAATCACCACGCACCGAAACGGTGAAGGAAAACATCGTGAGGAAACCTGCATACCGTAGCGATTTATAAGATTTTTTATGGTATTTAAGTCCGCCAACCCGCACTTGGTGACTTGGCCAGCGTGGTGGACTATATGGCCTAACCACTCTCAATCGTACTTTCGATTGTAGAGTAGGCCCATGTCCTGCAGTGGGACGTATATGGGCTGATACGATACGATACTATTTATTTAATATGTCAGAAACTACTGGGACGAATTGAACAATTCTATGTATAGTTAATTTATCGACAAATGCTATACATTATCAGTTATGACCTATAGGAGGGAAGCAGTAGTATAAAATGTAGCAAATGAACAATGAATAGAAAAAATCAATAACTCTTTAATCTACCCGAGATTCGAACCCGAGACCTCAGCTTTGTAACCGTACAGTAGTACTACTGTGCCACCGAGGAAGGCGTAAAAATGTCTATTATCCCTTAATATTGTAATGGATGTGACCAGGAACGCTTGGATTCGGTTCCCGTGTGGGACGAACATTGGCTCGCGAATATTATATTCTAGTCTGGAGCCAGTCTATACAGTCAATAAAACGAGGTCATAGTATCGAGGCTTTTATCAATCATTTTTATTATTATTATATAAGATTTCGATTAAAAACATAATTTATGACTTGTCATGGATAGGAATTAGTATATAAATTAATTGAAGTTGGTTTGTTGGTTTGCATCTGAATACATACATACATAAACATCACGCCTGTATCCAGTAGGGGTGCGCAGGGACTATGAATCACCAGTTTACTCTGTCCTGAGATACTACTTTCGATTCGTCCACATTCTTTTATCTCCATACATTTACATCAGTTTAGGGTCCTTTTATCATCAATCTGGTTGAGTTAAGTTCGACCAAATTTTTCACTCTTTTTTTAGCGCAATGAATGACGAGACGAGCAAGCCGTTCGTCTGATGGTAAGTGATACGACCGCTCATAAACAGTAGCAACATTCCACTGCGATCGCCATCCTGAGACATAAGATGTTAAGCCTCAATATGTCCAGTAGTTACTCTGGCTACAATGTCCTTCAATCCGAAACACAACAGTGCATTTACGCAGTGTTGTTTCACGAAATAGACATTGCGGTGGTACCTACCCAGATCTTTTTTCTCTCTTAATAGTTAACACCGTCATATTGTGATAATTCTTTGCCTACTCGCTTAAATAATACACGCATAAGCTTAATGCTTATGTATAACATAAATAGGAAATCGAACTTTAAACCTCACAATTAACAAACAATGTAGGTCACTAGAACAAAAACGCGGACACTGAACCTAGATTGCCTAGCCTTGGAATCGAACCCCATTACGTGTCAAAATCAATGCAAACAATAGGTGCGATTACATAAATATATTTATCTATAGACAAATAAATCATAATAAGAATTATAAGGAAGTACATAATCAATTTATTTCTATGATGCTTATTTATGTAATTTAATGCTTATTTACCGAAATAGGCAGAGTAAATAAGGAATTATGTCCTTTAATATAGTAGTAATAATTACTATGAACAGTTTAAAGTATAAAAAATAAACAATGTAAAATAATAATGTTACAAAATATAATACATTAACATTTAAATACCAATATGATATATCAAATACAAATTATAATACATTTAATTATCAATATAATATTTTTTTGAGCATCGCATTAAATTATTTAATTTTTTTATCCGAAAATATTAAATCGTAAATATTCAAATCTTCATAACAAAAAATAAATCAAAGCTATCGATTTAACTACAATTGTATAACTTGAATTAAAAATAACCAATTGCGGCCATGGATGCATAAAACCAATAGTGGGAAACGTTCTAAACATCCTTATATACATTATTAATCTACATAAGGAGTAATAATAAAATAACTTAGGTACCTCGTAACCACTGGCATGTAAATCACAAAATTTTTCGCGTAAAATCGATAACACGCACAGCACAAGAATTGATTGCAAAATTGCGTTCACTGCACATTTTTGTACCCATTATTATTCATTCGAACAACAATAATTATATGTTTTGTTTTATAGATCCCGTTTAATGCAAACAAAGTCTGCTGGGCAGGAAAATGGAAACAATATCGGTGTTGCCAGCAACGGTGGTAGATTTTACCCGTTTTAAATAGGTCAAATAGGAGTGTATACAAAATTATTGAATGGCGATGGCGATATAAAATGTAAATTTTATATTTTAAATTGACAGATGGAGTATTTAAGCCTAAATTCATTAAGCTGGCTTAACACAGATACGTAGATTTCACAAAGCAATCTTAGGAATTTTAAAAGAGAACTGTCAAGTTTGCCTTTTCATACCTAGTTTTCTTTTACAAAGCATGTCTAAAATCACAGGAATAACACATTCCTAAATCGCAATATGTGAAAGGAATTAGAAATATGTGTATTACTAATGGCCCGTAATTTTTCACTTGGAAATATATCATAGGCGATAGTCTCTTCCCCAATCACATTGTGGGACGGAAAACACAAGGCGAAATGTAGGTGTCCTGGTAGCACCGCTGCCTACTTATCCCTAAAACGGCGTGAGTTTATGTATATTATAATATATCATAGTGAAACAAAGAAGTGACAAGCAAATAAAAAAACTATTAGCATGATGGAAAAATATCGTGAGGAAATCTTAATTATATAGGGGTTTATTAGAAATTCTGTGGTATATTAGTCTGCCAGCCTGGACTAGGCTAGCGTGGTAGACTTTATAACCTACAGTGAGATGTATAGGGGCTCATACAGTACAGGATAGACTGCAGGCTATAGCGTGATGGTAAGCAAAGAGAAGATATAAACGTCCATTATGTTTGAGTATCTTAGTAAGTGAGTAAACACATAAAAATGGTGAAGTTCTTGAATCTATTATATAAAACCTACAATCTTCCCCACATTTTGGGAGCATCTCCACCGTTGACAACCCAATTACTAGGAGGGAATGACGGCGTAAGTAGCACCTCCCTTTCTAAATAAAAGAACTATGTGAGACGGAAATATTTTGAAATACAATCATTACCGCAGGCGAATCGGATGCTTGCCATATTTCCCCCTGCAAAATACATTTTCGTAACAGCGCCATCTACTGTCAACAATACAAACTATTTTAAGAGAATGTAACCCACTTTTGTTGTAATAGCATGCATAATAAACTAGATGTCGCTAATCCGAAAAATATTTTAAAAAAATGACACTTGAAAAGGGGCAATACTGTATTAACATGATACTTTCTAATTAATTACACCCACACAACATTGTTCCTGCACTATTAAATCGAAGAGTATAAAGTAGTTGACAATAGATGGCGCTAAACCTGAATATTAAAATATCCGGAAACCAGTTGTCTAACTGTTTATGTTTTATACTTTGCTAAACTGATTTGAAAGTTAAATACAGAATAATTAGGTTATATTTGAATGTATTTATGCAATTTCAGTAGCTTCATTTTAGATCTATATTTTCGTGATTTATGTTAATATCCGCATTAACATAAATCACGAGAATGTACACATTGAAAAGAAATATTTTTACGGACGTTATCTCGAATGTTTTGTATATTTTGAGAAAATTTTTAGCGTCGAGATGCTTGTTGACTGCATCAAGGGGCGGACTGCAGCTCAATACTATTGTTAATAAAAGTTTACAGAAATATACAATTCCTAACATTTTATTTTGATTTAGTTTTATCCATGTATTACTACCACAACCACCGGTAACTAAACAATAGAGCTTTAAAAAACCTACCATCGTATGCAAGGGCAACACACAAAACACAAATTATGATTAATTGCAATATTTTAACATATAGAATGATACAAATTTAAAGGTATTACAAAATATTCTTCTTTTTATATTTCTGAAACTAAACATCCTCCATACAATTAGTTATCTACGCTATTTACTATACGCCTATCACTTTTCCTAATCAAATTATTGAATTAATCAGTTTCGCCTCCCGCCGCGTGGTGGCAGCACATGCAAACAATTCCTTAAGTGGGTAATCCATAAAATAAATCAAAATTTAATCATGGGTGCTTCCTACAGTCCTTTTAAATATATTATTGTGTGTATAAACATTAATACCGAATGTTACTGAAGTGTTTCATGTGAGTATTGTTTATATTTTTAATACGAAAAGTATTTTTACCATTTCAGTGATTTTACATGACGTAAATATGAATTCTTTTACGTATAACTATAGATTTTTCTACTAGAAAGAATGAAGATTGTTTAAGGTTGCAAGAAGTCACTGGATACTGGCTTCCAACAGGTTAGTAGATCCTTGGGGGAGGCCTATGTTCAGCAGTCGACTTCCTGTGGCTGAATAGAGAAAGATGAATGAAAACGTGTAGCTTGACTAATGATGCACATCAAACAACTGTAAATGCTGGAGAGTATGCAAATATCATCTAGAGTTGTTTATCCCTTTATCACACTTTTTTTTATTGCTATGAATGGCGAGACGAGTATGCCATTCGTCTGATGGTAAGCGATACGACAGCTGATGAATAACGTCATGTAGCAAACCCTAACAACACCATACAAAGCACTTTTTGGCATTTTATTGCACTCGCCTTCCTTAGACGTAAGATGTTAAGTCTGTACTAATTACAGCAGTTGCTCTAGCTACATTGTCCTTCAACAATGCATTTACATTGCTGTTTGGCGGGAGAAATAGACATTGCGGTGGTACCTACCCAGGCGGTCTCTCACATAAAGGATACCAATCTTGTATTTGTGTAATCTTCGAGTACTTTTTCAAATTTTGTGACACCAAAAATTGCCTCGTATTTTTTATTCACCACACTAGAGTAAGTAGAAACAAGTTCGGGACTATGTATGTGACTATGTATTTATTCTTTCAGAAACAATGGAACGGGACATGTCTTCGTCAACGGTGTCCATAATCGACTCAAGTTCTTCTGATAATTACTTCTTCGGAAGAAATGGCGTTGGGAAGAACAGCTCCAGTAACGATGCTGACATTTCACGCACTGATTGCGAATGGTACGTGAATTTTCACTGCTAATTTCACTGCTTTGCTAAATAGTAATATAGCATAGCAATTTAGATATTAGCAGAGCAATTAGCACGAAATTTTACACGGCACGTGTGTCGCGTGCTGGGTTCTGTGTATATCCGGCTTCGATCAAATATACACTAGATTATAAGGCCTAAAAACGGCAATAGAAAATAAGCGTATGGTCTTATTTGATTTTAGTATAGTCCAAAACATAATAAATCTTAATTTAAAGGAATAAGGTTTATTGTTACCTGAATTTGATTAGAATTTAAGACTTTTGCTACATCTCGTAGTTCGAATGTATAAGTATAAGCAACTATTGGCGTGTGATTTGTTCCGGCACAAGTATCTAAAATATATTTGCTTGAAGATATCCGGATACAATCAGGCATCATTGTATCGAGAGCTGACCATCTCACGTCGGTGGATACTCTATCTGCATAGCGCTTGCCACCAGGTAGTCACTTTGTAGTACTATTTTAGATACCTATATAAAAACAGCTTTATAAAATCCCCTTTTATTAAATCTGTGATGCTTTACAGCTTGCATCTCCAACTGTAAAAGTTTGATCTGATGTTTTTTAATTCTTAGTTGAAGTCCATGGTGGGTTGTTGGTAAACGGACCAGAGGCGTGCCAATATATTCACAGTTGTCGCGGGTTCGAATCACAGTGTATACCTCTGACTTTTCGGAGTCGTGTGTGTTTTGATAGCCAATCACCACGAACTGTGACGGTGAAAGTTCTATGGTCTATAAAGTTCGCCAGCCCGCACTAGGCCAGCGTGGTGGACTATATGGTGGGGTGTGAGTCTATGTGACGCCGATTAGTCTCTTGTAGTTTGTTATACACGACACAAGAGACCTTTTAATGGTGGTATGTCTCATATGTGAGACGCCGCTTGGCTAGGTACCAACGCTATGTCTATTTCCACCCAAAAATGCAGTCTTAATGCACAGTTGTGTTCCGCTTTGAAAGTCATTGTAGCCAGAGTAACAACTGGACATATTGAGACTTAATATCTTATGTCTCAGGATACGAGCGCTGTGGCATTCTGCTGCAAAGCATTGCTTTGGAATTTATGTTGTTGTTTGGTTTCGCTACTGTCTATGAGCACTCATATCGCTTACAATCAGGTGAAGGGTATGCGCGTCTGACCATAATTGAAAAAAAAAACACAATACTTGATCTTAGTGTGGGGTCAGGACTATGTATGTGACTGTTGAGTGTATTTTTTTCCCATCAAAGCCCAGTTTAAATAGCGTAATTGTATTTCATTGTTGATAATTATAATAGATATGCTAATTACTTAAATTGTTACGTTTAAATTGCCATAAATATGTAAATAACCAATTGAATTAATTGAACAATGAGGTTATACAATCATTTTTAGCATTATTAGCATTTTTAAATTCATATATTCACGCCTATGTTCCCTAAATGGTGAACAGAACTGGTATGGAATCCTCAGTGCGCAAATCCGACTCGTACTTGGCCGATTTTCTTTTGTTTCATTTTCATTGTTTTTTGTCTATTGGCAAGATAAGTTAGCTATAACGTTGAAGGAAAACATCTTGAGGAAACCTGCGATTTGTTAGAATTTCTATGGTATGTAAAGATTGCCAACCCGCACTAGATTAGCGAGCAGCGTGGAGGGCTGTAATAAATAAAATAAATAACACCCAACAGTCACATACATAGTCCTGACCCCACACTAAGATCGAGTTTTGTGTCGTGGGTATCAGGAACTACGAGAGACTTTGGGTCTCACAAACACCCAGACTCGATAGAATTTTTTGTGGACCATGTGGCATTTCTCCCGATCCGGGTATCGAACCTACTGCCTCTCGTTACGTGGCGTCTAACCGACTGCACCACAGAGGCTGTCCAAACTATAAGGCCCACTCTTAGACGTATTCTCGATTGTAGAGGAGGTCCGTGCCCTGCAGTGGGACGTATATGGGCTAAATCAGACATAAATGTCGACTGCAATACGTCAGGTGTAAAAAAAGTTTTTGCAAAAAAATTACAATTAACCATTCACGTTTGCTAATGGGGACAAACGGAGCGTTAACAAGACTTATTAAACGAAGGCTACCCATGTTTACAAATTAATGGAAACTAACCGGACGATTTCATAACAAGCAGTCATTTGCGTAGCGGTGTGTGGGTTGAGAACTATTCACCTGGGTTTAAATTTAAGTTGGCCAATATTTTTCTATTATTTTTCTAAGCCTATATATTTATCTTATTTATCTTGGCCTCATTAAAAGGCTCAAAGTCACTCAACGAGCCATGGAGCGGGCTATGCTCGGAGTTTCCCTACGAGATCGAATCAGAAATAGGGAGATCCGTAGGAGAACCAAGGTTACCGACATAGCCCATAGGATTGGCAAGTTGAAGTGGCAGTGGGCCGGGCACATAGCTCGTAGAACCGTTGGCCGTTGGGGCCGAAAGGTTCTCGAGTGGAGGCCACGTACAGGCAAGCGAAATGTCAGACGCCCGCCTATAAGGTGGACGGACGATCTGACTAAGGTCGCAGGAAGTCGCTGGATGCAGGCCGCTTCCAACAGGTCATTGTGGAGATCCTTGGGGGAGGCCTATGTTCAGCAGTGGACTTCCTTTGGCTGATATGATGATGATGATGATGATGATGATGATGATGATGATATTTTTCTAACTGGCTATGGCTCAATTAATCTGTAAGAAGATAATATTATAATCATAGTTTCCTTTACAAACAAACTTAAATTCACGCCTTTTTCCCAGAAGTGGTAGGCAGAGGTGCCAGAACACTCAAAGGAGAATGTCCATTCAAAGTATCGGTAAAAAAATCGTAAATAAATAAATAAATAAAAAAATATAAATAAATAAATCGTAGATAAATATTGCTTAACATTTATTAAAGCATTATTATGGTTTGTCTTTAAACGTTTTCCTGTTTAATTCCGGGCGACAGATTTCTATAAAATAAAGTAATTATCCACATTTTACATTTTGCTAACTGAGCCGAAGGCAATTTTTAAAAAATTGTATTTCATGTTATTTTCTCTTGAACTCCTTGTTTATATTTATTGAAAATATGTATTTTCTCTACACAAAAAAGTAGGTTTCATCAAAGGACAAAAATCTTCTCACTGATACTAAGTTTTATAATAAAATAGGCATTCTCGTTTCACTATATATGTTCCGTCCCACGATGTGATAGGGGGCGAGCCTATCGCCATATCGAGCAAGTTCCTGACTCCGGGCTGATAATGGATAGAAAAGTCCAATATCACTTTGCCCGACCCAGGATTCGAATCTAATCAGATTCTAATAGGTAATTTTAAAAAGTCTCGTGTGGGTTGTTTGAAAGAATAGGAATTACAATTTACTTCCGGTATAGTAGTAGTGTAAGCCACTATCTTCTTTTAACACGGATTAAAACTTATAGAATTGTTGGTGATTTTACTTAGTCATCTGCCTATCCTTATCATGCATATTCTTAGGTGATATATGCACGAAATTATATATATTTTTTGTTTTTATTTATTAACTTGGCCGCTGGATTTTCAACAGGTGAAAATGAAAACACGATTTTTTTTTATTTGAAAATAATAATTTTACATAAGAAGAATATTGCAAGGGTTCTAATTTGAGAACCTTTTGCTTTTCCTGTCTTGAGAAGACAGATCGTTGTGGAGATCCTTGGGGGAGCTCTATGTTCAGCAGTGGACTTCCATGACTGAAGACAGAGAGAGAAATATTAAAAACTATAAAAGACTACGGTCTCACAATAAAATATTTTCCTACACAAATATTTGCAGATCACACAAATATTTGTGTCTGTTCTGTGGTTGAACCCGTTGTTTGACATTCCGCAACCGGAAAATATTTGGTAAAATTCCATACAATGGTATTTTTTGAGGATTAATTAGGTGTACCTATTATATTAGGCTTTTTAAATTAAGGTCTAAACACAGAAATAAAACAATAGTGTTGTTAATGTCATCATTATTTTTATTTTTTACAGCATTTAACACTTTACGTATGTATATTTTTAGTTTTTGGGCACAGTTTTTTTTTGAGATATAGTTGTAAATATAAATAAATATAATAATTTAAACTCTTGGATTAATTAAACGTTTAAATAAATCACAAATTAATATAGTTAAGTAATTAACTCTTGGATTAATAAAACATATTAAAAAATCCAATATATTCATTATTCTCCAATAGCCGTTAAACCGATAAAAATTCACGAATGCAAATAGAGCTATAAAACGCAACAAGATGGCGGGCGTATCTAGAATATTCTGACGGAACTGGCTTGAACCAGTCATAGCCGGATCGCGGCGGTTCACACCGGCTCCGTTCGATGACCCGCGCTCGATTATTTAAAAAAATAACGATAGATGTCGTTTGTGAAGGTTTTTTTGCATGTGTAGTGTTTGAAAAAGTGATTTACGTACAAAAAAATCGCATTTAAATCAATCAATTAAATGATAGAGATTGGTAATGTTTTTGCAAAAACAAAAGTGTTTTATAGTTTTGTTTTTTAAATTGGAAATTTTTCTTTTAATATGTGACGTTATGTATATTTATAAAATATTTTTCAAGTTATAAATACGCTTATGCCTGTATTTATCGATGACTCATAACCACTAAGCTATCAGGTGTTAGACACACTAACACAAAAAACTAATAACATTTACACATTAACACAAAAAACTATTTACATAAATTAAAAAGTAAATATATTAAAAAGTACAGACAAAGTAACAAGCGTGAAATAGTTGATACAATAACTTATTATTTAGTTTTAAATATGTCGACGTGTCATATCGCTATTGCATTTGGAAAGTTTTGGCTTTCCGCGTAGCAACAATGTAACAGTATGAGAAGCGAGACAATTGCCGTGTCGGACATTCTATTCCCGGGACGTTCATGAGATTTTTCTAACCAAAAAATCTAATAGGATTATACGTTTTGGGAATTGAACCTAAGTACCAAGATATTAAAGCTTTCATACTACTAAGCCAGCGTTTCCAGACATTCAGATTTTGGCGGGATCGTCTTTATTTTTTACACAATTTCAGATGTCATGCGCAGGAGTCACTCTGTCACAAGTTTTGGGTACTTATTGACATGTGCAATCTTCGTAAACAAATTAATTATAGAGTTATATTAACTGGGTAAAATGAATATTTTTTTTATACAAATCTCTTTATATTATTCTCAGCTAAGATAGGTGTATTAAATTTCCAAAAAATGTGCACCAATGTCATAAATGCAAAATAAAAGGCAAAGATAAAGCCTATTTTTTTCAGATGTTCCACTTTGATTATCTAGTCTAAAAGCTCACATAATAGGTCCCATTTAAATGTAATAATGATATGATCCGTGGTGCTTTACAGCTGGCTTCTCCGGCTGTAAAAGTCTTTTTACGAGGTTTTTTACCTGTTTAGTTCATTGTTTCATTGTTTTGTCGCCCGCTTTGCACGGAGGGAAGTGGACAATAATTTATTTCCAACTCCTCCTATTAATTTCACTTTCTGATTAATTTCGTTGCGGGTTAAAGACAAGTTAGCATTCCCGGAGACTCGCCGAGCTTCAATGTTCGGTGTCATTACATTGCGTGCCACTGTTGATCCTGGCTCACAGGAGTTACAGTGGTGGGTGTGAGGGTGGGACAGTCTCCAAGATGTTCCACTTTTCCACTTTATTCGGATAAATTGTAGTCTAAATATACCCAAATCAAAGCAACTAAAATGGTCCAAAAAATATATCAAAACTGCCCAAGTTTAATATATGTTTTGATAACAAGCTCATGTTGTATAAAACCTTATCTGATATGGCATATACTTATTGAGTAATCGATAACAGTATAGCAACCATATTCAACAAGTTCGCGCCTAAAGTTCTCCTAAATTCATTCTAGGGGCTTTCAGAATAAAAATATCCGGGTTGAAAGTCCCGATATATATATTATAGGGGTAAAAATACCCTATAGCCATTGACATAGATATTCAGTTTTTAAATCAGTGTATGTAGCCTTCCTCGATAAATGGCCTTAACCAATGTAAATCCAACACTAACGCCCGAATACTGGAACGAAACTTAAATATAAGTTGCGCTTAACTATGTTAATCCCGCTTCAATGTACTGGCTAAGTGGGCTGTGCGCTGTTAAGAGCAACTTATTATTTGAATGGCGTTCCAGTATTCGGGCGTAAGTATTTTTTATAACCGAAGTAATAGTTCCTCACATTAGCGCATACAAACAAACTCTTCAGCTTTTTAAATTAGTGTTGGTAGTTCAATTGAATTATATTTTTTTACTTACTTTTCATTTCAGATTAGTTATTTGATTGTTCAGTAGAACAGCCCGCCCCGTGACTATGAAAGATGTAAAAAAATAGAAACGTCGCGACGGGAAGATTAAAAATAATAATAATATATTTATTATTTTATTATTATTTATTAGTTAAAAAGATGCTGTTCTAAATTATTGTTTCCTAATTGTAATGACCCGTTTATGCCGGGGCAATAAAACTGTATTATTATAGTTAAGTTCTTTAGTGGCGGCAATCCTTTGCAACAAATTTATGTTTTTTAGACAATATTACACATGTTTGGGTAAGCCTTTCGGTTTGGACAATAGCCCAGATGTTTGGGCAGACCTTAATTTTTAGTTGAAAGGATAGACCCTATTTTATGGCTTAAATATATTTTCTGTAAGATTCATCCCCACCGATCCTCATTCGGGTAGTCCTATAAAAGGGTCGGTTTATTTGGATGAAAAGACAGTCTGCCATCTCTCGTCACGAGTACATCTCGCCCCGAGTCACATAGGTATAATTTTACTCTGTCTGTGTTTGTATTAAGTGTTAATTTATAAAATATGCTATTGTTAGTTCCTGGAAGTGAGTGCTTATTCTAATACCTACACTTAAAAGCACCAAAATGTGTTGCCGGACCAGCAAATCGGGAAAGAAGCGGGAAGAAAAAAGTATGGGAAGAGGAAAAAGGTATTGGGCATCCAGTAATCTCAGTGTTAGGAGTCAGGACTTATCGTTTATTAGGTCAAGATGCCTAGCAGCCGTTCTCTATATCCTATCTATCTTTAACAAGAGGTTAAAATAGCTACCATTACTATCAGCCGTTCTCTATATCCTATCTATCTTTAACATGAGGTTAAAATGGATATCGCCACTATGTCGATACCACTGTATGCTTCAATAAACAAAGATAGACTTACAATATTATCTTACCTAGATATGTATAAATATATGCACCTTATCTAAATATCTCTGCCTTTCTTTACTGAAGCAATAAATGTATCGAAATTTCGAAAGAAATCTCTTGTTAAAGATAGATAGATTATAGAAACCGGCCGTATGTCAGTACAATTGTACGCTTCATTAAACAAAGATAGAAATACATATTTATATTACCTAGCTATAAAAAAATATATGCACCATATCCTTACCTCTCTATCTTTGTTAACTGACACATAAAATGTGTTTAAATATCTAATTAAATCTCTTGTTAAAGATAGATAGATTATTGAGAACGGCTGTAATACTTTTAATCGAAAACCAAAGTAACCGAGGGGGTTATTTTATAAAAACGATACGAACTCCGAATGTTCGGACGCCGTACGTAAAACTGCACTAATGTGTCTAGATACTTCACAAAATGATTCTTTTTTATATTTATTAGAAAACTAACAGCTTACGTCACAATTAACAACAGAAAAGGAATGTATAAGAAATAGATGGCCATTTACAGGTTTTTACGAATATTTGACAGAATAATAGAAAGTAGAAGTAACAGTAAAATAACATATTGTCGCCGGCTTATGTTGCATTAATTCGTAATGAAAGAAAGGCTTAGCAACTTGGATTCCTCCATCTTACGACGCAACCATAGACTAAGTTCCAAGAAAATGATTAATAATAATAAGAAGTGTTTTTTTTTTATATATTATAGGGGGCAAACAAGCATGCGGTTCACCTGATGGTAAGTGAACACCGCTGCCCATGGACATCTGCAACACCATAGGGCATGGAGATGCGTTGCCCGCCTTTGGGGTGGGAATACGCTCGGTTTTTGAAGGTCGCCAGGTCGTATCTGTCCGGGAATGATGCCGCTGGCAACTGGTTATTGATTTTTAGTAGTGGAAATCTTATCTTACGCCAGACATCGAGTTCGTATCGTTTTGTAGAGTAACCCCCCAAGTCGTGTGTTATACATTCATTTGTAAATATTTAACTATAGCCGGCAGAGTAGTTGTAAACTTGAGTATGCAACGCTACACTGCAGTCATTGTGAATAGTAAACAAGACTTTTGAAGCATTGAGTTAAAACTAAAGAGAAACCCCTTCAGAACATTTTGATGAGTTTCAAAAAGATGACCGTGAATATTGCACTAAAATAAATATGAAACTAACTTAATTTAATAGACTTCGTCTAAACGGTGATAAAAATAGAATCTTCATTTTTATCAAACTGTCTGCCATAATACAAGCAAAGATTTTTGAATTCGCTCCACTAGAGATACACTGGAGCGCGCGCACCACTTACGTCGGAACACTACGCGCTTTTTTCCCTCTCCATATTAATGTCAATGTTTTGAGGTTATAAATACATAAACTCACGCCTTTTCCCAGAAGGGAAAAGCCTTTTCATAAGTGCTAGAACCACGCTGTTGTCAGTCAAGACTCAGCATGAATGTGCAGGCTCGTGCGGCAGTACCACTGTCTCACAGGAGATCCACGTGAAGCGATAACTTGTTTCTGGCTTCCCATTTTTCCTTTCCGCTCCGCTCCTGATTTGATGGGGTGGCAACACATCCATTATCCAACCGTTGTGTATGTTCATGGGTTTGATTACTTACCATCAGGTGACCTATGTGCTCATTTCCTAGAATAACGTAACAAAATAAGGGTAGGCAGTGGTATTACAATGACACCCACGTTTCTCCCAATGTGTTCCGTCTCACGATGTTATAGGAGACGCCTAACGCCACCAAGCACAAATTCTTGACTCCAGGCTGATTACGAATAGAAAAATCCAATATCACTTTGCCCGACCCGGAATTCAAACCCGAGACCTCAGTGTTATTATTATATCGATCGTCACACAATTATAACACTTTTTTCTCCGACATTGATATTTTCTATGAATCACTTTCTCGTTTTAAGAAAGCAGTTATGGCTAAGGATTGCAATGTTAGTTAATTAATAGCTCAAAGAAATTGTTTTTATTTTTATATAGTTTAATTTTTCATAATTTAAATTGAAGTGTAAGTTAAATTTTACTGTTACTGTTTTTTTTTTGTTTTGTATTCATTGTGTAGTGTAATATTCCCGTTCACTTGTTTCTAATAATATGTATTAGCTTTCGGTGGAAACTTTGTTGGATTATGTTTCATATTTATATATTTATGATTAATTGTAATAGTTCTGTATGTTTCCCTAATACACATAAATAAATAAATAAATAAATATCGCAATAGAATGCGCCACCGAGGCATCATTTTGTTAATGAAATTATGTTTGATTTTCTAATTTCTATACTCACCCCATATCATTTTGTGTCAAAAATGAATGTTTGCCTCTTGGTAATAAACCAGACAAACTACCGGGACAGTGGTCGCGGGTTCGAATCCCAGGGCACACCTCTGAGATTTCGGAATCATGTGTTTATTGATAATAAATCACCACGAACTATAACAGTGAAGGAAACTACATATAATATCTATTTGTAAGAATTTCTATGTATGTAACGTCCGCCTGGCACTAGACCAGCGTGGTGGACTATATCTAACCACTCTCAATCGTATTCTGGATTGTAGAGAAGGCCCGTGCCCTGCAGTGGGACGCATATGGGCTGATTCATGCAACGTGCAAGATGTTCGTATGGTTCAGTCAATTAAAATATAATTAATATGCCCCGTTGATAATTCTTATCAACGCAGATGAATCACGGAATTCAATCATTAGTTTGTTCTCATATCGTTTGACCTTATACGTTAATGATATACTAAATAAATAAATCCAACAGTGACACTGGTGGTAGGTCTCTCATATGTGAGAGACCGCCTGGGTAGGTACCACGATGTCTATTTCTCCCGCCAAACAGCAGTGTAAATGCACTGTTGTGCTTGAAGGACATTGTAGCCAGAGTAACTGGATATATTAAGATTTAACATCTTATGTCATAAGATGGCGAGCGCAGTGTAATGCAATGTATGATTCATGATGTTGGTTGGTTTTGCTACTGTCCATTAGCGGTCGTATCCGGTATTTCTTACCATCACGAGATTGGTATGCTCGTCTCACCATGCATTGCAATAAAAAACACTTACAAGTCTTGTGTCGTGTAACGGAAAATAAGAGAGACTTTCGGTCCCAGTCTCGGCTGCCAATCTGTCCAACTGAGACTCCGGGGCTTACTATGATATATCTTTTTTACACTGACAAAATGACAACAAAGCGCCTGAAGGTAAGCGCGAATGCCGTCCAGGCAGAGTGTCAAATGGCGTCGGACGACAGTCCCAAGACATTCGATAAAATAGGGTATTTGACTATTATCGATTTTTGGTATTATTTCGCTTACAAACACAAATTCGTTAAAAATAAAGCCTTGCTGTCAAAAATGTATTAAAGTAGCTTGTAACATAAGGCAAATATTAACATTTAAAATAAAAGAGTGGGGGTGTAGTGGGGACATCTTGCTGTCTCTTTCACACCCGCACACTGTAATGTATAATAACCCTAGTGACGTCACTATCTTGGTTTTGAATTTCTTTTCTGTTACCCCCACTACAAGATTTAAAACGTTTCTAACTTGTTTAATTCTGAATGGATTTATAAATTTCTTTGTTTGTTAGACCATAGCTGTGGAAACGTTTTGATAAATACAATAAAAAAAATGGAGTCAAATACCCTATTATGCCGGTCTGCTGGGATGCTACACACTACGGCGGAAGAACCCGTGATCATAGGAAGGAGGGAACACACGTGACGGCAAACAATTCCACAGCTTGACGGCGCGGACCTTTTAGTTCGTGCTGAGATGGTTTGGACCATCAAGCTATGGTTTCGCAAGCCAACACGCGTGGTTCTGTTTAGGAATGGAGAGGAGGGGATTTAATATAAAAATTCAATATCAATTTTGAGCCGAGATTTCAATCCAACAATTCAGCTTTGCAATAGTATCGTATTACAACTACGCTACTGATGCAGCATATATTCTAAATGTTCGTTATCAAGCGTTTAAAATCGATTAGTAATAATTTTCACACCATATAAAATTAACTCAATTCATGTTTATGGTCGCTACATGACAAATAGCCGTGACAGCCTCCGTGGCACAGTTGGTTATACGCCGGCTGTGAAACGAAGGCGGGTTCGATTCCCGCACCGAAACAAATATTTGTGTGAACTTTATTTGTTTCGGGTCTGGGTGTTTGTGAGACCGAAAAGTCTCTCGTAGTTTCTGATACACGACACAAGACTCAATCTTGGTGTGGGGTCAGGACCAAATGATTTTTGGGTATATTTATTTATTTAAATAAAGTATTTGAAGTGCCCAATACACCTTCCCTCTTGCCATCCCATTTCCTTTTTTTATTACCATGAATGGCGAGACGAGCATGCCGTTCGCCTGATGGTAAGCGATACGTCCGCTCATGAACAGTAGCAAAACCAAACAATAATTACAAAGCAATGATTAGCACTCCACTGCGCTCGCCATACTGAGTCATAAAATATTAGTCTCAACATGTCCAGTAGTTACTCTGGCTACAATGTCATTCACACCGAAACACAACAGTGCATTTACACTGCTGTTTGACAGAAAATAGACATTGCGCTGGTACCCAGATGGCTTCTCACATACGAGAGATTTTACTTAAAACTTACCATCAAGTGACCTGTTTGCAAGATTGTAGGAAATACGCAATACATTTAAAAAGAAATATGTACATTTCTGAATATTCTGGATAAGATAAAGTCACATTTTTATTATTGTATTGTCATCGATCCTGGATAAGTATGCTAAATTTCGAGTCAATCTGACGTTTTGAAGGGGCTCAAAATTCTCAAAGATTCCGTTACATACTAACATACGTCTGAAGCTATATTAGCGTAATGACTACATAGTATAAAACAAAGTCTCTTTCTCTGTGCCTATGTCCCTTTGTATGCTTAAATCTTTAAAACTATGCAATGGATTTTGATGCGGTTTTTTTAATAGATAGAGTGATTCAAGAGGAAGGTTTATGTGTATAATACATATTATTGTACAGAAATCTATTTGTACTCGGGCGAAGCTGGGCCGGGCCGCTAGTAAAAATATATGCGGTACGAGTAATGAGCCTTTGATCCTTTAATGGAGCATTCTACCTTAAATGGTAATGTTGTTTCATTAACTACATTGGAACGTGAGGCAAAGCAGTAAGAAATAATATAAGGAAAAAGATTAAATTGTTTCCAACAATCTGACCTTGTGTTTCCGCTACAATACGTCCGCTATATTTATTTATTTGTATTAGGGTTTTTTTTTTTTTTTTTTATTCATAAAAATATTGGGGGTTTTTGTCCATATAGACATGCCAACCCCATCATAACTTTTTACCATATTTATCTTTCATATTTGTACTAAACAATTCATAATCGCGGATCACTGCTGAAAGGTTGTAATTAAGCGACAGAAATTTAGTGCCAGCTCCGATGTAGGTCTTGACAAAATGTTTTGGATCAGACCTATATCAAGTCTATTTACTTTCCACTTCTTCAGCAGTAGATCGCGTTCATCTTTATTTTGGACGCATTCCATCAGCAAATCTGTTACATCTTCGATCTTATTGCAAATGGTACAGTTCGGTGAATTAGTTTTCTTCATTAGGTAACTAAATCTTGCCGATGGATAATGTCCGGATCTAAGTCTAAGTGCTAACTTAACATAATTCCTGCTTAAATTATTGTATTCAAACCAGGGAGAACGAGAGAGCTCACCTTGTATAGTCCTATACCATATGTAGGCCAGTCAATAAAGCCTCAAACCCCTAAGTAATTCGTAACTCGTTCAAATTTTGAGGGTTTGTTAAGGAAGGTAAAATAACTTACCGTGTGATTTTGCAGCGTTCTGGGGTGTACGGAAAGGGTTGAAAAGGGGTGAAAAGTGTTTTTTGTTAATAACATTGCCAAAAAAATTACTAACACGCTGCAAATTTGTAAGTATGTTGGTCTCACCATTTTGTAACATGTATTAAATTTGCAGCGTTCTGCAACATACGGAACATTGTTTATTATCAAAAAACAATAAAATTTGTTAATAACATATCCAAAAAAATTACTAACACGCTGCAAATTTGAAACTATATTGTTCTTACCATTTTGTAACATGTATCAAATTTGCAGCATTTTGCAACATACGGAACATTGTTTATTATTAAAAAACAATAAAATTTGTTAATAATAGGGGGTAAAAAAAATTAGTAACTCGTTGTAAATTTGGAACTATGTTGTTCTTACCACTTTGTAACATGTATCAAATTTGCAGCGTTTTGCAACATACGGAACATTGTTTATTATTAAATAACAATAAAATTTGTTAATAAGAGGGGATAAAAAAAAATAGTAACTCGTTGTAAATCTGTTATTACCTTGTTTACACCTTTTCAAAACATTTTTTAACTTTGCAAAATTACTGTTTTATATTAACAATAGTATCGAACAATAAATAAAATATTTCAATAATACTTTTCTGAAAGAAAATTAATAACGTCAATAGAATGTTATCATTATTATTTAATCAAAGGAGATGGGCCAGAAATGTATGGACCTTGGGCCGTTTGTAGTACATTACACCAAATTTACTTAGTGAAATTGGCATTCGATTTCTGTATGAAATACTATTATACGTTGCATATTAGCTTTATACAAAAATAAATACCAAGCCAAGAACAGCAACACTACAAGGGGACAATATGACGTCTGAAACGGCATGATTGACAACCGATGTCAAAACTTGACATTTATGAAATATGAAGTCGTAATTCGTTTTCCTATAAATCAAATATTATTTTTAGTCGTCTGTGCTATAAATGACTGTACTCTATATAACTCGTAAATGTTTTTACGTCAACGGAATTAGTATCATACTTTATTGATCATCTAATATAATATAACATAATGTCTATACAATAAATTGCAACAAGTCTGTCAGAATCTCGTCATGTTTATAGTTATTTAATAATAAGAAAGTGTACCTATATCTGGCCGTAAGTGCGGTGCATAATACCTGCTAAACAACCTATTTAAATAATCCACAATAAAAATCTGCTAGGCATGAGATACAGCACGGCACAGACTGATCACTTGTCGCGACTGCTAGCATCTGTATCAGCCCATATACGTCCCACTGCAGGGCACGGGCCTACTCTACAATCAAAAATACGATTGAGAGTGATTAGGCCATATAGTCCACCACGCTGGCCTAGTGCGGGTTGGCGGACTTACATACCATAGAAATTCTTATGAATCGCTATGGTTTCCTCACGATGTTTTCCTTCACCGTTTTAGTGCGTGGTGATTGACTATCAATACACACATGACTCCGAAAAGTCAGAGGTGTGCCCTATGTGCATATGAATAAATAATCATTTTATTATTAGGCATATGCACTTAATAAGCTCTTAGTTATTATAGTCCATACAAATGAATACGCTATAAAAATGGAATCGAATCTGATAGCAGCCATGTTTATTTCTATACCTTAATGTTTATTAAAAGAACTTACTAGCAATCATTTCTGTACAAGCTAACATTTTAAACATTATATTTGGTCTACCCCTAGAAGTCTAATATACTTTGGTATATTATCCTAAGGTCTAAGATATTATTTTTCAAATAATGTATTTGACATTAATTCTAACTGGTTATTTCTGAGCACACATAAGGAAAAAGTAGGATTAATTGATGAAAGAAAACTAAAATCAAACAAAACTTAAGGACAATAAAGTACAACCAGATCTTGCTTTATATTTTTTATTTATATTCGCCTAAAAATAATCTCAAGTCAAAACATCTAGGAACAATGCCGGTGCTCCCATATTGTACTATTGCCTAGCCCAACCTAAAGGCTAAATACCACAGTATGATCATGGTATGAGTACAGCAACCCACTGTCCAGTGTCCAGCTATGTTCCTTTCAACATGAAGCACTTGTGGATGTTATATATGTCCAAAAGAATTGAGATTGATACAATCTTCTTACGGCGGAGTTGGAATAAAATCTTGCTCATTGTCTACAGCTTGATTTATTTGCAGCCAGCAGTTTGTACAAATAATTGCTTGTTCTGATAACTAAAACAAAATAAATAAGATTTAATATTGAAGATATCGAAGAATCATGATGAATAAATAACTCTTTGCAGTCACATGTGTTCCCTCCTTCCTATGATCCCAGGTCTTTCCGCTATTGTTTAAAGAGGCATCTTAGCAGGCCGGCCGGATAATTGTATGAAATGTCTTTGGACAGTCGTCTGATGCCATTAGATATTCCGCCTGGACGGCATTTGTGCTTACCATCAGACATAGTGTTGTTATTATGGAAATAATAATAATATAATATATTATACATAACACAAGATCATCTGAGTGTCCAGAGGGAAATAAAAGAAAATGTAATTCATTTAACAATTTAAAAAACAATATATAAAATATCACTTCTTACATATTTATGTACTAGTATCATGTGGACACAATGCAATTCAACTCTAACATGAATACTTTTGTAATACTCCATACTTTGTATTGACCTTGATTAATTAGCATAAAACACATTTCCCAAGTTAATGAAGAAAATAGAATACTTACTTCTTGTTCTGCCATTTCAGCAATAAAACGTTTTGAAATACTCTACACGAGAGTAAATTGGCATCCCATGTAGTTACTAAGATTCTGTTGAATGATAGAATCCATTTCAATTTTTGATTGCAGAAGTGCAATTTAACCATTTCACAACAATTGCAGAAGTGCAATTCAAGCAAAGCACCACTATTGATGTGCTGAAAAGCAGAATTGTGGGTTAGAAGAGAAATATGAACATAGAAAAACATAAAAGTATTACTCATATGTGGCATTCTAAATAATATACATGTTTACTCACCAAAATACGAACTAGTAATTGCGTTTAAACGTCAAGATATATCATCTGCGAGAAGCAGAATCCATAAAACAAAGCCAGGTCAACAGAGAAGCAAATACACATTTGCGAAATGTATGCAGAGTTTTGCAATTGCTGTCAAGTTAAACATTTTCGTTCTTAAACTAAAATCATGTAATATAAATAAAATAATACAAGTGACTTCTTTAACAACATAATATATAGTCTTTTAAAAAGCGAAGAATATAGAAATATAGACAATAATTATAATTTGTAGGGGGTTTTTAAAAATAAGACATATTCAAGTTAAAGATAATGGGTTCGCGCATTTTTGAACGAAATGACAATTAGGCATCATGGAGGACAGATTATCGAAGAAAATATTGCTTCTGTACTAAAACAATCACATTTTTGTATAAAGCCCCCTGTTGTCCAAGAAATCTAAATGTATTTTATTTGAATTCCACATTTTTTTCTAGAATTTGTATTAGACGTACACAAAACGGCCCAAGATAAAACATCTCCTTTATAATAAGAAATTTTCATTGTTGTTATAGTACATTATCTAGAATTTTCTTTAAGAAAGTATAAAAGGTGTAAACAAGGTAATAACAGATTTACAACGAGTTACTAATTTTTTTTACCCCCTCTTATTAACAAATTTTATTGTTATTTAATAATAAACAATGTTCCGTATGTTGCAAAACGCTGCAAATTTGATACATGTTACAAAGTGGTAAGAACAATATAGTTCCAAATTTACAACGAGTTACTAATTTTTTTTACCCCCTATTATTAACAAATTTTATTGTTTTTTAATAATAAACAATGTTCCGTATGTTGCAAAACGCTGCAAATTTGATACATGTTACAAAGTGGTAAGAACAACATAGTTCCAAATTTACAACGAGTTACTAATTTTTTTTACCCCCTATTATTAACAAATTTTATTGTTTTTTAATAATAAACAATGTTCCGTATGTTGCAAAACGCTGCAAATTTGATACATGTTACAAAATGGTAAGAACAACATAGTTTCAAATTTGCAGCGTGTTAGTAATTTTTTTGGATATGTTATTAACAAATTTTATTGTTTTTTGATAATAAACAATGTTCCGTATGTTGCAGAACGCTGCAAATTTAATACATGTTACAAAATGGTGAGACCAACATACTTACAAATTTGCAGCGTGTTAGTAATTTTTTTGGCAATGTTATTAACAAAAAACACTTTTCACCCCTTTTCAACCCTTTCCGTACACCCCAGAACGCTGCAAAATCACACGGTAAGTTATTTTACCTTCCTTAACAAACCCTCAAAATTTGAACGAGTTACGAATTACTTAGGGGTTTGAGGCTTTATTGACTGGCCTAATGCCTTTATTTGTGGATTTAATTTCAAAGTCCTCTTTCCAGGTCTCAAAACAAAGTTTTTTAAATTTAGGTATTATTTCCCAATGGTCCGGTAAGTAGTTAATTAATTTGCCATTTATTGCTGCCACTACACCCCCACTCTTTTATTTTAAATGTTAATATTTGCCTTATGTTACAAGCTACTTTAATACATTTTTGACAGCAAGGCTTTATTTTTAACGAATTTGTGTTTGTAAGCGAAATAATACCTACCAAAAATCGATAATAGTCAAATACCCTATTGTATCGAATGTCTTGGGACTGTCGTCCGACGCCATTTGACACTCTGCCTGGACGGCATTTGCGCTTACCTTCAGGCGCTGCGTTGTCATTTTGTCAGTGTAAAAAAGATATATCATAGTAAGCCCCGAAGTCTCAGTTGGACAGATTGGCAGCCGAGACTGGGACCGAAAGTCTCTCTTATTTTCCGTTACACGACACAAGACTTGTAAGTGTTTTTTATTGCAATGTATGGTGAGACGAGCATACCAATCTCGTGATGGTAAGAAATACCGGATACGACCGCTCATGGACAGTAGCAAAACCAAACATCATGAATCATAGCATTCCACTGCTCTCGCCATCTTATGACATAAGATGTTAAATCTCAATATATTCAGTTACTCTGGCTACGATGTCCTACAAACACAACAGTGCATTTACACTGCTGTTTGGCAGGAGAAATATACATCGCGGTGGTACCTACCCAGGCGGTCTCTCACATATGAGAGACCTACCAACAGTGTCACTGTTGGATTTATTTATTTAGTATATCATTAACGTATAAGGTCAAACGATATGAGAACAAACTAATGATTGAATTCCGTGATTCATCTGCGTTGATAAGAATTATCAACGGGGCATTTTAATTATATTTTAATTGATTTAACCATACATACATCTTGCACGTTGCATGAATCAGTCCATATACGTCCCACTGCAGGGCACGGGCCTACTCTACAATCGAGAGTACGACTGAGAGTGGTTAGATATAGTCCACCACGCTGGCCTGGTGCCAGGCGGACTTTACATACATAGAACTTCATACAAATCGCTATGGTATGCAGGTTTCCTCACGATGTTTTCCTTCACCGTTTTAGTGCGTGGTGATTGCAATCAATACACACATGACTCCGAACAGTCAGAGATGTGCCCTGAGATTGGAACCAGCGACCACTCTTTCGGTAGCCATGTCTGGTTTATTACCAAAAGGCAAAAATTAACTTAAATAAGTATAGATAATCAAACATTCTTTATACACCTAAAGCATCCTGAGAATCCTCCCAAGCATCAAATATGTTATCTATGAGCTTCACACCAGCATCATTGGTGGAGCGACCCCGAGTAAAACCAAATTGTTTACTATGAAGTAAATTATTATTTTTAAAATAACTTTGCAACTGTATAAGCATCAGTTTTTCAAAAATTTTGCTAAATGAAGGCAGTACTGATATAGGTCTAAAATTAGAGGGGTCATCTGTACTACCAGATTTAAAAAGAGGTATTATCTTACTGAGTTTCATTTTATCAGGAAATATGCCACTATTAATACATGTGTTAAAAACTAAAGCTAGCTGAGGAGCTAATATAGGTAGTACATAGTTGAGGATCTTTGTAGAGATTCCCCAGAGGTCACAAGTATTTTTAATGTTTATAAGTTTAAATATTTTTACAATGTCATCACTGTCAACGGATTGGAATTCAAATGAATCGTCACACCAATATTTTATTATTCGGTATTCGGCCGGATAGTGCGCTACTATCCGGTATCCGGCCGGATAGTGAAAATAGGCCGGATAGGCCGGATACCGGATAGTTACCGGATATCCGTTTCATCTCTAGTTTTTAGAATACTACTAATCTGTACTGATATATAAAGCTGAAGTCTTTGTTTGTTTTCTTATTTGTTTGTTTGTTTGTTTCTTTGTTTGTGTGTTTCCTCTAATCTCAGAAAATACTGGTTTGAATTGAAAATTATTTATGAGTGAAATAGTTCATTTATCGAGGAATGCTATAGGCTATATATCACCTTGGTAATAAATAGAAAAATTAAATACCTCTTTGCCGAACCCTAGAGCTTTGTATAGAAAATTCTGTTAAGAAACCATATACAAATATATTTATGTCAATGAATACTAATAAATAAATTTACCCTCCCCGGAATTCGAACTTTGAGCTTTGTATAGATTATAAATTCTGTTAAGGAATCATAATACAAATATATATGTGTCAACTATAAATAACTTTACACGACCCGGGATTCAAACCTTAAGCTTTGTTCAGAAAATTCTGTTAAGGAACGATAATACAAGTATATTTATGAAAATAAATACAAATGAATAAATTTATCCGACCCGGGATTCAAACCTTAAGCTTTGTATATAAAATTCTATTAAGGCAGGCTAAGGCTAGCCTTATCTATAAATAAATTTAAATCTAATATTAAACGACAGTTGTGTAATAAAGCATATTATAAAATTTCAGAATACTTAGAAGATAGTAAGGCGTGGGAATAAAACATAATATAAGTCCCCGAACCGGATGTGTGTGTACTCTGTTAAATATAATTAAAATAATTATCCCACTTGTGTCACCATAGTTGTAGGCAATTTGATTACGTCATGCTCGCTTAAAGGTCTGTGCTTGCGGCGGCGCGCGTCGTGTGCCGGGTCGGTCACTTCCCTATAACACGGTTGAGGAGACCGATGGCTGGCACATGGATCATACTCGTGAACGGGTGCTGCTTGTGTAGACTGGTCTGCTCAATTTGCTTATAATGATAATATTAATTACTTTGTTTTTTTTTTTTTTTCATTTTTTTTAATTTTTTTATTGTCTTTCATTGCTTTTGCTGAACAATGTATACCGGTTCCGCGGTCAGGGCGACCACACTTAACTCAGCCGTACAATATAATCATTATTATGAATAATTTATGAACTGCTCTGAATTTCAACTCCTGTATGATCACTGTATTGTAAACTTATTTTGAAAAGAGCAACGCTAGAGTTTCTTGCCCGTTCTTCTCTGGCGAAAACAGCCTTGTGAACCGGGTGGTAGTGGAAAAAAAAATGACTGAATCTAAATAGTGTATGACATTTTATGGATTCAATAAATATTTTCATTTCATTTCATTTCATTTCAAGATGATCGAGCAATGTGATTAATAGGTGATTTTTTACGTGGTGCGCTGCCGCATTGTCGCATCTGCGATAGACCCATAAATTAGAAAGGATGAATTGATCTGCTTATGTTTAGTTGTTTATTAACGTCCGAAACATTATCTTCAGAAGAAAATTAGTGTACCCACTTTATGGATCAGTTAGGTCTACTGTGCCCCAAAACCGACTCGGAACACCCCGACTTCACGAAGTCTTTTGGCTACCGACCCTAGAGTGTATATAAAAAGCCGGAGGCGCGGAGGGAGAGCAGCCCCCGCCCGCTGTAACGAAACACTCCCCCTCCACTCTTCCTAACCCACCCCCTCGTGCTGCCCTAGTCTAAATTCTACCACTTCGGCTCATTGTTTTGATTTTGATTCGCTTTACATCACTCTGCCCAATAGGCACTTGGCATTATTCATAATGCCCGGGCAATGTGATAAATTGATTGGTTATAATCACATTGCCCGCTCTTATTGGGCATTATTCATATTGCCCGGGCATTATGAATAATGCCAGATTAATCACTTGGCCCATAACAATTACACTCGAACGCCCCCAAGTCGTGCCGATCACGCCGAACGCGTCCGAATATTTCCGATCATAAGCGCGCATATTCAAATCAAATTGTGGCGGTTGCAATACGCCAACTTAGATTTAGCTTTTAAATTAACACGCTTATTATTTGTAATTTGAACATTATTTAAACACGCATTTCATTTTAAGATATGACTGCAGATGTTAGACCATAAAACATCTGCGAGTCGTTTTATTACAGTAAGAATTTTTGTGTACCTTATTGTATACTATTAGTTAAAAAGATGCTGTTCTAAATTATTGTTTCCTAATTGTAATGACCCGTTTATGCCGGGGCAATAAAACTGTATTAGTTAAGTTCTTTAGTGGCGGCAATCCTTTGCAATTTTTTAGATAATAGTACACATGTTTGGGTAAACCTTAATTTTTTGTTGAAAGGATAGACCCTATTTTATGGTTTAAATATATTTTCTGTAAGATTTATCCCCACCGATCCTCATTCGGATAGTCCTTTAAAAGGGTCGGTTTATTTGGATAAGAAAGACAGTCTGCCATCTCTCGTCACGAGCACATCTCGCTCCGAGTCGCATAGTTTACAAAATATACAATAGTTAATTCCTGAAAGTTAGTGCTCATTCTAATACCTACACTTATAACCACCGAAAAATTGTAACGCTATAAACGGCCGAATATCCGGTAGCCGGATATCCAGCGCTCCGGCCTCGTAGCTAGCCGAATATCCGGTATCCGGTATCCGGCCAAATCACTATCCGTTTCCCTACTAAAAACATTTATCACGCGAAATAGCTGTTTATGAAGTAGACTGGACTCAAAAAGCGCAAGCATTAATAGAAAAATCGTGAAATATGAACATGTTCGTAAAACTCCGTAATAAGAGGAAGGGGAGTTTGGGGAGACGCAGTGTATATTCCATGGTGTCCTGCAGTGAGGTGACTCCAGGGGCGTTGCAAGTGTGGCTGGACCTTCCCGAGGAGATCAGGCATGATCCCCTCTTGGCGCCCTTCAAGCAGCGATATGAGGAGACTCATGGTGAGATTTTGTTGTGTGTGTGTAGTTATCTGAAATACATAATTATACAGGGTATATCAAGACTGCTACCGAAAATGAAGCTGGGTGGTAGTTTTAGTGACTTCAGACTCAAGGCACTAGTTTTGTGCAAAAAATTGTGACGATTTTATTTTTGTTATTTTTTTCTATTGTCGTATTAGGGTGTTAAATACATAGTTTTGTCTAAAATAATAGTGTACACACTTGTATTTTTAAAGACGATATGGTAGGCAAGAATTTAAATTATTATTTTAGCAAAAACTATGGATAAACTCGATGATATTTAAAATATCACAAAAAACAATTTGCGAAATTTTTTATTTTCATGCGGTTTATAGTTACTAAAACTATCACCCAGCATCGATTTTGGTAGTGCTCTTGATATATCCTGTATATCCCAAACAAAGACAGCATCTGTAGTGCAGTTGCATAGATACGGACTGTGAAACGAGAGGCCGCGGGTTCGATCCCCGCACCGAGACAAAGGTTTGTGAGGTCCACAAATATATGAGCTGATTCAAAAACTTTATTTATAGACGTCAAAAACACCTAATCAGGTTTATATCAGCTTATGCACTTTAAAATGGCCGAGAAATTTGAAGCAAATTTGAAGCAAAAAAATGGCGCTTGTCTATCAGCTGGACGTTTGATATTACTGTCAAGTTAATATGTTTCTGTGAAGTGACAATATTAGTGAAAATATGAAGAAAAAACCATTATGAATAGCAAAACAATCAAGCAAGTGACACATTCGCGACTTATTTTTTAATCTGTGTAGTTATTAGCTAAAATATGTCGAAAGAAACCTTGTGAATAGCTAAGCTTAATAAACGTTTTATCTCCATTTAACATGACTTAACTAATTTACGTTTATGTGGTTGTTTACGAATAAAAGGATCAGTATATGGTAATTATATCTTATTTTATTTCAGGTAAAGTGGAACCCTCAGACGTCGAAGAAGGCAAAGAAGAAATATGTAATAAGAAAACAAGCATTGATTTAGAGAAGAATGAAAACAAATTGGAAAACATAGAGGGAGCACTTAGGTTTGTAATTAATTCTATCATTATGGCTTTAAAACTTTGTTATATCAGATACAAAGTGCGTATTGGCCTGTTGGTAATGCACCAGACGCGGCTGCCAACATGTTCATGGTTTAATTGTAAGAACTTCTATGGTATGTAATGTCCGCCACCCACACTAGGCCAGTGTGGTGGACTATATGGCCTATCCCCTCTCAATCATTTCTCGATTGTAAGGAAGGCCCGTAACCTTCAGTGAGACATAATTATGGCCTGACATAGATTCGAAGCTGGATTGGTAATTTGAGATGTTAAGGAGAGTACTGCCTTGGTGGAGTAGTTATACGATACCATTACAAAGCTGAGGTCTCGTGTTTGAATCCCAGGGTGGGCAAAATTACATTGTATTTTTTATTCATTATCAGAGTCGGAAATTTGTGCCTGACATGGCGATAGGCTCGCCCCCTATCACATCCTGGAATGGAACATACAAGGCGAAATGTAGGTGTTCTGGTTGCAACTCTGCCTACCCCTTCTGGGAACAAGGCGTGAGTTTATGTATGTATATAAATGAGAGTATGATTATAATATTGTGTTTTTACAGATTAATCGAGCCAATGCAAGCTGAGGATAAGAAAAAAACAAAATCAAATGGAAACGTTCAGGTAAATGATAAATCAAAGTACAATAAGGGACTAAATTCTTCAGCAAATTGTTGATAGATTGATAATGGACTTTATCACAAGACACATAGAATTGAAATTGATGTAGAACATAGATGATAGTTTAGAATCCCTTTATACTAATTTTAATGTCCCACAAAGCAAAACCCACAAAGCCCAACATCCACTACTGCAACTCCTGTCAGCCAGGATCAACAGAACACGAGGAATTAGCTCTGGAGCTCGGCGAGTCTCTAACAGCCGCTGCCAATAAACAATCCCAATCCAAAATGTGCCGTTTTAGATTGACAGCTCAATCTTTTTTCTGATACTATAGTGCCAATAATCAATCTCAGTAGTGAAAAAACTATGGCAACATGGTAAATGACAAATCGAAAAGTAGAAAACAATCTAGATTGATTTCAATCTAATTTTTTCGATTGATTATTGGCATCGGCCGTTAGTGGCCCTGTTTTTAAACCGGATAGAAATGAAACAAAAGAAAAAAAATATGGTGAGATATAGAAGGACACTTTTAGGCCTGTAGATAAACGGACCAAACGCAGCTGCCAATATTTTCACGGTGGTTGCGGTTCCAGTTTCGGGGCTCACCTCTGATTTTTCGGATTCATGTGTGCATTGTTAGTCAATCACCATGCACTAAAACAGTTAAAGAAAAAATCGCGAGGAAATCTGCATACAATAGCGGCTATTAAGAATTTCTGTACTGTACTGTATCAGCCCATATACGTCCCACTGCAGGGCACGGGCCTACTCTACAATCGAGAATACGATTGAGAGTGGTTAGGCCATATAGTCCACCATGCTGGCCTAGTGCGGGTTGGCGGACTTACATACCATAGAAATTCTTATGAATCCCTATGGCATGCAGGTTTCCTCACGATGTTTTCCTTCACCGTTTTAGTGCGTGGTGATTGACTATCAATACACACATGACTCCGAAAAGTCAGAGGTGTGCCCTGGGATTCGAACCCGCGACCACCGTGAACATGTTGGCAGCCGCGTCTAGTCCGTTTACCAACAGGCCACCACGCACTTAAAGAATTTCAATGGTTTTCAGAATTTCTATGGTATGTAAGTCCGCCTGGCACTAGGCCAGCGTGGTGGACTATATCTAACCACTCTCAATCGTACTCTCGATTGTAAAGGAGGCACGTGCCCTTCAGTGGGACGTGTATGGGCTGATACAGAATGCTGGTGTAATAATAGTGTATATTGTTTCAGTTAAAAAGGATATTTCGGGTAATAAAGCTATGCGCCCTGGTAGCTTGTTGGGTGCTGCTTACCGTCTCATTATTACTCAACCGGGAACGAACGGACATCGTCCTTCACACCGCTGTTCAAGAGGGAGAAATGAAAGGTAATTTTTATACTATGAGCATAAGGAAACATATTCATTCAATTAATAAAACTCTTATTTACGGATTTTATCGCGGATTTGGTTTGATATTACATTTTTAACATCCCAACGATACATTTGGATTGTTACAATTTGTAACAGTCACTGAGCGGATGACTAATACCTCAGTCTGCCTCCGTGACCATGAAAGCTGTAAATTAACCGAAACGTTAGTTCAAAACAAAACCAAATACGCGATAAAGTCCGTAAATAATAGTTTTATTTCAGTGTGTTACATTCGCGACAATATTTTATATATTTAATTTAGCGTGATATTCACGGTCGACTTTCGAAACCTCAGTTCTAAAGGGTCTGTCATACACAAATAATTATTTGTTTTTCCAGAATACCCCCTACCAGTCAATACACAAAGGGTAAAAGCTGTATTTACCCTTTCTGGCCCTTTCAGTCAAGTCAGCAATGACAGCGAAAAACAACTCCAGTTGTGGCTGCAGAGAACAATAACTTCTGATAATGGAGAAGAAATACAACAGGTACATACTTATAGTAATTATCTCGCCTGTATTCCATTGGGATAGGCAGAGACTATGGATCGCCACTGTCTTATCACCGAAAGGCAATGTATTAGAGACAACCATGGGATGGATTTAAGAATAGGATAAACAGAGGACAGTCTAAAGTGTAAAGGATAGAACCTAAAAGAAAGGAAAAGTATTGCAAATACAAATAATTTAATAAAATCACAAGTAATACAAATCATAAATACACATATTACTTGAAATACACTATACACTTTGCTTTTCCTTGACATATTAATTTTTTAAATTTTTATTGTGATGAATGAGACGAGCATGCCATTTGTTTGATGGAAAGCTTTTGCTGGTGGTAGGTCTTAGTGTGGGGTCAGGACTATGTATTTGACTGTTGGGTGTTATTTATTTAATGGATTTCGATTTAACATCTTAACAACTAAACCGATTAGGATGAAGTTTGGCATACAGGTTATCATTGATATTAAGAATATAAGGTACTCTTCATCTTGAGAACTGGTGCAGTTTTTGAATGAAAGTTATTTTTAAACGCGAAAGAAAGTATCTTCCTTTTCTAGGCTAATCCACTTTACATAAAATAAATCTAATGGTATAGCCTTGGATCTAGGGATGCACTTACAAATTACGACAAGCCAGACCTTAAAGAAGTTGGTGCTGGAATCGAATCCGCGGTCTCTTGTTACACAGCAAGCGTCTAACCAACTGCGCCACGGAGGTTTCCATGTTTAAAACAACAAGTGCCTCGCACATTTCGCCATTAAATCATGTACATTTGTGAATACATCAATATTTATGGCTGTACTAAGCGTGCATGACACATGTTCGTATTGTAGAATACTAAATGTGCCATTGTATGCATAATACGTTTACACATAAACATTTATACAAGTTTGAGAAGATGGCAAATATTGACAATATTTCCACTCTTAAATAAATAAATATTACAGCCTCCATGGAGCAGTTGGTTAAACGCCAGCTTTGAAACGTGAGGCCGCGGGTTCGGTCCTCGCACCGAGACAAATATTTGTGTAATCCACAGGTATTTTGGGTCTGGGTATTTGTGAGACCGAAAAGTCTCTCGTAGTTTCTGATACACGACACAAGACTCAATCTTAATGTGGGGTCAGTACTATGTGTGTGACTATGACACACACACTACTATATGACTGTTGGTTGTATTTGTATTTATTTATTTAAATGCTATTTATATTTTACAAGAAAAGACACCAATTGATTTTGTAATAATGTTCATCAATTTGTTTTATTAACTTTGTTGCTTCAGAATCATGTTTACAATCTATCTATACCTATACTTTAATTTAATATAATCTATGTTCAGAAGTGGCTTCCTATGGCTGTAGAGAGAGATATGTACTTATTAATGTTTTCTTTCAGAATTCTTCAACATGGATAGTGCATCTGCAGCCAGAAGGCACCCTGGACTTCGCGCCCAGTGTCTCAGATACTAAGACTCTTGTACTGGATGGAAATATACCCACAACGTACAGGAGAGAAAACCTTACAAAACATGTACTCTTGTCGTCATGGAACAAAAATAATAACGGTATGTAATTAATAAATACACCCAATAGTCACATACATAGTCCAAATCGAGTCTTGTGTCGTGTATCAGGAACTACGATACTTCTTTACCTTTGGTGGTACTGTGGGTGGTACCAGAGGCCGCCTGGGTGCCTCTCACATATGAGAAACCTGGCACCAGTAAAATATTTTTACTGGTTTCAATACTATATCGCACCTTTAAAATTATACAGACGTAATTAAACAAATCTTATTTTTTGGGAAATGTTCATTAAGATTTGTAACATAACATTTTTGTACTTATGGAAGATACATCTAGAAGACCGATTTATACATCTTTCTGCATTTCATGCGTCAATAGGTTATTCTTTAATAACGGGTCGATAGGTCATTTTGAGCCAAATTTGATTAAAAGCCAAAATCATTTTATATTTTGGATTAGATCACTTTAACTCCAAAGGTACGATATGTCAATTAAACCCTGTATATTTCTGTGACTGCTTCGCCGGCGTAGTTATATTAGGGTACGTTTACAAAGCTGATCTCTCGGGTTCGAATCCCGGGTGGGGCAAGGTGATATAGGATTTATCCATTAATTATCCGCCCTAGAGTCATGAATTTGTCATTGTGGGACAGAACATACAAGGCGAAATGTGGGTGTCCTGGCACCTCTACGTACGCCTTGTGGGAAAAAGGCGTGAGTTTATGTTTATATGTAATATGTTTGTATGTTTGTCCGTTACAGTAACTACATCACTGCGTATGCGTACAACAAGCAACACGACAGTTCCACTGACGGTCACCTACAACCTGCATCCTCTTGAGGAAGAGGATGGCATCATGTACTCCGTGGCATTGTTACTCACCTTGTACATATTGATTATATTTGAGGTAAGAATACCCTGTAATTGTAGCTTGAACAAATACTTAGGAACATCGATCCGTTCCAGACGTCAAAATAAGAGCACCACGCACTATAACGGTGAAGGAAAACATCGCCAAGAAATCTTCATGGCAATATTATTATTTTTTTATGCGCCTAACATGCTCTCTCTGCACCACCTATATATTACGTCCATGGCACCACCCAAAGTTTGACTGGTAGAGAATGCCTTAGGCATTAAGTCCGCCTTTATACAAATTATATTTATAAAGCTTCAATCAAAAATACATGAGATTATAATTAACGGCCTAAAACACGGCAAGAGAAATAAGAAAAAGAAGAGTCTTATTTGATTTTAGTATGGTTCAAACCATAATAAATCTGATTTGAAAGGAATAAGGTTTTTTTTTTTATATTGTCCTGGCATAGTGGCGGCATTGCACCTGATGGAAAGTGCCAATGCCGCCCAGGCAGAGTATCCTGTTATTTTTGTTACCTGAAGTTGATTATAATTTAAGACATTTTGCGACATCTCGTAGTTTGAAATTCAAATGTATAAGTATAAGCAACCTCGGTCACTTTAGGCGTGTGATTTTGTTCCGGACCCTGCATCTAGTATATTTGACCGAAGATATAATTTGCATTAAATAAAATAAATAAATATTTATATTGAAATAAAACTACTATTTACAGATTTTATCGCGGATTTGGTTTAATTTTTACCGGGCGAATTTCCGCTACCTGACCACGAAAGCTGTAAAGTACCTAATCGAAACGTCGGGAAGTCAAAAAATGTAAAAATGAAACCAAATCCGCGATAAAATCCGTAAATAATAGTTTTATTTCAACGAGTAATATTCGCGTAAACCTAATAAATAATTAAATATTGATATTATCGTTTTCTTCTTCAGATAGTCAACCGCACAATAGCAGCGTTGCTCTCGTCATCCCTCTCCATAGCAGTGCTGGCGCTGAGCGGCTCCCGGCCCTCGCTGCCGGAGCTGGTGTCCTGGCTGGACGTGGAGACCCTACTACTGCTGTTCAGCATGATGGTTTTAGTCGCCATACTTGCTGAGACCGGACTGTTTGATAGACTCGCCGTGTTGGCTTTTGAGGTAAATATTTGATGACGTGTGTTAATTAATCATTTGTTTATGAGCATGCCGTTGGCCTGATGGTAAGTAATACGACTGCTTATGAGTAGTAGTAAAACCAAACAACGCCGTGAATTACAAAGCAATGTTTGGCATTCAACTGCGCTGGCCATCCTGAGACGTATCGATAGATCGTAGTCATTATAGTTACAACTTTGGTTTTCTTACTGACCGCGACGTGTCGAATACTTAAAAAAAATGTATTGCCTTAAAATTAACAAATAATACAACAAATTTAAGCAAATATAATATTATCGAGAGACAAAAGCATAAACAATTGTTTCAAAAGTTAATTGAATTTCTATGTTCTTCCAGGTGACGGGAGGCAAGACCTGGCCTCTCATTAACTGTCTGTGCGTATTCACTGCGGTTTTCTCCACGTTTTTGGACAACGTTACCACGGTACTACTGATGACACCAGTTACCATCAGGTGGTCTCACCCTTCCTACATTTTCATCCATCCATCAGCCACAGGAAGTCCAGTGCTGAACACAGACCTCCCCCAATGGTTTCTACAGTGACCTGGAGGCAGCCTGCATCCAACGATATCCCGCGACTTTTATCAGGTCCTCTGACCACCTTGTCGGTGGACGTCCTATAAAATACTCTAATGGTGGCGCGATTTTTTTTGGTGGGAGGATATTTTTATTGGCCCCAATAGCAACTACACTTTTATATAAAAATCTAACTGATCTATACATGTATCTATGTTGCCTTTTGCCTTCAAAGTGTGTACATCCGATACAATTTTTGAATGTGGTAGAACCACGCTGTTGCCATGACTCAGCATGAATGTGCAGGCTCGTCCGGAGCTATACTGCCATCTCACTGAAGATTGAGCTGAAGCGAGAGCTTTGCCGTCAAGTTTCGTTCGGTGAATGAGATTGCAGGATGCCCAATACTCCTTTCTTCTTCCCCTCCTTTTTCATTCCCGCTCTCATCTCAACTTAATGGTCTAGCAACACATCTATGGCCAAGCGTTGTGGATGTTCATGGCCAGCAGTGACCATTTAGCTACCATCAGGTAACCTCTTTGCTCGTTTGCCAGACCTATTGAATATAAAAAATCAACAACCATTTCACACCAATAAACATCCTAAATTGAACAGTGGTGAATAGTGATTTTATTCAAATGGAATCCCAAACCAAAATACGACCTTTTTGCATTGTATCAACTATCAACCCATATACGTCCAACTGCAGGGCATGACCCTCTACAATAGAGAGAACGATTAAAAGGGGGTAAATATGACCTTAATAAAAATATTTTCTAGTCAACATCAAAAGGGAGGTTTATGATCAGCGGTGGACTTTTTGTGGCTGAAGAGAGAGAGAGAGGATACAATAGGGAAGCCAATGGGAATCGGGTTACACGAACTTACCTTGAGATACATATTTCAGGTTATGCGAAGTGATGCACCTAAACCCAGTGCCGGTGTTGATGTGCATGGTAATATTCAGCAACGTGGGGGGAGCGGCCACGCCAGTAGGCGACCCCCCCAATGTGATCATAGCTACACAACCATTCGTTCTGCGAGAGGTAAGGCAAATATGTTTATTTATTTATTCATTTATTTAAACTTTGTTGTATATCTGTCACTTACAACAAAGAAAAAAGTTCATGAGGCGGTCTTATTGCTCGTGGCGATCTCTTACAGACAATTATGAATTTATATCGAAATATAATAGAGTATAAAATGTGTATTTCTCGATTAAATACATAAATTGACTTAATAATAGAAAAATGAATGTGATTCAAATACGAATTAAATATTTCTTTGCAAACTATTTTTCTAAAATATTGAGTACTTTTTTTTAAATATCATTTCTTTTACATTTAGCAAGAAACTCGGTCGAAAGTTCAAAATAAATGTGGATTTAATTGTTCTCCAAAAGAATTGTAACATCGAAAATGTATTTTTCTTTCCAGAATATAAATTTCACAAATTTCACTCTTCATATGGGTGTGGGAATACTGTTAATATGTGTGCAAACATACCTACAACTCAGATACATGTTCCGAGACATCAACAAACTGAGGCACAGCGTACCAATAGACATACAAGGTATGTTTGACTTCATTCAACCGACATTTTTTAAATAAACTTGTTTCCAACTGCTGTGGTTAGAAGCTTCCAATCTTCGATCAAATATACACTAGATATACATTGCCCTGTAAATGTTCTGTTAAAAAGTAGCACCGATGCATTGACACAAAAAATGTAAACAAAAAGATCACATATATTTTGAATATGTGTAATATTAACACAAATTCCACCTTATTTCCTGGAACTTAAAGTTGCTTTTCACATAATATTGTCTAAAGTTCAGGGACGTTTTAGAAGCAACGGTCGGTGCGTGAATGAAGGCGAAAGAGTGCTTAAAACACTTTTTTGGTGCCATTTTCTAAGCGCTCATGTTGTTTCTAGTGTATATTTGATCGAAGCTTCTTATAATTAGAATTTATGAACCGAAAAAGCGACACTGAAATGGGTCAAGCATATCCATAAATCTCTTTTGAACCGTTATGATTTGAAAATTCGATGAAACGAAACAGCGAATGTGGAAGACTGACACACGAAGAACGAGATAGAATAAAAGTAAACAGGTATTCTTTTTATGCATAAATAGAACAGTCCACATTGCGCAGTTGGTTAGCCGTGGGCCATTGCGGTATTATACTAGAGCGGACATCGGGAATAAAATCTGTGCGTATGGTGCGTGCACAAGAGTACACATTGAAGCGAGAGGGAAGATATATTACTTCGTAGGCGTGACAGAGACAGAAATAGAATGTACCCTTCATTTTGTTACAAACATTTTGTTTGCAGTGTCTCCTCTAGTATATTATCTCAATGCGTGGGCTGTCAAACGAGAGAATGCGGGTTCGATTCCGTCACCGAGAGAAATGTTTGTGCGGCCCACAAATATTTCTTTCGAGTGTGTTTGTGAGACCCAAAAGTCTCTCGTAGTTCATGATACACGACACAAGACTCGATGTTAGTGTGGGGTCAGGACGATGTACATGTGACTGTTGGGTGTATTTATTTATAATTTGTATGTTACAGAACTGCGTCAAGAGATTGCTGTATGGAGAAGGGCGGCGGCGTCATTAGCATCTTACTCAAAAGATGAAGATATAGTTCGAAGAGCGTTGGAGAAAAAGGTACTTTAAGTAGCGAAGTTGGGTAGACGTCGGCTGTGCAACGAGAGGCCGTGGGTTTGATCCCCACAATTTGTGGGTCTCCCAAACATTTGTGTCGGGTCTGTGTGTTTGTGAGACCAAAAGCCTTTCATAGTTTCTGATACCCACGACACAAGACTTCATTGATTTTAGCTTGGGGTCAGGACTATGTATGTGGCTGTTGCGTTGTATTTATTTATATATTGATTTTGATTTAATTCAGTTAAGCCGCTTTTACGCCCCACTGCTGTTTGTATCTTAAACCTTTTAATAATTATTTTCCTATTCCTCAGGATATTGTTTTCAGGATGAAAAGTACACTATATCCTTTTCTATACCCTTGAATACGTGTATACGAAATTTCATAACAATCAGTTGAATAGTTAAGGCGTGAATGCGTATAAAAATGGTTTTTGGATTTTAAGCAGTAAATATGTATGTGTTTCACTATGGTCTTTCAGGTGGACAAACTGAATTCGAACCTGGCACGTCGAGAGGCTGGGGGTGGGGGTTCGAAGTCCGACCCGAGGTTCTGCTCAACGCTAGCTCATATGAAACAAAAGGTAAAGGACTAGTTAGTCAAGTTAAGATAGGTAAAAACAGCAACGATTAAATAAGGAACAGACGGGTTAAAGAGTCGAGAAAAAGGGACACTTTGAATTCAATGATATCCTGGCTCAGCAATGAAACAATTTAGCAGATTATTTTTTACTCATTTGAATGGCGAGACGAGCTTGCCATTTGCCGGATGGTACCGCTCATGGACAGTAGCAATGCTTGGCATTCCACTGCGCTCGCCATCCTGAGACATAAGATGTTAAGTCTCAACATGTCCAATAGTTACTCTGGCTACAGTGTCCTTAACACAACAGTGCACTTATACTGCTGTTTACCTGAGACATTCACCATTTTTCTACTTATTTGCCTAAACAAGGGTATCGGCATAGACTATTAGTTAACCTGTAAATATCGGCCATTCTAAAGTAAATGAGCTATAAAATAGCTGTTTAGTGGTTTTGACGTCTATGAATAACGTTTGTGAGGCAGCTCATGACAACTGCATTTGAAAACTACGTTAAGTCCTTATGAATAAGGGCGTTTGTTTTTAATTGTTTCAGTATCGTATAAGAGACAAGCAACTTCTTATAAAGTCAGCAACGTGCGTTCTATTCGTCGTGATAGTATTCTTCCTGCACGCCATACCAGAACTACGTAAGTATAGATTTGTAATAGCCAGTATTAATGCTAGCCTGTGGAGAAAATAATGCCGTCTTAATGAAAATCCGAAATAAAATGGGTTCGAATCCCAGGGCGCACCTCTGATTTTTCGGATTCATTTGTGTATTGATAGTCAATCACCACGCACTAAAACGATGAACGATAACATCGTGAGGAAACCTCCATACCGTAGCGATTTATAAGAATTTTTATGGTATGTAAGTCCGCCAACCCGCATTAGGCCAACGTCGTGGACTATATGGCCTAACCACTCTCAATCGTACTCTCGATTGTAGAGTAGGCCCGTGTCCTGCAGTGGGACGTATATGGGCTGATACAGATACAGATACAGAATGAAAATCCAAATTAACATGCTGAAACCAAACATGCTGCAGTTAGGTAGTTTTACTGGTGGTAGGTCTCTCATATGTGAGAGGCTGTCTGGGTGGGTACCACCGCAATGTCTATTTCTCCCGTCAAACAGCAGTTTAAATGCACTGGTGTGTTTCGGATTGAAGGACATTGTAGCCAGAGTAACTACTGGACATATTGAGACTTAACATCTTGTGTCTCAGGATGGCGAGCGCAGTGGAGTGCCAAGCATTGCTTTGTAATTCAAGGTGTTGTTTGGTTTTGCTACTGTTCATGAGCGGTCGCATCGCTTACCATCAGGCAAACGGCATGCTCGTCTCGCCATTCAATGCAATAAAAAAAAAATGTAGATAACTATGATAACTCGCTGATTACCAGCGTTTTTACCATCATCAGCTCACTCTTATCCACTGCTGGACATAGGCCTCTTCTTCATTACACCTCTTCTTTCGATCCTGTGCTTGTCTCCTCTATTACCAGGAGATAAGGAACTAACTAACTATTTTTAGTTCAGTAGGCAGAGTTGCTACTAGGATACCCACGTTTCGCCTTGTATGTTCAGTCCCACGATGTGATAAAGTTGAGCCTATTGCCATATCAGGCACAAATTCCTGACTCCCGCCTGAATTGATAAAAATCCCATATGAGTTTTGTAACCGTTGCGTAATACAACTGCACCACCGAGACAGTTGAAATAATAATTGTTGAATTTAGTTTAAAATGTCTGGGATTTCTGGCACCCATATTTTATTGTGCATTATATATGATATTTATTTCCTGAATACTAGATATAATCGATACCAAATACAATCGATAATAGATTTAATCGATAACAAATATAATCGATACTAGATTAAATCGATACTAAATACAATCGGTACTGGAATAAATCGGTACCAAAAACAATCGATACTAGATTTAATCGATACCAAATACAATAGATACTAGATTTAATCGATACCAAATACAATCGATACTCGATTTAATCGATAACAATTAATACAATCGAAACTAGATTTAATTTATTTTCACAAATTCCTAACCCCGAGCCACATCACTTAATATATAATTATATTTTGTTTCCAGAGCGTTTATCCCTAGGCTGGACAGCGTTACTAGGAGCTCTGTTACTACTCCTTCTAGCAGAAAGAGACGATTTGGAACCAATTCTAGCGAGAGTAGAATGGTCTACTCTGTTGTTCTTCGCAGCATTATTTGTTCTAATGGAGGTAAGATTTGAAAATGTTTTACATAGCAAAATACGATATTGTTTATTTCTTGGTTAAAACGAATGTTTTTGGTTTTACTTGTTGCACATTTTTGTACCAATCGAGACACAATTTGATTAAGAAATCTTTTAATTTGACATATTTTTAAGCCATTTATTTTATAACAAAATGTAGATTGTCATAAGGGGGCATCAATTAATTACGTGAGGTGTTCTACGGGTGAAAGAGGTCAAGCTAAATCTTTCCAAATCTTAGGGGTGAAGTCTTAGCACATATGATGTAGTTTTTTTTAAGAGCGTATACACCCTGCGCGCAAAGTCAACTATAGTATTTCTTCGTTAATTTCACGCACACATAAGCGACCAAAGCTGTGTGCGTAGAGCTGCCGCGTCGCCCGTCGGCTCGCTATACAATCGGCTCAAACAACTTTGATCCGTGCGCTTCAAATATTCAATTGAAATGTAACTGTAATATAATATCATAAAAATATTTTATTTGCATTATAAGTAGACAAATATTACTGTGCAAGCAAAGAATAATACAAATTTAGATACTAATCATATTTTCGTTCTTATTACATTGTTAAGTTGCATTCAAATCAGTGTTCAATCAGTAGACACTACGGACGTTTTATTAACCATTTCGTGTTCGAACACATAAATAGTGTTAGGGGCCTTACAACCTCTTACAATTACGAAATATATTTAATTTTATATTACAATACATAACATAATTTAGCCTCGGAATTACATCCCATTATATTACCTGAAACATAATTTATACTCACTACAAAATCATTGTAGGTAATAAAAATAATTAAATATTTTACTACCAAAGTACTAAGATGTGGTAATCGCAGCCCGCGCGTGGCTATTTTTACTACGCACGGCAAAAATCGACTGCAGCCAGGCCGGAGCGACGAGCGATACGTCCTCCCTCTAGAAGGCCTTGCGGCGGTCTGATTTGAGCCACGTCGGACAGCGTGTTTTATAGTGGTTTTTAAAATATTTGTAGAAAACATGAAAACTAATTTTGTTGAAATATAAAAATGGTAATTTATTGATAAGATGTTCTTCTATTATAATATGCAATTGCTATAAAAAAATATGTACAATAAGTTGGTGAAAAAAAATATGTTCTTGACGAGAGTTTCTGAATAATTTCGCATTGTTTAAATTTATATTTTTCAGGAACTAAACACAAAAAGATTATTTTTCTCAGCAAAATCCCTCCATAAGGGTCTTATTAGTCTGATAATATTTTTATTTTCATCTTATATTTAGTGGTTTCGGATATCTTAAGCTTCTAAATTGCCATTTAAAGCCTAAATAACGAAACTAGTGTTCAGTAATCCTTATAGTACTCACAAATTATCCATCAATCTATAATGTTTTCTACCAAAATCCCTAGATGACAACCTTTTCTAAAATAAGTACTAATTATTTTTCCTTTAAATTGTTTATTTGTGGCTATTAACTCATTTGAAAAGTCCTGTTTTTAAGCCAAAAAGCGCGCACAGGGTATAAACGCTCTTAAGCACAAAAATGTACAAAAATGCAAGAAAAATTATTTCTAGAATAAAATATGGTGAAATCTGACACAATAGTGTTAGTCGTAAACGCCAGGACCCCGCATAGCAAAGTAGCGTTCTTTTCTGAATTTTTGTTTATTATTTGAAATTATGATTGTGATTTTAAAATAAGGTAATATTCACAAATACTCGTCTTTGCTAGTCTTCAATAAAAGTAACAAGTTGTGTTATTGTTTATTATTGTACATTTATTCCATAGGCCCTGTCCAAGCTAGGCTTAATATCCTGGATAGGCAGGATGACGGAAGCTGTCATACTCAAGGTGAATGAAGAGTCCAGGCTTGCTGTAGCTATAATGCTTATTTTGTGGGTAAGTGGAAAATCATTTAGCATTAATATCTTAGATTATCAAGGATTATGTAGATATTAAAGAATCAATATTAAAATAAAAGGGTTAAGACCCTTTTATTGACATAATCCATAATCTAAGGATTATATACGTGTCTAGATGACACATCACAGCTCACGGCACGGCCCAAAAAAAGTCTACCAAATTGGGTAGATTCGCTTCTCACGTACGTCAGTGTCATTTGAACTACATATGGATAACGTGCTCCCGAAAAATAATTAATTATGCCAGTTTGTGCTGTCGAATTGTATCGCAATTATGTGGGAAAACTGTATAATAACACCAATATCACTTTTCATCGGTAACCTTTGTTGTTAAACCACTATTATTTGAAGAAAACACGAACTTTTAATTCGTTATTTTGAGGATGAGTTTCATTGGCCAGTGTTGTCAATTTATTACTAGGGAGATTTGGTGAAACTATGGGAGATAAAATACAAATATCATTATATCATATTTCGATTAGAAGAATAATAAGAAGAATGGTATTAATTATTTGATGAGCAAATAATAACTTATCTACACAATATGAATAAAACTCATGACGTCATGCACTTTATAGTAATTTTGTTAGTTCTTTCTAATATGTATTTTTTAGGCTTCCTACGGATTCCTTGCTGGCAAATTGCTGGAGAGACATTATACACCGGAAACGAAATGAAGACCATTCGTAGCCGTGTGTTCCGAACATTTTTCTTATGATGATATATATTTATATATTTCATTAATACAGAAATCAGATAACGCAGCCCAGGCAATAAATCCTAAGAATTAATTATATTCCGAAACAAACAACAGGAGATGGGTTTTGATTTAAAAATTACTGTATACTATTACCATTGTATTTATTGCTTTTACTAAAATGCGTAATAAATATAATTAATAGTATAATTACTTTAAATAAAGAAATTATTTTATTTTACCTACTTTGTTTATCAAATAATGGAGAAAAGTTCAGTTACTAATCTGGAGTAGGCATCCCTAAACACACACACCTTGTCAGTTGGATTACAATAAGTACACGACCGGTACTCACACATATCAACAAAAGTGGGGACATTTTTGGCGCGTCGTTTGTTGGCATTGCTCAATCTAGACATGTATATAATCTAAGAAAAGGGTGTAAATTACATATTTTGTTTTTTTGCTATGAATAGCGCGTCGAGCATGCCGCTCGCCTGTTGGTAAGCGATACGACCGCTCATAGACAGTAGCAGATCCAAACACCTTGAATTACAAAGCAATGCTTGGCATTTTATTATTTGGTTATAAGATGTTAAGTCTGCTGATTGACGGGAGAAATAGACAATGCGTATTTTAGTAAGAACTATGGTTTTACTACCCAAACACGATCATATTTATAATATCACAAAAAAATGTTTTTCTTTTTGCGAAACTGGTTGTATTGTGTTTGTAGTCACTAAAACTACCACCTGGCTTCGTTTTAATTCGCAGTCTAGATTTGCCCTGTATAAAGGAACTTACTGCATTTTGTATCTAATATTATGTTCATAGGTCTCAGGTCTAGCGTCAGCGTTCGTCGACAACATACCACTGACTACAATGATGGTGCGGGTTATAGAAGCACTAGGACATCCAGATGGCCTAGCTCTACCCCTCGCGCCGCTCACCTGGGCTTTAAGCTTCGGAGCTTGTCTTGGAGGTAAGCTTTAATCTATAAAGCACTTTAAGTCACAATATTTTGCTTGATAGCAATATTATATATTTTTTTGGGTAGCTTAATTGAAAACAGGGAATACGTAAAGAATCAATTTGATTTCCGTCTCACGATACGTATGTGGCGTACCAAATGTCGTAAAAACCAATACGGCCTGAAAATTAATAGAAAAATCCACTTTGCCCACTTTACCCGGGATTCGAACCCGAGACCTCAGCTTTGTAACCATAATCTAGTAAAACTAAGTCGCCGAAGCAGCCCTGTGAACCTGTGAATTAAACAAATAAATACACACAACAGTCACTTACATAGTCCTGACCCCACAATAAGATCAAGTCTTGTGTCGTGTATCAGGAACTACGAGAGGCTTTTCTGTCTCACAAACACCCAGACCAGAAACAAATACCTGTGGTTCACATAAATATTTTTTTCGGTGCGGAATCGAACCCGCCCTTCGTTTCACAGCCAGCGTCTTATCAACTACGCCACCGAGGCAGTCCTGTAAACCTGTAATTGATTATATATGTTTTATTATTGGTATATTATTATAGTATATTTATATTTATACACTAGATACAACATGAGCGCTTAGAAAATGGCACCAAAAAGAGTGCTTTAAGCACTCTTTCGCCTTCAGTCACGCACCGACCGTCGCTTCTAAAACGTCGCAGAACTTTAGACAATATTATGTGAAAAGCTACCTTAAGTTCCAGGAATAAGGTGGAATTTGTGTTAATATAATTGGAATATGTGATCTTTTTGTTTCAATGCATCGGTGCCACTTTTTAACAGAACATTTACAGGGAACTGTGTATCTAGTGTATATTTGATCGAAGCTTGCCGCAATATTCTCTAGATTTTCTTTATTGTTCCATTTAAGGTTGTTTGTAAGAGATCGCTCTAAGCGATAAGGCCGCCCATTGTAATACCATGAGTCTTATATTTAATTTGTCTGCTGTTGTGTGTTCTTGTATTTGGTTTACAATAAAGAGTATTGTATTGTTTTTTTCAGGCAATGGAACTTTAATAGGAGCGAGTGCCAACGTGGTGTGCGCAGGAGTGGCAGAGCAACATGGCTACCGTTTTACATTTATAGAATTCCTAAAAATAGGCTTTCCAATAATGATAGGCAATTTGTTAGTCGCCTCTGTTTATTTATTATTCAGTCATTGTGTATGCACGTGGCATTAGTGTTATGTATAGAGCCCCTTATTCATAACTAGCGGCCCGGCCCAGCTTCGCCCGGGTACAAATAGATTTCTGTACAATAATATGTACGTATTATACATATAAACCTTCCTCTTGAATCACTCTATCTATTAAAAAAAACCGCATCAAAATCCGTTGCGTAGTTTTAAAGATTTAAGCATACAAAGGGGCATAGGGACATAGGGACAGAGAAAGAGACTTTGTTTAATACTATGTAGTGAAGACTTAACGCAGGATTAAAAAATCACTAATCAGCAATTTGAAGTGCGTGGTGGCCTGTTGGTAAACGGACTAGACGCGACTGCCAACATGTTCACGGTGGTCGCGGGTTCGAATCCCAGGGCACACCACCTCTGACTTTTCGAAGTCATGTGTGTATTGATAGTCAATCACCATGCACTAAAACGGTGAAGGAAAACATCGTGAGGAAACCTGCATGCCATGGCGATTCATAAGAATTTCTATGGTATGTAAGTCCGCCAACCCGCACTAGGCCAGCGTGGTGGACTATATGGCCTAACCACTCTCAATCGTATTCTCGATTGTAGAGTAGGTCCGTGCCCTGCAGTGGGACGTAAATGGGCTGATACAGAATCAGCTATTTAACAGCTCAATAAAAAATGGGATAAACCCTTTTTTATGCAAAAGAGAATGTCCATTCATAGTATGGGTAAAAAATATCGTTGATTCTCGTACCGATACTGCTTACAATTCATTATAGCATTTTTATAATTTGTACTTAACGTTTTCCTGTTTTATCGCGAGCGACACGTTTTATAAAATAAAGTAATTATTATCATATTTTACATTTCTTTCACAGAGTCGAAGGTAAAATATTTTTAATTGTATTTCAAGTTAATTTATCCAAGAACTCCGGGCCTGGGTCGCAATTATCTTTAAATTTGTTGGAAATATATTATATTTTTCCCTAGACAAAAAAAGTAGGTTTCATGGAGGGATAAAAATCTTCGCACCGATACTAATTTCATAGAAAAATGGGCATTCTCCTCTTCACTACATAGTATAAAACAAAGTCGCTTTCTCTGTCCCTATGTCCCTTTGTATGCTTAAATCTTTAAAACTAAACAACGGATTTTGATGCGGTTTTTTAACCGACTTCAAAAAAAGGAGGAGGTTCTCAATTCGACTGTATGTTGCTTTTTTTTTTTTTTTTTTATGTTTGTTACCTCGTTTCTCTGTACTGCGTGAACCGATTTCGATCATTCTTTCTTTAATTGAAAGCTGGTGCTTGTCGTTTGGTCCCATAAAAATATGGTGAAGATCTGATGAATATCTTCGGACCTGGAGAGGGGAACTCCTTAAAATTAAGGAGAATTGCAATGGTTCTTTTTGCATTACGTTCATTAGAAAAGTTAAGTTATAGTGAGAGAGGGAAAAAGGGGTGGGGGTGAGGGGGGGTGGGTGATAAAATTAAAATACACGTAAATTCTAATATCTTCAGCAGCTTATAACCGATTTTAGTGATTTCTTTTTCATTGGAAAGAACGTATTGACAGGTTGATCCCAGGAACACAACATTAAGATCTGATTATCATGTTCGGACCTGGAGAGTAGAACTCCTCAAAATTTAATAGGATTTCAACGGTTCTTTTTGCATTGGGTTCAGTATAAAAGCTAGGCTACAGTGGTTGAGGGAAAAAGGGGTAGGGGCGAAGGGAGGGGGAAGGGGGGGGGGGAGAAAAATAATAAACATGTGAATATTCCAATATCTTTGGCAGCTTTTAGCTAATTTTAGCGATTTCATTGTCATCGGAAAGAACATATTCCCTTGTGGAGACCAAATCTTCTTCATTTAAATGCCTATCAACACTAAAAAGATAAAAATAACTAAAATTTTTAATAAAAAAAATAAAAACCGACTTCAAAACAAAAAACCACTAAAAACCAAAAAATAACAAAATAATAAGTACCACTGCAAAGCAAAAAAATAATATTTATTTCATGGAACTTGTGCTTGTTGAATAATTTGCTTAATGACTTGACTAGCCAACAAATCAAAATATATGCATAACATATTGAAGGCGGGTCGCCCAGTACCAAACATATAGATATTTAAATTAATATAAGGCATAGGTCCTACATGTCTGGTACTTGGCGGCCCGCCTTCAATGTGTTATGCATATATTTTGATTTGTTGGCTAGTCAAGTCATTAAGCAAATTATTCAACAAGCACAAGTTCCATGAAATAAATATTATTTTTTTGCTTTGCAGTGGTACTTATTATTTTGTTATTTTTTGGTTTTTAGTGGTTTTTTGTTTTGAAGTCGGTTTTTATTTTTTTTATTATTAACAGATAGAGTAATTCAAGAGGAAGGTTTATATGTATAATACGTACATATTATTGTACAGAAATCTATTTGTACCCGGGCGAAGCTGGGCCGGGCCGCTAGTAAGTTATAAATGGCGGATGTCTGTCAATTGGACGATATTATTGTCAAGTGAATGAAATCACTATTTTTCTGTAAAGTGGCAATGTTAGTTATACTGTGTAAAGAAATCATTATGAATAACAAAACTTAATGAACGTTTTATCTCTTCTTAACATGATTTAATTTACCTTTATGTGGTAGATTAGTGGATTTTTATGAATAAGGGGAGGGGGTTTAAAAAAATCTTTGTTAAAGTCCGCCCAAGGCCAGCGTGGATTTAAACTTGACAATCGACCTATTAAAGCCAGTAGGACGTATAAGGCCTGGCTTTTAATAACAATATAGCAAAATTACCACAGACACCAAGTTATATATCAGTACATCTGTATAATTTAATAGGAATAACAATTTTTAGAAATGTTTTTCAATTATTTCTTAGACTTACGCGAATGTTACACATTGAAATAAAACAATTTTTCTACGGATTATATCGCGAATTTGGTTTGATATTTACATTTTTTATTTCACGAAAGCTTTAAAGTAATCGAAACATCGGGAAGTTAACAGAAATCGCCATAAAATCCAAAAAAAGCTTTATTTCAAAATTATTTTTTCGCAAGTCCTCTTAGTGACAATGATCGGGACCAATATTTTATAAGTATTTTATATTGTGGATTATGAAAGCCTATTTATTTTGTTGTAAATTTATTATGAATAAATTATATTCATATTTTATTTTTCGATTAACGTCCCTTCAACTCCTTACAGATATTTCAACTCAAATGAGTTTTGAGTTGAAATATCTATTTAAAAAGTGAAATATCAAAAAAGAATAAAAAGGAAAATTCTCTTTTTCTATGTGTCTAATTTTGATTTATTTCAATTATTATGCCTTACCATCGATTTAAAGACTAAAGATAGGCCCTTCAGTACATTTGGAGTTTCAAAAAAGACGAAAGAGAAAATCGCGCTAAAACAAACATTAAATTAATTTAATAGATTTCATCTAAACGGGATAAAAAATATTATCGTCATTTTTATTACACTAAAAGGTGGCAAAAAAGTTTCAGTTTTTAATGAGGGCGCTAAGATCGCAATTAATATTATTATGGCAACCCGATATACTACGAAGAAAAAGGTATAGAAACTTGTTATTTTTAGTGATTGCTTTGAATAGACTATTTTTTTATTTTATATCACAAAACAAACAAAAGTTGTACGAAAAAATATTTAGAAATATCTACGTATATTTAAAAAAAAACATTAATTTTTAATAGTGTTGTCATAATTGATTTTCTTTAATGCCAATTGTCACCACAACGAACTCTTTTCTGCCAAGTTATAAAAAGGAGTAAAATTAAATATCCATATATATATTTAATATTTTTAATTTATAGGGTATATCAAGACTGCTACCGAAAACGAAGCCGGGTGGTAGTTTAAGCGACTTCAGACACAAAGCAACAGAAAACGTTGGAAAAAAAGCGACAAATTTTTTTTGTTGGTTTTTTTATATGGTCGTAATTGGGTGGTAAATAATTTTTTTTCCTAAAATAATAGTGTATACCCTTTTATTTATAAAGACTCTAAGGTATTAAGGAGTTTAAATTATTATTTTAGCAAAAACTATGGATTTTCCACCCAAAAATGACGATATTAAAAAAAAATTAAAATTTTTTTGTCTCGTTTGTTTGCAAAATTTTTAATTGCATTGTGTTTCTAGTCACTAAAACTACCACCCGGCTTCGTTTTCGGTAGCAGTCTTGAGATACCCAGTATATATTAATATATATTTATTGCTTTATTTTAATAGCAAGCGCTTTTATTAAATATGCATTATATACACATTCTCAAATATATTTTAGAATAAAAACTAGGCCTGTAAAAAAACACAGAAACTATTTGGCATTACACCTGTTGGTTAAATTAATTATTCAAATGTTTTTGCCTAATTTTCGGCTTTCAGCCAAGAAGCCGGAAAAAATTGGATAAGTATTCTTATTATGTCCGAATATACAATTCTTTTCAAGACTAATAAGTTTATTACAATAAATAAGTAACATATATCACAGATATATTGTAAATTGTATAATTTAAGTAAAAAAAGATAAATGCAAAAAAAAAACACTTTTGCAAAAAACGTGATATAAATTAATAACGAAATTAGACACGTGACATTAACTTGAAAAATATACACAAATGTAAATATAAAAGAAGGTTATTTAAAGTGCAAACACTCTTTAGTTAATTGCATTTAGATATTAAAAATATACGCGAAAATATTTTTTTTTTGAACTTGTCACAACTTGTGGATATCCCATTGAGGTATTATTCTAAAGCGGACATAGGAACAAAATCTCTGCGTATTGTGCGTGCACACGCATACACAGTGAAGCGAGAAAGAAGATTTATTACTGCGTAGGCGTGACAGAGACAGAAATAGGAGATGCGGTACGGTACCGTTCATTTTGTTACAAACATTTTGTTTGCAGTATCCACTCTAGTATATTATCTCAATGGGATATCATTTACTATTTTAGCTTACTATAAGTTATTGCACATATCAATGTTTACGTTTGAGAACGCTAACTCTTTTTTTAGAGTGAATAAAATACAAGGTGTATACTGCGATTGAAAACCAAGCCGAGTGGTAGTTGTAATGACTACAAACACAATTCAACTTAAAATATCGCGTAAACATTATTATTTGTATGCGTATTTATTTAATTTTTAAATATCATCATGTTTGAGTGGTAAATCCATAATTTATGCTAAAATTATAATTGAATCCCTTGTGTACCATAGCGTCTTTAAAAATAAAATGTGTACAACATTACAATCTACAAAAATCTTTGTATTTACCACACAAATACATCGATAAGACAAATAAGGTCGTGTTTTTTTTTTTGCATTACTTCAGAATATTTTTGTTTTGTTTGCGTGTGTCTGAGGTCACTGAAACTACCAACCGGCTTTGTTTTCGGTCACAGTAAAGATATACCCCAAAAATAAGTTATACTTTTATAATTTACATTTATCCTTAGCAATATCCATCCAAAATTGTCTTCTGTTTCCGTCTATGTCATTTTGTAAACTTAATTCTTCGCCGATAAGTAAAGTATTTCTTTTCTCCGGCTTGTATGGAAGCCAGTCGACTCTCTGATCTTTCCAAGTAGGTTTACTGAAACAGAGATATGTTATTATTTATTTTAATAGTAACAGCTAGAAGGGGGGAGGGGGTATTGCTTAAAATAAATATATACACCTAACAGTCACATATGAGTACATAGTCCTGACCCCACACTAAGATCGAGTCTTGTGTCGTGTATCAGGAATTAAGAGAGACTTTTCGGTCTCACCAACACCCAGAGTGGAGACAAATACCTGTGGTTCACACAAATATTTGTTTTGGTGCGAGGATCGAACCCGCGGCCTCTCGATCCTTAGCCGGCGTGTAACCAACAGCGCCACGGAGGCTGTTAACCAGTAGTTCCTGTGATTTTGTATTCAAACTTACTCTTCAGCTTTACATATTAGAATACACTGTAGATTGAAATTTGGAGGAAGCCTCTATGCAGCTGTAAACAACAGAATAGGTGATAGGATGATGATAGATATAATTAAAAACGTACCCAAACTTAGCAAAGTTGCACCAGGCTTCACTAAAGAAATCAACTATCTTCACATCCTTCTCCGTACTTTTAGCCGCTTTGTTTTTCCTATAAAACTGATACTGAATCATGTCACCATGCGTGGCTCCTACTATACCCAAATTCTTCATCACCCGAGTATTAAGATTGCCAGAGAAGTTAAATTTGAACGAATATAAGGGATTGGTCGACGACAAATATTCAACAAAGTATATCATGTCTTTGTAAAAATACGCGTCAGAAATCATGTTTAGATACTCAACTTTTACTTCGTCGTTTATTTCTCTATTGTCCAGATAGAAGGATCTGAATTTATCCATAATTTTTTTAGCTTTATCGCTATCTCTTTTCAGATATAAGTCTCTAGGAATGAAGTAAAATAAATCTTTGACGTATTGTATTCTTCCTTTATCGTCTTTCCACAAAAATAATGCCGCTTCATATGCATTCATACCAGTTAAAATAGGAACTTTACTATGTCTGTTCTCTTTAATACATTTCAATGGATGTTCAGTGAAAAACCTCTCCACATTTTCAAATTCTTGTTCTATAACTGGTTGAAAATATGCGTTTATGATACCTTTCGGTCGATTTAATTCAGCAGCGCTGAATGCATAAACCAAATCTTCGATCGGAACGTCGACCAAAAATTCATAAATTTTTTTAGGATCGTCCAATTCTTTTCCCAAAATCGACGCGACATTCCTAGCTTTTTCAATCGGATCTTCTTTTATTAAGTACAAGTCGGATAAGGAATTCCCTGATTGTGCAATAACCTTGCTAAACAACCCTTCGACAATTTTTGAGGTTAAGTACGAACAGACTATAGCAGCTCCCGCGCTTTCGCCAAAAACAGTCACATTATTAGGATCACCGTTAAAATTAACAATATTCTTATTCACCCATTTCAAAGCCATCGCTGTGTCTTTCAACCCCACGTTTCCTGGCGCTTCAGGTAAATTCAAACATAAAAATCCGAGTATATTTAATCTGTAGTTAATTGTCACTAAAATAACATCATGGCGTAAATAATAATCCGGAGAATAGTAATCCCCATAGCCAAAAATAAGTCTGCCACCATGAACAAAGAATATAACTGGTAGTTTTTGTATTTTCTCACTTGGCAACACTGGCGTGTATATGTTGAGGTATAGACAATCTTCAGAGCCCTCTAGTGGCGTACTTGAGTATGGGTTCAGCTGCATACATTTGTTTCCTGGATGGGTGGCGTCGCGGATACCTGTCCACGGCTCTGGCTCTTCAGGATTCTGTGGGTAGAAAAAAATACATTACAATTTGGAATAAACAGGTTATACTAAAACTAAACGCCAAACTGGTAACAGGAAAATAGACCTAACTATTACAGTACATCTACAAAAACCAACTTTGGCGAAGATAAATCTTGTACGACCAACATTTACTAGCATTGAGACCAGTGACTACAACACATCTGATGATAAGTTTTATGGACTATTAAGTAAAACAGCAAACGACCCACCTACATATTTTTCGTAGTCACTATCGTCCATAAACTATATAAATAAATACACCCAATAGTCACATCCATAGTCCTGGCCTTTTCCAAGTCTTGTGTCGCGTGCAGCAGGAACTATGTGAAACTTTTCATCATCAGAAACTCCCAGTCCCGAAATAAATACCTGCGGGTGACTGAAATATTTGTATATTTTTTTTTTATTTCAGTGAATGGCGAAACGAGCATGCCGTTCGCCTGATGGCAAGCGATGCGACCGCTCATGAACAGTAGCAAAACCACACAACACCTTGAATTACAAAGCAATATTTGGCTCTCCACTGCGCCCGCCATCCTGAGACATAAGATGTTAGGTCTCAATATGTCCAGTAATTACTCTGGCTACAATGTCCTTCAATCCGAAACACAACAGTGAATTTAAACTGCTCTTTGACGGGAGAAATAGACATTGCGGTGGTACCCACCCAGGCAGCCTCTCACATATGAGAGACCTACCACCAGTGAAGATTCTGTGTCGATCAAATTTAGTATTGATTATATAAGTATCGATTGTATTCAGTATCCACAATAGTAAATATCGATCAACTCTACTATGGATTGTATTTAGTTTCGATTAAATTTAGTACCGATTGTATTCTGTATCGATTAAATCTAGTATCGATTGTATTCTATATCGATTAATTTTAGTAGCGTTTGTATAAAGTATCAAACAATTCGGTATCGGTTGAAAAGAATGTATTTACTATCGATTATATCTAGTATCGATTGCATTAAGTTCCGATTAATCCACTATCGTCGTGCATCAGATACTATTAGCTACTTATCGGCCCCAGAAACACCCACTCCCGAAATAAACACCTGTGAGTGACACAAATATTTGTGTGTGCGGGGATCTGTCTAAATAACAGGACACGCAAATCTTCAACTTACTTCACCAGAAGCATCATCGATGTAATGAAAGCGTATAGGAATGTAAATATCTGATGCACAATGAAATGCGGAGAATGACAGACAAATTCATGTAGGCAATGTTGATTACAGAAACTGTATAAATTGCAATTATTTTCAGTATCGATTCAATCCAGTATCGATTGTATTCTCGGTTTAATTTAGTACCGATTGTATTTTGTATCGATTAAATTTAGTTTCGATAGTGTACTATCGATTTATCTAGTTTCGATTGCATGTAGCATCGATTAAATTTAGTATCGATTGTATTTAGTGTTGATTACATTAGGTAGTAAATAAATGCAGTGTCGATTGCATTTAGTACGGATTAAATCGAGTTTGGATAGTATACACCATCTATTGAATTTAGTTTTTTCGATTTAACCTAGTTTCGATTGCATGTAGTATCGATTAAATTTAATAGTAATTAAATATAGTATCGATTAAACTAACTATCGATTGCATTTAGTGTCGGTTAAATCCACCATCCACTGTGTTTATCTCTGATACACAGTGAAATAGTGACATGATACATTCGGATAATGACAAACAAATTTAACCAAATTAGTATTGATGATTCCACCAAAAAAAAAACATTGTTATATTACTCAATGATACTCTCTGTGGTGCAATTGAATAAACGTCGGCTGTAAAACGAGACAAATGTACCCATACACGAGGTCCACAGATATTTGTCACGGGTCTGGGTGTATGCGAAATTTAAAAAACTAATAATTCACGCTTTAATAAAATACCCAACTAAAAAAGTAAAAATAATTGATAATGTGTTTAAGATTATAAATTGAGAGAAAGACATTCATTTTATTGTCAAAAAACTAGGGCGCTTGAGGAAAGCAATTGTTGTAAGCACCCCACGCTTGTCTCCACGACACAAGACTTGATCTTATTGTGGAGTCAGGACTATGTATGTGACTGTTGAGTGTATATTTATGACTTACCCGAAATCTAAGCTTTCCAACAGGCGGTTTGGCATAAGGCACTCCTTCGAAACTGTAATACTTCTTGCCGTAGAACGTGGTGCATTCTTTTCCATGTAGAATTCCTTGCTGTACTTTTACTTCAGGCACCATATTAGCTGAAAAGGTAAAATTATTATTATGTACATACATGAAGAACTGATGGCCGTTGGGGCCGAAAGGTTCTGGGTTACAGGCAAGCGAAGATTCGACCGTCCGCCAAACATAGTCCTGACCCCACACTAAGATCGAGTCTTGTCTTGGGTATCAGAAGCTACGAGACTTTTCAGTCTCACAAACACCCAGACTAAAAACAAATACCTTTGGTTCACACAAATATTCGTTTCGGTGCGGGAATTGATCCCGCGCCCTCACGATTCATATCCGGTGTCTAACCAACTGTGCCACGGAGGCTGTCAAATCCACCAATAATCATCAAACCAATGACAAATTATGACCCGTCATATTATCCCGAATCAGTAAAATTATCTATCTACAATTTCTTATTTTTATTGTTGTGAATTACGAGGCTAGCATGCCATTGCGTGTTGGTAAGCGATAACCGCTCATGGTAGCAAAACCAGTATTAGATACTTCCCCTGTATATCAGGGGCGTGCACTCCTTGTAGGCAGAAATGCAGTGCTTTACTTGCCATTCACAGATATTTTATTATAACGTTCGTACGTTTTAGATGACTTTAATTTATAGTAAATAAATGAATAAACAAAATATAATAACTTGAAAACGCCTAATATTTTATAAATAGCACCTATTTGCAATCACGCAAACATTATGGTTGCCACGCGAAAAGCAAGAGGCGCTGCAAAGCAAAATAATGTACCTAATCAACCAAGTCATGCCGCCGCGTCCCGCATTACATTTGTTTGCATGTGTGTAGCAATTTTGGTGTCCGTGCACAGTCGCAAACGCACACACCCATGAATATTGAAAGCCGCGACTCCTGCGGCAGGCCTCGGGAGTTCGGCAGTTGTCGGGAGTAATCGTAAATGTTCGTTGCCTATAATCCGAGTAAAATTAATAGGCTGGAATCTAATAAATCACCTATGCACATTATGCATTTTTGGTTAGTAAGGTTTTATTTGTTTTTTGAATAGAAATGTTTTGTGTTTCGCGGGGGCCATTTTGCTTTTTTTATGAGTTTTTGCATTGTTTACTATTTTATACTAGTATGTTTGTAAAAAAAATAGATTTCTTAACGGATTTTTCATTTTAACATTTGAAAGTGTGTACATTTAACAGTTTATTACTAAGTTTCGATATTAATTGTAGTCATTTGCTTTTACTAGTGTGTTTGTTTATTTTTTTAAATGTTATTTGATTGCGAGGTTTGTGTTAGAAATGTATGTTTATCAAATGAATGAATGAGGTGGCCGAAATCTTGCGTTTATTTACATCGGGATAGGTATAGTAATCTCAACTAACCGGAACCTTGAATATGTGAAAATTGAAAGCTGACTTTTTTTTATTTTACTTATTAGAATTTCTTCCGCCGCGACGATCGATCGCTGTTTTGTCTGCGTTGCCGTAGAAGATGGACATGAATAGTAGTACATCTAAGACTTGTTATGTTGGCATGGTTTCCGACTTAGAGATCCGTCGCGTGGCTGTGGCTATGCTAAAAAACTATAAAAGAAAAAGTTTTTGTGACCGAGTACTCCGCCGCATACCCAGTGTCATAATCCTGTGCACGCCGCTGCTGTATATCGCAACTTTGTGAGACACCTGTATATATATTATACATATAAACATTCCTCTGTTATCACTCTATTGCTGAAAACTGCATTAAAATCCTTTGGATAGTTTGAAAGATATGAACGCACAGACATCGGAAGCAACTACATTTTATGCTATGTAATGATGCTTAATTTAAGGCAATTTCAAACTAATTAAACAAATTAAATGAATATTCAATTTAATGTAAACAAATTCCGGTGTTTATTTAAATATGGCGGTCGAAGGTTATGCCTATTGTAGTAAATTTGTTCATTTAGGCCGGTCACGTGTTTTACCAATGTGTTATAAAGAATTAGGCAAATTCCCGTTTTAACTAGACTACTTTTAATTTGTATTAAATTACTGGTGGTAGGTCTCTCAAATGTGAGAGGCCGCCTTGGTAGGTACCACCGCAATGTCTATTTCTCCCGCCAAACACCAGTGTAAATGTACTGTTGTGTTTCAGCTTGAAGGACATTTTAGCCAGAGTAACTACTGGACATATTGAGAGCTAACATCTTATGTATATCTAAGGACGGCGAGCGTAATGGAATGTCAAGCATTGTCCATGAGCTGTCGTATCGCTTACCATCATGCTCGTCTCGCCATTCAAAGCATTAAAAAAATCGACAGCCTCGATGGCGCAGATGTACTTCGGTACGATCACAAAACTGAGGTCTAGGGTTCGAATCGGGAAAAGTAATATTGGATTCCATTCTAGTGATTTGTAAGAATTTATATGGTATGTAAAGTTCTCCAACCCGCACTAGGCCAGCGTGGTGGACTATACGGCCTAACCTCTCTCATTGAGGCCTTATTTAAAATCGAAAGTATGTTTGTAGATGAGACTCGTGCCATTCAGTGTTTCACACATTATCATTAAATACAAAGTAAACAACATTTATGCAAATAGAATACAATTTAGATTTTAAAATCGTTATGCTATCGGCGATAAGTGTTTTCTTATCGGGTTAATAAAATAAAAAATACTGACAAGATATGTGACTTTGATGCACCTAAAGGTATGTTCGTATACATACATAAACTCACGCCTTTTACCCAGAAGGGGTAGGCAGAGGTGCAACCAGAACACCCACATTTCGCCTTGTATGTTCCGTCCCACTATGTGATAGTGTGAGCCTATCGCCATATCGGGCACAAATTCCTGACTTCGAGCTGATAATGAATAGAAAAATCCAAAATCACTTTCACGGATTTCTTCCAACTCCCCCTAATAATGTAACTTTCTGATTAATTTCGTTGCGTGTTAAAGACAAGTTAGACATTCCCGGAGACTGCCGTGCTTCAATGCTCGGTGTCATTACAATGCGTGCCACTGTTGATTCTGGCTTGCAGGAGTTACAGTGGTGGGTGTGAGGGCGGGACAGTCTCCATCACTTTCTCCGACCTCGGATTCAAACCCGAGACCTCCCTTGGCAAGACGAGCATGCCGTTCGCCTGATGGTAAGCGATACGACCTGAATTACAAAGTAATGCTTAGCATTCTACTGCGCTACCCATCCTGAGATTTAAGATGTTAAGTTTCAACATGTCCAGTAGTTACTCTGGTTACAATATCCTTCGAACCGACACACAACAGTGCATTTACACTAATGTTTGGCTAGAAAAAAACCCAAGTGTTAATGAAAATAAAATAAATAAAAATACAGTGGGCAGTGGTACCTATCCAGACGGCTTCTCACATATGAGAGACCTACCGAATGGAGAGCAATCAAAAAACATCTGCACCCAGGCAAAGCTGGGACGAGTTGACGATAAATATTATCTCGAGTTATTCAACGCATCAGTCATTTAAAATTAATTACAATGTATAATATATCGGTAAGTAAATGGATATTTATAACTATCATGATAAGATAGATAGAGCTTTGAACCAAGTGGTTCAACTTTCTCATATGTGAGGCCGCCTGAGTAGGTGCGAATGCAATGTCTATTTCTCCCACCAAACAGCAGTGTAAACGCACTGTTGTGGTCCGGTTTGAAGGACATCGTAGCCAGAGTAACTACTGGACATATTGAGACTTAGCATCGTATGTCTCAGGATGGAGCGCAGTGGAATGTCAAGAATTACTTTGTTATAGTTTTTGGTTTGGTACTGTCCATGAGCGGTCAGAGATGCTCCTATCTAGTAATAGGTATTCTTGCTACCTTGTTATTTTGAATCCTTATCATCTATACTAATATTACGAAGCTGAAGAGTTTGTTTGTTTGAACGCGCTAATCTCAGGAACCGCTGGTCCGATTTGGAAAATTCTTTCAGTGTTGGATAGTACATTTATCGAGGAATGCTATAGGCTATATATCATTACGCTATGACCTATAGGAGGGAAGCAGTAGTGACATTTCTAGCAAATAGTCCGATTGGTAGATATTCTATATTGATAGTCGGAATAGAACATTTTGACCGCCATTTTGAAACGTGTATCTGCACCCGGGCGGAGCCGGGCCGGATCGCTACTGCTCTATATTTCTGCTATTACTAATTGCCCCCCATAAAAAAATATTTTCTTGATTCCGAGAAAACATTTCATTTTATTATAAACAATTTGCATGTATTCTCGACAGAAAGGTCCCACATTTCAAAGGCAATACAGCAGGCGTGTAGGATTTAAATTCGAATCTTGGGCCAGTCACATAACTTATTTAAACCAAAAAAACACTTACAAATTGATTAACCAATTTGGATATCGAACCCAAAATCACACAATTCGCCGTCCACGTGTACTATTGACCTATAGACTTGTTATTCATATAATTTTTTTTACGAAAAATAGCATTAAGAAATCAATTGCTCAAGTTCTATTGTGTTCTTGCAATTAATTGAATAAATATGACATAAAAGACAAATTACCATTATTGTATGTAATAAATTATCATCAAAAAAAAATGAAGACTGGCTCGGTGGCGTAGTTGTACTAGAGTACGTTTACAAAGCTGAGGACTCGGGTTCGAATCCCGGGTTGGGCAAATGATATTGGATTTTTCTATTCATTATCAGTCCTGAGTCAGGAATTTGTGCCCGATACGGCGATAGGCTCGCCACCTATCACATCGTGGGACGGAACATACAAGGCGAAATGTGGGTGTCCTGGCACCTCTGCCTACCCCTTCTGGGAAAAAGGCGTGAGTTTATGTATGTATGTTAAAAAGAAAATTATATTGTATTTATCTAGCGGCCTGGCCCGTCTCCGCCCGGCTCCAATAACACTTTTTAGAAAGAATAGAAATGAAATGAAATGAAATTGGATTTGATCACGTACGCATTAAATAGGTCTTATGACAAGTCAATACATAGTGCATATCCTATACTTATTTACAAAGTAATTGATTATATTATTATATAAATTAAATTTATTTAGTTTTTGGTTTTTGGTAGTCGTCATTCTATTAATTATAACTATTTATAGTAACACACTATTCAAAAAAATACATTATTTATGTTAATCCATATTTTAGTGGACCATGAGTATTAATAAAACGACGCGCAGCGATTTAATGTTACCACCGGATCCAACGCGGCCCTGCCTCAGAAGACCCAGCGAAACAAACTCACTGGGCTTACATTACCATTTACGGCCGATGCCAATAATCAATCGAAAAAATTAGATTGAAGTCAATCTGGATTATTTTCTACTTTTCGATTTGTCATTTACCATGTTGCCATAGTTTTTTCACTACTGAGATTGATTATTGGCAATATAGTATCAGAAAAAAGATTGAACTGTCAATCTAAAACGGCAAAGTTTGGATTGGGATTGTTTATTGGCAGCGGCTGTTAGTTAATTCTATCGCCTATGTTAATTTGACATAATGTAGGATTGTAATAGAATAAAAAAAATTCAAAACGGTCCAATTGTTTCAGAGCCTATTCAATACAAACAATCAATCCTTTCCTCTTTATAAAATTATATACTTTAGACATAAAAGGGAATTATAATATTTGACATCATATCCAAAATTTTAGTTCTAAGTATACAAAACCAGATTGGCTAAAAATATGTACAACTAGCCTCCGTTGCGCAGTGGGTTAGACGCCGCCTGTGAAATGAAAGGCCGCGAATTCGATCCCCGTACTGAGAGAAATATTTGTGTGATCCATAGGTATTTATTTCGGGCCTGAGTATTTGTGAGATTGAAAAGTCTATGGTATTGCCTGATACACGACACAAGACTCGATCTTAGTGTGGGGTCAGGAATATGTATATATGAGACTGGGTCTATTTTTTTAATTAGCAGTTTGTTATACCTACTTATGTCTCAGCTAGCGGCTGGGCCAGATTTCTATCCCTCTATCACCTACAGGAAGTCCACAGCTAAACATATGCCTCCACAAGAACGGTGTGTGTCCCAGAAATATTTGTTTCTTCCTTTCCTGATTCCCACGACACAAGATTCGATCTAAATATTTAATTGTTTTATTTACTAAAAAAGCTATGATTAATAAAAGTTATATTAGATACTGGTTTCTTAGATATACGCGGATGTTACACCTTGAAATAAAACTATTATTTGCATATTTTATCACGGATTAGGTTTATTTTTTGGTCTGAGTTCACCTCGTGCGTGACCATAAAAGCTGTGAAACGAAACGTCGAGAAGTTGTAAATGTAAAAATTAAACTAAATCCGCGATGAAATCCGTAAACAATGGTTTTAGTTTAAATCAGAGTCTTTTTGCTCCATTTATGGGTTCGCACGGTTTGTTCATACAATCGTCAAGTAATATTTTTTGGATTTTGCAAAAGTCCAATTTGGGCGAAAATGGTGTTTCATTGTCCGTTAGTCGGTCCATAGAATCAGTACTGTACTGTATCAGCCCGTATAGTCCCACTGCAGGGCACGGGCCTCCTCTACAATCGAGAGTACGATTGAGAGTGGTTAGGCCATAGTCCCCCACGCAGGCCTAGTGCGGGTTGGCGGACTTACATACCATAAAAATTCTTATAATTCACCGTTTTAGTGCGTGGTGATTGACTATCAATCAACTATTACTACCACCACAGAATCTCTCAGGTCAAATTTTAATAAGGCTAAGACAATCTCATTAAAACTTTCTAGAGATCCATTGAGATATTATTCATACTAGAGCGGACACTGCAAACAAAATATTTGTAACGAAATGTACCCTACATTCTATTTCTGTCTCTGTCACGCTTACAAAGTAACATATCTTCACTCTCGCTTCAATGTGTACCCTTGTGAACGCACCATACACAGAGATTTTGTTCCCGATGTCCGCTCTAGTATAATACCTCAATGTAGATATCAAATAAAAGATCGAATAAAAATCGAAAAACTAACTAAACCTTCACTTTACGATTTTTTAAAACCAAAACTGTAAATTAGAATTGAATTCAATTGAAGACCTTGTTTTTTTTTTAATAATCAGCCATGATTAGAACTTTGATCAACTAACAAAAAAGGTAAGTATTATTACCAGTAATTAACTGCTGTTTACTGGCCATACAGTATGTATTTTTTTACTTATTTTACCTCAACTGTTTTTATGCATATTTATAACCAGTTTTTATTTAAACACAAAAATAATGCTGTGAAAAGGGGGTGAATGGAAATATTTTTACAAATTATTTAAAAGCAAATATTCACGAAAGTCTTCGATAGTTGTGTGTTGCCAGTGATGACTTACGGCACCGAGACGTGGCCTCTCACTATGGGCCTTATTAGGAAGCTCAAAGTCACTCAACGAGCTATGGAGAGGGCTATGCTCGGGGTTTCCCTACGAGATCGAATCAGAAATGAGGAGATCCGTAGGAGAACTAAAATAACCGACATAGCCCACCGGATTAGCAAGTTGAAGTGGCAATGGGCCGGGCACATAGCGCGGAGATCTGATGACCGATGGGGTCGGAAAGTACTCGAATGGAGGCCGCGTACCGGAAAGCGCAGCGTAGGACGTCCACCAACAAGATGGTCCGACGACCTGGTAAAGGTCGCGGGACGTCGCTGGACACAGGCTGCCTCCAACAGGTCTCTGTGGAAATCATTGGGGGAGGCCTATGTTCAGCAGTGGACTTCCTTTGGCTGATGGATGGATGGATGGATTCACTTATAATACCACAAGAGCTTCAAAATTATCGGGTATTTCCCGATAGGTTCGTTGCAAACAAATGAAGGAGTCAAAACTTGACGACTTTATTTGTTTGCAGGGAACCTTGAGGGAAATGCCAGATAATTTTGAAGCTCGTGTGGTATTCGGGGGATTATTTTTCCGTCCCAAATTTTAATTTCAAACTCATTTTCATGCAAAATCTCCAATTTTCACAATTGAATTCAACCTGTCAGTTTGACGTGTGGTTAATTTGACTGGATCATGTTTTGTTTTTTATATATAGCAACTACCAGAGAAAATTTTCAAAAAATTATCAGTATAATACCATGTAGGTTGTACCACGTGACGTCGAATGGTGCAATTCTATTGGTCGATATTTGGGTCGGAAAAATAATCATCAGAAAACTTTTATTTTTCTAAATTTTTAAACAGAGCAGCACATTGTTTTAAATCTGCAGCATTAGAATAAGTTGAAGCCAGAAAAAAAATTCTAGAAAAAAAAATTACCAGTAAAATCTTGGGTCAAAACTTATTTGTAAGATATTTATTATTTTTTACTTGCGGTGATATTTTAATGTTTATAGCGAAGATGTACAAATCCATTTGTTTCTGTTTTAATTAGGAAAATTCCTAGTTCTTAAATATAAAATAAGTAAATATAGGTATTTAAATTCACACCCACCATATACCAAGCATATTTTTGACTGTCTGGATGGTGTAGTTGTACAACAGCATGGTTACAAAGCTAAGGTCTCAGATTCGAATGCAAGAGCCTCCATATCCCCAGGGCCCTACTATATTCATCTGAAACGAAGTTCGAAACTTCGGATGATCGAAGTTTATATACGATACAAATGTACCTGCATATACTTATGGTCGTTATTGACTTATGGTCGTAACCATAGACTTATGGTTACGATGTACGTTATACAAATTCGAACTTTAACAGAGTAGATACATTCGTATCATATAAAAAGCTTCGATTGTCCGAAGTTTCGAACTTTGTTTCGGATGAATATAGTAGGGCCCCAGACCTCGACCGATGGGCACACCAAAGAAGTGCTGTCTAGATGTTGTCAAGGAAGATATGAGGGTCAATGGCCTTACTATTGAGGATGCCGAAGATCGGACAAAATGGAGAAGAACTTGCCGGAAGGCGGACCCTGGCACCGGACAGGATGAAACCAGTTAGAAGAAGATGGTGATAGGCTCGCCCCCTATAAAGTATCACATTGTGGACACAACACACAAGGCGAAATATGGGTGTACTAGTTGTTACTAGAAGCTCTGCCTACCCCTTCTGGGAAAAAGGTGTGAGTTTAAGTATAATATGTATGCACATTTTTAAGTTTTTACAAAGTAGTTTTAATAAAACAATCATCTGTACAGGCAAACACTTGTTGTAAATATAGTTTGAAAATAAAAATTGTTTTCATCCACACTATTTTCATGTATTTAGTGGTGTAATATAAATAACTTTTTAAAGTATGGTCTATGGGATTAGAAGAAAAAAATAATATAAATTCAAACGGGAATCTAATTTAAAATTGTCTAATTAGAAATTCTAGTTATAGATATCTAGATACTACAAAAAATAAGAGAAAATGAATAATGATCTATTATAAAAAAATACCTATCTAAAGGCATTAAGAATAGTAGCAGTAATATTTTTAAATTGTCAAATACATTTAATTTAAAATACATATTAAAAGCACAAGCTTGATTTATCTGCTCGTAAAATTGCTGTAAATAATTTCAAAGTGAGATTAGATAAAAGTACATTGTATTTGTATCACTACATAGTATAAAACAAAGTCGCTTTCTCTGTCCCTATGTCCCTTTGTATGCTTAAATCTTTAAAACTACGCAACGGATTTTGATGCGGTTTTTTTAATAGATAGAGTGATTCAAGAGGAAGGTTTATGTGTATAATACGTGCATATTATTGTAGAGAAATCTATATGCACCCGGGCGAAGCTGGGCCGGGCCGCTAGTACATAATAATTAATTATTATATATCGAAATGTAATTCCTATTATTAATTTATATACTGCGACGAAAATAATGATTTTAAATTAAATTCCTGCGCTGAGATTTTATTGCCACAAAATATAATATTTAAAAAAAATCACTTACATTTAATTCGGTGCGTTTTAACAGAAAACTGTTAAGTGCTAAGCGTAGTACTTTTTCCGACTGTAACGAGTGACGACTCGACTGTGTTTGAATAAATACAAATAAATATTGGACTTTGTAACTTTTGTTTTAATATATAATTTACTAAACTTAAAACCGCTTATCACAGACGAATAAAGCAAGAACTTATCAACATCTGTCAAAACTCAAGCAAAGGTAAACATTGGTAAACATCAACTGTTATTTTTTTGTAGTAGCAATAAATAAAATACTATTCCCGATTTTTTGTGGTATCAGTTTATTGAACACAAGTTTATAAATCGCAATTACTTTTTTTTACTGCAATGTTTTCCCAATCACACAGTTAGTAATAAAAGCTTATTAATTACCTATGACTAGTATATGTGGGTATTTTATTATAAAAATAATAAAGCTTAATGTAAGGCTTAATGTTAAAAACTTACACTTCCCAAATGGTCTTCTTGGAAATTACTTAAAAATAAAACTATAATTACTTATAAATAAATATATCTAGCTGATCTACTTTTATGTTCAAATATATTTCCAGTTCAGATAATATATTTGGTTTATATGATGTTCGCACTAAAGTCATTAGTGGATTATTATATACTAGCTGTCGGGCCCGGCTTCGCCCGGGTGCAGATAGTTTTTGAGTCCAATCCACATCAAGAACATATTATTTCGCGTGTCTACTAACTATATTTCCCGCGTGCCGTCGACTATATTTCCCTTCCGTAGGAGAGGACATCCCGTGCCAACAATTTGAATTTGAAAGAGTAGAAAATATGTATATTTGGTTTCCTGACTCATCCCACGGGAACACTACATTTTTCGGGATAAAAAGTAGCCTATGTGTTAATCCAGGGTGTCAGCTATCACTATACTAAATTTCATCAAAATCTGTTGAGCCGTTTTTTCATGAAAGAGTAACAAACATCCATACATACATACAAACTTTCACCTTTATAATATTAGTAAGGATATTTTGCCTTTGTAGAGCTTAATATGTTACAGGCTCCAGGCTGATTTCATCCAGCAATAAATAAAAATAAATTAAGGACTGTGTAGAAAACGATGTACTATATAGCATTAATGAAAATAAATACTCGACTAAAATAATTTATTGTACGGGAAGTCCTTAATTACAATTTAACATGTAGCTACATTTCACAGCACTATCAACTACAAAACTGTCATGGCCGCGGCCGCCATTGCGACATATGTGCGTGACAAGTCATGTCATTGGCGTGCATGATACATGAGAAATTCCAATGGCAGATTCTTTCTTCGGGTTCGATACTTCGTTATCGGTGAGTTCACATATTATTCCGCGCGTTACACCATTCATTTCGCCACCAAACACAATAAAGTTGAGACGCCGTCTTACTTTGCCAACACGCCACTGGCTTTTTCCAAGTGGAGTTTTTCACGAATTTCTCGCCTTTCTACTCGTGAATAGTGTGCTAAACATGATTTTAACCATTATTTAAGTGATTTGTTAACTTTTTCGTAAGTTTGGTGTTGTGTTTAATGTGTTTTTATGCGTAAATGTAACCACAGTCTAACTTTCGAAACAGTTGGTGATGTAGTATATGTCATAATTTGTTTGTATCTCATAAACGTTCTCGAGAAAACACGTAATGCGCCCACGGATCGCTTATCTGCCGCCTTGTGTTGCTGTTGTACGTGTCCGAATGTTGTTTTCGCACATTTATGCGTATTTACTGTGTTTCGTCGTACTAAAATTTTATTGCATTGAGTCATCCCCTACATAGGTATACTTGCTGTGACATAGTACACAGATACACACGACTCCCGATGTAAACTTTTTGAATAACTTATACCGTTTTCATAGTCATATTGGATGGTTTACAAAGTTATATTAAAGTTGTCATGAGCAAAACAATGGTTGCTTTGTTTTTCAATGGGCAATTATCTGCCAGCTAAAGAATACTTGAATAAGTCTCTGTTAAACATTTGTGCCACTCACAGTGAACACTGAAATTTAAGACCGGATTGGTCTGGTTTGTTAAAATAAACATGTATATGACAGAAAAAAATATTAATTATACCCTGTTAGCTTCTACTATTTACACTTTAGGATACTCTCTGCTTATCCTTTTCTTAAATGCATTCCACGGTTGTCTCTAAGACATTGCCTTTGAGTGATAAGACCGCCATTTGTACTTTTATGATTGTGATTTTTGTTTTATTTGTATTTTTTTGTGTGCAATAATGTGTATAAATAAATAAATACTAAGTATTATTTATACTTATAGCAATATATTAGTAATATGATAAGTGTCATCTGTATGTTTCCATATATTAACTATCTATATAGGGAGGACATATGATATTAAACTATAATGTAATTGTGACAAGTTAATTAGAATACTTTAACATTGTTATGGCACCTAGTATATCTAAATAAAATATCAATATTTAGAAAACTTTATGTAATATATATATTTTTTTTTATTCCAATGAATGGTGAGACGAGCATGCCGTTCGCCTGATGAAAAGCAATACGACAGCTCATAAACAGTAGCAGAACCAAACAACACCTCGAATCACAAAGCAAGGCTTGGCATTCCACTGCGCTCTCCATCCTGAGACATAAGATGTTAATTCTCAATATGTCCAGTAGTTGCTCTGGCTACAATGTCCTTCAATCCGAAACACAACAGTGCTTCTACACTGCTGTTTGACGGAAGAAATAGACAATGCGGTGGTACCCACCCAGGCAGCCTCTCAATATTAGATCTCAGTATTAAAATAATTATTTATTAGTAATTATTTTATGTAAGTGCGTGGTGGCCTGTTGGTAAACGGACTAGACGCGACTGCCAACATGTTCACGGTGGTCGCGGGTTCGAATCCCAGGGCACACCTCTGACTTTTCGGAGTCATGTGTGTATTGATAGTCAATCACCACGCACTAAAACGGTGAAGGAAAACATCGTGAGGAAACCTGCATACCATAGCGATTTATAAAAAATTCTATGGTATGTAAGTCCACCAACCCGCACTAGGCCAGCGTGGTGGACTATATGGCCTAACCACTCTCAATCATTCTGTCGATTGTAGAGGAGGCCCGTGCCCTGCAGTGGGACGTTTATGGGCTGATACAGAATACAGAATTATTTTATTACCGGGTTATTGACTAGAATTTGTACTTATTGGTATATATTGAGTTGTTATGGTGTACAAATATTTAATGGTAGGTCTCTTTACTAGTAGTAGTTTTCTCATATGTGAGTAGCCGCCTAGGTAGGTACCACCATAATGTCTATCCTGCCTAACAGCAGTGTAAATACACTGCTGTTTTCCTGTTTGAAAGACATTGTAGTCCCAGTAACTACTAGACATATTGAGACTTAACATCTTATGCCTCAGGATGGCAAGTGCAGTGGAATATCAAGCATTGCTTATTAATTCATGGTGTTGTTTGATTTTACTATTGTCCGTCAGTGGTGAATGGCATGCATGTCTCGCCATTCATTGCAATAAAAAAGATAAAATATTACTATACCTATTTTTTTTGGGTACCTACTGTTGATGTGGAGTTTTAAATAACCTTGTCATTTCACCAACTTATATACTAGCTGTATATAAGCAAGTTGAATTGTTCATATGACTCATGACCAGTGATCCATTACATATGTTAACTGATAATGCATACTTGTTGAATCAGCCCATATACGTCCCACTGCAGGGCACTCTACAATCGAAAGTACGATTGAGAGTGGTTAGGCCATATAGTCCAACCACGCTGGCCTAGTGCGGGTTGGCACTAATGCATACTTAGTACTTACTAATTGGTCATTTAGATTGTTAAACTTATAATTACTTCTGGCTGTATCAGCCCATATACGTCCCACTGAAGGAACGGGCCTCCTCTACAATCGAGAGTATGATTGAGAGTGGATAGGCTTATAGTCCACCACGCTGGCCTAGTGCGTGTTGGCGGAATTTACATATCATGGAAATAGGGTATTTGACTATTATCGATTTTTGGTATTATATAGCTTACAAACAACACAAAACGTTAAAAATAATACCTTGCTGTCAAAAATGTATTAAAGTAGCTCGTAACATAAGGCGAATATTAACATTTAAACTTAAAGAGCGGGGGGTGTAGTGGGGACATCTTGCTGTCTCTTTCACACCCGCACACTGTAATATATGATAACCCTAGTGACGTCACTATCTTGGTTTTCATTGCATTTCTTTCCTGTCACCCCCACTACATGATTTAAAATGTTTTTAACTTTTTAAATTCTGAATGGATTTATAATTTTCTTTATTTGTTAGACCATAACCCATCTTTATCTTTATTGTTTCAGAACTTAAATGACGACGAAGGAGGCGGCGAGCCGTCTGAAGATGAGTATGACGCTCTCAACGATGAGACTTTCGGTCATGGCTGTAAGTAATTCGAAACTTTTAAATGTAAAGCCCTATTCAAACTATCGTATTACGGGTTAGGGGCCGTCCATTAATCACGTGAGGCTTGAATGGGGGTGAGGGGTTGGACAAAAATCACGAAATATCACAAGGGGGCAGGGGTATAGTAGTAAGAAATAAATATTGAAATAAAACTATTATTCACGGATTTTATCGCGGATTTGGTTTAATTTTTACATATTATTTTTTAATTCCCGTAAATCTAAGAAACCATTAAGAAATAAATAGAATAAAAATACACGATGTTGTATGGGGGGAGGGGGGTAGTCTTAAAACTCACCACATATCACTAAAGGGGAGGGGGGGTCAAAACATGCAAAATGAAAGATCACGTGATCATCAATGGACAGTCCCTTACGCACAGAGTAAAGAAGCGGCCTTAGACACTAGAGAAACATTATTAATATAGTCATTACTATCTAGCTATTCATAATAAAAGATTGAATTCTCTAGTCCAAAGCCTAAAGTTAATTCTTCGCTCATCCGAGTTTATTAATGAGGCCCTGTATGTTCCATTGTCCTGTCCTTGGCCAGTTAGCCGCATCTAGTATCTATGGCCGCTTTACTCTATGCGTAAGATGTAATACGATAGTGTGTTTTCGGCTTTACACGGTATATTTTGTTACTCCATGTGTATTTTGGGCCAGTGTAAGCAACTTTTCGATAGAAATTCAGGACACATTGGTCCGTGAATAATGGTGTATGTTGACATGAAATATTGTTGGAGGTAGACACTGAATGTTTTGTTATTCCGTGCGCATGTTTTAGTAATTGGGTTGCCATCTTTTCGACACATTGTTCCTTGAATAAAGGAGTATGTTAAAACGAGTAGGGTTGCCACATTCAAAAGAAATTTAGGACACATTGTTCCTCTGATAATGAAGAATATAGGAATTCAATTTTTTTGTATAAATTAAGAATTGTTTACGTGGATGGCCCAGCTTAACCCATCGATGTAATGTCGACATAAACAAACAACTGCTTACGTCAAGTTATGGTGTTCCATTACTACCTGTTATGTCTAAATATTAAGTATTAACTTACCTGATGAGACTCTATGTGAGCTAGGCTGCTTAGTGTTCAAGCGTATGACCTAGTGTCTATTACAATGCCTAGCTGACGAGCTGGACTGGGAGATGGAGCACGAGCACCTTGCAGAGCAGTTGGAGAGCAGTCGCCGGCACAACTATTCTCTCGACGAGACCGCGTCGCAACTCGGTACGTACCAACCAACATAAATACACCGAACATAAATATTTATACCCAACATAAATACACCGAACATAAATATTTATACCCAACATAAATATATACACCCAACATAAATATATACACCCAACATAAATGCATACACCCAACATAAATATATACACACAACATAAATATATACACCCCACATAAATATGTACACCTAACATAAATGTATACATCCAACAGTCACATACATAAACCATGGGGGTTACTCTATATTCCCACACGAAGTTCGAATGTTCGGACTTTGAACGACAACATATAAGTTAAAAAAATCACTTCTGAAAATGAAAATTCTATGAAACTCATCTTTCACTTCGAACTTAGTCTAAGATAATGACGTACATACAGGATCGAACATTTTGGAAAGTATTAAGGCATATTCGTACAGTTTTAAGTGCTATGTTCGAACATTCGTCGTACTGTCGGAATACAGAGTAATCCCCCTTGTGTGGAACTAGTGTGGGACTAAGATCGAGTCTTGTGTCGTATTAGTAACTACGACTAATGTCTGTTTCTCCCGCCAAACAACAGTGTAAATACAGTTGTGTTCCGGTTTGAAGGACATTGTAAGTGTAGTGTAACTACTGGACATATTGAGACTTAACATGTTATGTCTCAGGATGTCGAGCGCAGTGGAATGCCAAGCATTGTTTTGAAATTCATGGCGTTGTTTGCTTTTGCTACTGTCCATGGTCGTATCGCGTACCATCAGGCGAATGTTCGTCTGGTCATTCATTGCTATGAGAAAAATATATTGTTTCATAGCCGGCGTCTATACAGGCAAAAGGCTATATTAGATTCTTCTATTCATTATCAGCCCGGAGTACCAGAAATTGTGCCTGATATGGCGATAGGCTCACCCCCTATAATTTGGGAAGGAACATACAAGACAAAACGTGCATATTCTGGCACATCTGCCTATCCCTTCAGGCTCGCCCCCTACCATATGGGAGGGAAGATACATGGCGAAATGTGGGTATCATGGCACCTCTGCCTACCCCTTCTGGGAGAAAAGCGTGAGTTTATGTTTATGATAATTTTGTTATGCTTGTCCACAGAGGCATCTTTATCTCAGCTAGTTCTAGACGAGACAGATGCTCCACAATCGCGTATTCTGGGCTCCAGTGTATGGAGAAACGACTTGCCCTTCCCAGCGGCGCCTACTGTAAGTAATAACTTTAAAAAACTATGATTTTAAAATGTATTTAGGACAACCAGTGGTTGTTACAATATAACTTAGACTTATACACAGGAATAACTTAACAGTAAAGTAAAGGCGGTCACAACTTGCGCCGTATGTGATAAAACAGTATACATTATATGTATTATTATATACTCGTATTTAAGTTTATAAATCAATAAATGATATTGACATTTGGTATTTAATTTTACTCAAATGTGATTGATTTTGTGCAACATCAATTCACGTGACATTGCACAAAATTGAAAAAAAAATTTGATTTGATTTTTGGTCGAAAATCGTAATTTTACTTTATTTTACCACAATGTAAAGAAAACACCCAACAAGTTAAAACTTCACAAGATCGTGTACGCTGTCGTCACTTGCCTTTTCAAGCAATAGCCTTGCATTTCGAAAAATTGCGCGGTTAATTTGAAATTTCATTTTTAGAAATATTTATTTTACCATTTTAGAAAAGATTATTTAAAAAAAAACTTAATGTATGTCTATATATCAACAAAGATTACAAAAATATATATTTTTGCTTATTTTGTACCTTTTATAAAATGTTAACATCTTTATAACATGTGGTGTGCAATAAAGTTATTGAGTATTGAGTATGCATATTTCCTATTGAAGAAAATGTCATAACGTAAACTGTCATAATGCTACACCATTTTCTTTATTATGTTTCGTGTATCCATCGTTGGTCTTTAAATAAATAAAATAAAATATCTTGCTTTTCTTTAACAGCCCGTGCCAGCTCTCAAAAATGTGTGCACGGTCGAGGAAATTGAACGGCAACTTCGACAGAAACAGATGCAATCGCAACACCAAAACCAGCCTTATAACACACAGAATTACTATCAGGTATGAGTTTGTTAATTTTTATACTGGTATTAAGTATATGGCCTAAGCCCTTAATCGTAGTCTCAATTGTAGAGGAGAAATGTGCCCAGCAGTGGGACGTATATAGATATCTGGCATGAAGAAGAGACTATATTGCAGATAATGAAAATAATTAAAAGATTATTGAATGAAAATAAAGTTTAACATTATTTGTATTAAGTCATTTTTTAATTTATCAGGTTTTAATTAGAGAAGAATGGGCAACAAATAATGTTGTCCTTTTCTAAACCAGTTTACAATGTAGTGAATACAATTACAAAAACCACAAGTTGATTTAATTCAAAGTCCTAATTAGTAAGTGAAATTAAAACTTACTGTGGTATCCACTGGTGTGAAATAACTATACTTGGGGGCCTAATCACTTATCGGTTTACGTGAACGCCCGCGGAAAACTCAAAATGTGTGATCGTTCTACGGAATTATGCCGGCCTCTAAATCGTATATCTATAGTAACGCGACATACTTGAAAAGTTTAGCAACAAAGTTTCTTATTTAATTCACCTGATGAATGTTTCGATAGGTTAGTCACTTATCTTGTCAATTGTCGTACAATGCATGCTTAGTTCTCTGTAAAATAATATTTATTCCACACTTTCCAGCCTAGATTTCCACCAGTTATCCTACAAAGACCGCCTGGTCTTCAAGCACCGGTACCATTGCCCTTCGCTCCCCAACAATCAATGCAACACAACATCAACCAAATGGGCCAATCGCTCAACAAAATGATGAACCAGAGTAACCAAATGGGTCAAAACAACCAGCTCATGTCCAACCACGTGGGCCAAGGTTTGAACCAACTGGGCCAGAACCAGTTAGGCCAAAACTTGAACCAGTTCATGCAAAACACGAATCAGTTTCAAAACAACCAGGGAAACATGATGAACATGTCCCAAATGCAAAATGTTCATATGAACCAGTCTAACCTACTCCAGAATCAACTCGGTCAGAACGTCGGTCAGAACATGTCTATGAATCAGATGGGTCAGAATCAGATGAGTCAAAACATGATGCAACTAGGCCAGAATACGAATCAAATTGGCCAAAACATGAATCAAAACGTTCAGATGAGTCAAAACATGAATAAAATGGGTCAGAATATCAACCCTTTAGGCCAGGGCATGGGGCCGATTGGTCAGAACGTGCCCCAGATTAACCAGAACGTTCCGCATTTGAGTCAAAACATGCCTCCAATCAGTCAGAGCATGCCACCAATGAGTCAGAATCAGATTGGTCAGAGTATAAACCAAATGGGGCAGAGTATGAATCAGATGGGGCAGAACATGAATCAGATGGGTCCTAACGTGAATCAGATGAGTCAGAATTTGAATCAGATTGGTCAGAACGTGAATCAAATGATGCCCAATGGGAATCAGTTTGGGCAAATGAACCAGTATCCGCCCCATTCAATGGGACAGCCTAGGATGATGGCGCCACCGCCGGGTATGAACATGCCGCGGCAGAATTTCAGTTCTAACATGGGTCAGTTCAACCCGAATTTTCGTGTGAGTATATTTTTTTTGTAATGCCTGATTTATAACAAAATTGAAGTTTTATATATTTGTTATTTTTCAGTGTTCCTTTTTTTTGTTTCTAATGTAATGAGGTTTCGACTGCCTAAAAAGATTTCTTTTGCTAGTGTATTAAAAAAAAATTAAGTCTTTTTCTAATAGTAATACAATAAAAAAAATAACTAATAAAACAGACTTTTTAAACTACTAAGGTGTTTCTTGAAAAGATCATAGAAAAAATATTTTTTGTTTTTTTGCAAAAAAATTTATAATTTACAAAAACTTTTCAGGGACCAGGAATAAAACCAGACCAACAACCAAACATGCTCATGAACCAACAGCTAATGAAACCGATACAGAAAACAATGAACCAAATCAACCAGTCACCGCAAAACAAAACCGTTGCCAACAAAAAAGTTGACAACAAACCGAAGACAAGGGTTTACAATAATAGTAACAACAAGAATTTAACTTCTCAAAATCTGGTTCAAATTATACAGAACACACATCCGATACTGCAGTTCAATAACAGTTATCACAATGCCAACCACCATCCGATGTTGAACAGGAATATGTACAGTCAAGTTGGGCTTCCGATGATGAACCCACAGAGACAGAACGGAACGTACCATAATAATAGGTAAGTGGATTAAAATATTCCATTGGTAGGTCTCTCATATGTGACAGGCCGCCTGGGTGGGTACTATCGCAATGTCTATTTCTCCCGTAAAACAGCAGTGTAAACGTACTGTTGTGTTTCGGTTTAACGGATATTGTAGCCAGAGTAACTACTGGACATATTGACACCAGTAAATACCGGGCCACCATTTTAACATACAAATCACTATGGTATGCAGGTTTCCTCACAATGTTTTCCTTCACCATTATATTGGTATTTGACTATCAATACACACATGACTCCGAAAAGTCAGAGGTGTGCACTGAAATTAGAACCCGCGACCACCGTGAACATGTTGGCAGTCGTGTCTAGCCCGTTTACTAACAGGCCACCACTTTTTTCCTGAATTCTAAAATATGATTTTTGTTTGTAGCTCCTTGAACGGTGACGATATGGGTAGTGATTGCGACGAATATGCCGGCCTTATGACGCAGCGCGAGAAACAGTGGCTCATCAATATACAGATGCTGCAGCTAAACACCGGAACACCCTATATACACGACTTCTATTATACCGTGAGTATGCTAGTTAAACACCCTGTAATTAACGAAAATAATTTACTGAATCCATCGAAATGATCAACATCATTTAGTTATTTTTGTATCTACATGAGCGGTTGTATCGCTTACCATCAGGTGAAAGGCATGCTCGTCTCGCTATTCATTGCAATAGTAAAAACCCCCTGTATAACTCTATTATAGCTTGAGTATAAAAGTTGAACAACCTGTATAAACAGAAATGGTAGTCCCAAAAAGATATAGTATAGGATAAGTTCATCCAGTAATTAAATGTTATCTTTTAATTTCCAGGTATTCCTCGAAAGACAGGCGAGGAAAGAAAAGGAAGGGGTTAAAGAGGCACACAAGGCGAATCAACAGAATCATCCCTTCTACAGTGGGGGTAGGTTACTTCTATTGATTTTTGACCATTTTATAGCATCTGTGGCCGCTTGGGTCGACTTCGGATGTTTAAACGCCTGATGAGCACATATGTGCCTTGTACGTCCCACTGCAGGGCACGAGCCTGCTCTACAATCGAGAGTACGATTGAGAGGGGTTAGGCCATATCGCACCCTCGGTGCAACAAAGTTACTTTTGCAAAAATGCAACTTTTCAGGAAAAATATTTGAAACTTTGACATAATATAAAAATGTGATATTTCAAGACATAGACAATTGAACAGCTTCTATCACAATATCAACTTTTAATTTACCGTTAAAAAAATTATGACCACATAATATTCTAAAAGAAATAAGATTTTTTATTTATACCTTCCAAGCTTGCAATGATTGCATATGTGACTTTGTTGCACCGAAGGTGCGATATAGTCAACCACGCTGGCCTAATGCGTGTTGATGGACTTCACATGACATAGAATTTTTTACAAATTGCACGCGATATTTTCCTTCACCGTTATAGTGCGTGGTGATTGACTATCAATCTTATGACTATGAAAAGTGTCCCCCCTTGGATTTGAATCCACGATCACCGTGAATACTGGTGGACTTGCTTTATCAGCCCATATACGTCCCACTGCAGGGCACGTTCTTCCAAAATCGAGAGTAAGATTAGGAGTGGTTTGTCCATATAGTCCACCACGCTAGCCTAGTGCGGGTTGGACTTACATACCATAGAAATTTATTAATCGCTATGGTATGCAGGTTTCCTCACGATGTTTTCCTTCACCGTTTTAGAGCGTGGTGATTGACTATCAATACACACATGACTCCGAAAAGTCAGAGGTGTGCCCTGGGATTTGAACCCGCGACCACCGTGAAGATTTTGGCAGTCGCGTCCAGTCCGTTTACCAACAGGCCACCACGCAGGCCGGAGTGGTTAGGCCATATATTCCAACACGCTAATTTGCTTACTACAATCTGTTTAATATGTTACAGCCGTGAAACAAGAAGGCGTACCCCACCGGGAACGTCACAATTCGAATCGGCACAACTCTACGAGCGAGGATGGAGGCACGCCCCGAGCCTACGTGCCCGCTCAGTTCGAGAACTCGCTGGGGAAACTACAGGTAATATAAGAAAGAAAGAAAGAAAAACTATTTATTGATCACTGACACAACAAACATAAAAAGTATAGTAATAAAAAACTTAATATTAAAAATGGCTGATCGCGACTGTGACCGGTAGGTGGCCACTCAGCTTAATGTTATGATGTGGTGCAAACCATAACATAACGCTGATTTTCAGCGTCCACCTTAAGTGACGTACGGACGTCAAACCAATTACAAAAACATTAATAAAAAACGAAAATAACACTAATAATAAATAAAAATATAACGTACTGTAGTCTGTGTACTACAGTGCTGGATAACGTATTGTAGTCTATATCACACCTTTAGTATTAAAGTGAACTAATAAATAAAACATGATTTTGATTTTAAATCATATATTGAGTCAAAATTACCCATCGAGCCTTTATTAAAGAAGGACTTATTGACGCATGAAAGACAGAAATATTTATACTTGGATCCTCTAGATGTATCTTCCATAAGTACAAAATTTCTTATGTTACAAATCTTTAATGAACATCTCCCAAAAAATAAGATTGTTTAGTTAGGTCTCTATAATTCTAAAGGTGAGATATGCCACCGTTAAGTACTAAAAGTACTCTTAAATCTCACCACATATCACTAAAGGAGAGGGGGTGGTAAAAAAATGGTAAATAAAAGATCACGTGATTAATGGACGGCCCCTTAGTGTCATGGCTATGTATGTGACAGTATTATTGTTTTATTTTCAGTGTGGTAGTGTGACGGCGCCTCGTAAGATCATCGATGTGGAGGTGGTGGCGACTGACGCGGCCGCGGAGAGAGCGCCCAGCCGCGCCTCCACTACTACTGCCGCTGAGGTACACATACATACATACATCCATACATACATCCATACATACATCCATACATACATCCATACATACATCCATACATACATCCATACATACATCCATACATACATCCATACATACATACATACATACTTACAGGATATATACAGGATATATACAGGGTATATCAAGACTGCGGTCGAAAACGAAGACAGGTGGTAGGTAGTTTAAGCGACTTCAGACACAATGCGACTAAAAATTACGCATAAAAGTGGGACGGATTTTTAAGAAATAGTTTTTTTCATATCGTCGTATTTGGGGGGTAAATTAATGGATTTTTTTTAAATCATAATGTACACTGTTTTATTTTTAAAGACGCTATGGTACGCAAGGCTTTAAATTATTATTTTAGCAAAAAATATGGATTTACCACTCAAAAACGATACTTGAAATATGGGAACAATTTGTTGCGTTTTTTTTGCTGAATAATTAGGTGCATTGTGCTTGTAGTCACTCAAACTACCAACTGGCCTGATTTTTGGCTACATTCTGGATATCAAATCTATAAAAAATGACGATACTCGCTAATAAATAATTAGTACAAATGCTTAGAGTATTTTTTTATAATATAGAGGGAGCGCGTCTTGAAAAACGTAGATATTTTCTTGTTCGAAATGTTGATAGTGCTCCTATATTAGTTAAAATCGAATTAATTATTTAGCAATAAATTGATATAAATTCCTTCGATAGCCCAAATTATATTTAGGTATTATCCTTTTGAAACGAGTTTGAGTGGAATTAAATAGCCCTAAAATAACCAAGTAATTAGTAGTAGACAATCTGTCAAATATCAGCCAATAGGAGGGCAGAAAAAGGTAGCCCGGCACCACGATTTTTATTTACGTTTTTGAAGTACCAGCGCTCCCTCTATATTATAGATACTCTTACAAATGTAAAGCTGATTAATAACTAATAATATTTGATTATTTTCCAGGCGCCGCGAGAAGTGAAGAGAACCAAACAACTCCTACTAGACATCGAATCGTTGTATTTAATACTGTTGAGACTGGAAGAACTCAACGACCCGTTGGCGATCACCAACGCGCTTATATTGAAGGTATTTAGCGTGTATACATCTATTTACGTACATAGACTCATGCCTTCACAGAAGGGGTAGGCAGAGATCTTAACAGAATGCCTAAAATTTGCTTAGGCGAGCCACGATGTGGTAGAACGCAAACTTGTCGCTTTTTCGGACCCAAATTCCTTACTCGGGCTTATAAATAAAAAATCTAATAAAACTTTGCCTGAATTCCGAATTTTGTTCGAATCCCGGGAGACTCGAACCCGTGTGTACCATAGCGGCCTTAAAAATAGGCTGTACATCATTGTTTAAAAAAATAACTATGGATTTATTATCCAAATATGATGATGTTTAAAACATCATAAAAAATAATCGCGTTATTTTGCGAGTTTTTTATTTGCAATGAATTTGTGGTCACTGAAAATGCCACCCAGCTTCATTTTCGGTAGCAGTTTTTTATTTATTTAATTTTAATTGAATATATAATTTAATCTTAATATACCCTGTGCATATACGCATATAATACTGAATAAATAGACATATAAACGTATACAATAAATACAAATTGTATTTTCAACAGGAAAGAGAAGAGAAGCACAAACAAATGGAGGCCGCTCAGAAAGAGCTTGAAAATGAAGACGACGATTCGAATCTGTTCCTAAAGAACATTGAGTCTGTACAGCGGAGGCCCAAGCAGGACAGTCCTAAGAGCGAGAGCATAGACAAGAGACAGGTGAGTCATAGACAATAGAGTTGTTGACACCATTTTTATTCTTTATCAGCCCATATACGTCCCACTGCAGGGCACGGGCCTCCTCTACAGTCGAGAGTACGATTGAGAGTGGTTAGGCTATATAGTCCACCACGCTGGTCTAGTGCGGGCTGGCGGACTTACATACCATAGAAATTTTTAAATCGCTACAATATGCAGGTTTCCTCACGATGTTTTCCTTCACCGTTTTAGTGCGTGGTGATTGACTATCAATCCCATTTTTATTGTTTATTTCGAAAGGTTACTAGCAGAATCATAAACAGAAAGAATTTTTAAAATTCGTTAACTAATAAACAGATAAAATGTGTTAACGGACTAGTCGCAGCTGTAAACATGTTCACGGTGGTCGCGGGTTCAAATCCTAAACCATTGACCCATGACTATTCGGAGTTATGTGTGTATTGATAGTCGATCACAACGCACTATAACGGTGAAGGAAAACATCGTGAGGAAACCTGCATTATAGCGATTTGAGAGAATTTCTGTGGTATGCAAAATCCATGGTAGACTATAGGGCCTAACCCCTATTAATCGTACTTTCGATCGTAGAGGAGGCTCGTACACTAGTCGTATAGGATCTCAAAACAGAATTAAACAAGTTACTGGTTGTAGGTCTCTCATATGTGAGAAGCTGCTTGGGTGGTTGCCACAGCAATGTCTATTCCTCCCGACAAACAGCAGTTTAAATGCATTGTTATGTTTCGGTTTGAAGGACATTGTAGACAGTAACTACTGGACATATTGAGACTTATCTCATGTCTCAGGATGGCGAGCGCAGTGGAGTACCAAGCATTGTTTTGTAATTCAAGGTGTTGTTTGGCTTTACTACTGTCCATGAGCGGTCGTATCGCTTACCATCAGGCGAACGGCATGCTCGTTTTGCCATTCATAGCAATAATAACATTAAAAAAATGATAGATTATGAGCGATGAGGTGATAGTTCGCTAGTTATTTATTATAAAGCTTACTTTCAGGTGGTGAATTTGGCGGTGAGTCAGAAACAAGCTCCTGTGAAGAACCTTCTAGATGAAGATAAAGATGACCTGGTGAACAAGATGTTTGCCGGTCTACTGCACGGAGACAGGCTGCAGCAGATGTTGACCGTTAGAAAGGGACGGGTGAGTGACACAATATAGTCCTGTACAATCGAAGATGTAACATATTTGCTGATGGAATGTGTCCAAAATAAAGGTGAACGCGATGTACAACTGAACATTTGGAATGTAAATAGACTGGATATAGTTCTGATCCATTAAACATTTTGTTTGTGTGGGAGGGAGGGGGGTATAAGTATAGTTTGTCAGTTTGAATATTGAATATACCGGGTACCTCCAGACTGCTACCGAAAACGAAGCTGGGTAGTAGTTTTAGTGACTACAAACACAATGCAATTAAAAATTTTGCTAAGAAACGTGTCAATTTTTTTTAATATCGTCATTTTTGTGTAGTAAATCTATAGTTTTTGCTAAAATAATAATTTAAACTCTTTTATACCTTAGAGTCTTTATAAATAAAAGGGTAAAAAAATTATTTACCACCCAAATACGACCATATAATAAGGTGAATTACCATGCGTTAGATGTAATCAGCTGTTAGAAAAGATACATCGTGTTCAAATGGGACCAAACTTAAAAATTCATTTATGACTCAACTACTGCTCCTATTTAATTGATTTTTAGTACAGAGCTTCAAAATGGTACTTAGTATATGCAGTTTATAGAAACGCCCATCGGTTGTATCAACGTTGTATAATATGTACCATCACTATAATGTATGTATGTATGTACTATTAGTACATAGGCGTTTGTAGTCATTTTCGTGTCTCACACGGGCGACTTGGGAGTATGCGTGCTTTATAACTACAATCTGCCACTCTTACATAACATACGATATTGTCCCCAGGCCCTACTCTTAAGATTCCTGCGTCGCTCTGGCTCTACTACTACCACCAGCGCCGGCAACGTGCGCGCGCTGTGGTCCCGCGTGCTGCGCGCACTGCCGAGCGCGGCGCGACGCGATGCGACGGGACTGCACGCGCTCGCGCATCACTACAGGACGTGAGTGTTGTTGGACTACAGTGTGTTATGTTTTGGTGTAGACTACACTGTGTAATACATTAATGTAGGCTACAGTGTGTTATAGACTACGCTGTGTTATAAATTACACTACAATATGTAGTATGCTATAGTCTGTTATACACTACACCATGTTATAGATAACACTATATTATAGATTACACTGTGATATATAAATCCAGTCGATAAGAAAGACAATTGTAACCTTTATTTAAAAGAATGTCTTATTTTTCCGTCTTATTACTGTATATGGTATTAAATAAAGAATGTATAAACAAATAAATTACAGTGTGTTATGGACTACTACACTATGTTGTAGCCTACAATATGTTATATCCAATATTTATTCCTCAAAGGATTACCCGAGGTCATAGTGCGGATTGACAAACCTCACATACCAAAGAAAATCTTGTTAACTACCCTACATTATGTAATCTTATCCTGACTATATGTATATTGCAGATATATTCAAGCGACGAACGGTTGGTCGGCGATTCAGGAGTCTTGCGCAATACTAGCCGAGACTCTAGACCCGGCGCGTACGCCATACGTACTCACCACTGCGGTAAGATATTTTTATTAAAATAAATACATTATATTCCCAACAGTCACATACATAGTCCTGACTCCACACTAAGATCGAGTCTTGTGTCGTGTATTAGGAACTACGATAGACTTTTCGGTCTTGCAAACACCTAGATCCGAGACAAATATTTGTGGGTTACATACATGCAACTTACGCCTTTCTCTCAGAAGGGGTAGGCAGAGGTGTTATCAGGACTCCCACGTTTCGCTTTGTGTTTCGTCCCGCGATGTGATAAGGGGCGAGTCTATCGCCATATCGGGCACAAATTCGAGACCCCGGATGACTGATAATTAAAAAATCAAAATCCAATACATGGACACGTTTTTTCTATTTAACTTTTTAATGTTAATAATTGTTAAAAGAAGGTAGTTTTCGTAATATTTGCTGAACGGATAACTTACACCTCAGTCCGCCCCGTGACCACAAAAGCTATGAAGTAATAGAAACATCGGGAAGTTTAAAACATGTGAAATTGAAACCAAATTCGCGATAAAATCCTTAAATAATAGTTTTATTTCAATGCGTTACATTCGCGTAAATCTAAGAAACCATTATTAAAATAATTTCCTAATTTCCTTCCACAGTTCACACTAAGCGCGGTGTGCGCTCTAGTAGAAAAAGCGGCAGCATTAGTCAACACTCCAGAACCGAACTCAGGCGAACGGCAGTGGTACAAATTCCTCAAAACCTTGGCGAGAGCACTCAAACACACCTCGTTACAAATCGCCAGGCCAGTCCAGCCCTTGCCCGAGTCCAAACTGGTCCATCACATCAAACAACTAGAGTCTAGGAGTACGGTTGAGATTTTGCAACGGGGTAAATCAGCTGATTTGGAGTTGAGTAAAGCGGAGATAAGTGAACAGTTGGTGAAGTATTTGTGTTGATATAGAGAGCGGGCGGGGGGCCTGGGCCCCAGGTGACAATGACCCCCCCGCAAATACGGCCCTGCTTATTTATTATTTACAGCATCACATATATTTGGAGCGGTGTGTGGTATAATCAGATTTTTTTTCAATTAAAAAAAATGGGTATTTAAGTATATTTTATGAGCATTCAAATTGTAGGTTTTCTGTTATAAATAATATCATTGATAAAATTCTGTAAAATGAAAATTAGTTCGGTAAAAATCAATTTAAGTTTTAAAACAGAATGTTAACTATTTATTTCGTCGATTTGAGATTCCGCTATAAAATGGAGAAAAAATTACAGATTTTGGTCTAGTGAAAAATGTAATTTAAAATGTTAGTTCATGCAAATCGCATTTTGAGGGTTCCATTATTTAATAATTGTAGATTCATTAATACCAATGCAATGTCTATGGAAATTGTGTGAATTATAAAAGGCTGATTTGTCAAAATATTCCCAGAGGTTATCAGGCCAGCATAATTGTTTCGACGGGCGACAGATAATCATGTATCGTTTTGATTTCTAGACTACTTTGGACTTAACATAAGATACAGAAAAAACCTTTTGCATTTATCAAAACCTATTCTAAAATTTTGATGCATCAACTAATTAATAAATAAATAAAGTTTTCATTTTACAAAACACCACCGCTCTACAATCTATGGTTAAAGCCAGAATAAAACGGCTGCCAATTGACAATCGAGAGGTCTCGAGATATCCCCAACATGACAACCAACCATGGTTGCTAATGGTAGCAAACGGTAGCATATGGTAGCAGCTACCATCGCGACATTTAACGACAGATAATGCGAATTTAAATCGATTTATTGTAAATATTAAGTGCAGATTATAATGTTTTTACCCTGTGTACACTAGCTGTTTAATTTAAATGTAATAATGACAAGAAACTGATGCGGGTAGGTATTATTTGTTAAAAGAAAATATTTAAATCAGTCGATGTATTGTCACTTACCCGCCTTTGGTTCTCGCCGATAGTGGCTCCCCGATTTTTGAAGCAAAAAAAGTTTTGTAAATGTTTTTGCAAAAAATAAAAAATAATAAATTGCATATAAATTAACTAAATGTTTTCACAGTCAAGTGTAAAGATATTGAGAGAAAGAAGGAAAAAAGGTTTTGCTCAAACTTCGGGGTGCGGCAAAAAGCTTTTTTTAATAACGCTTTAGATAAAATCCATTTAATTATGGTAAATATATGTTTTGTAATCCATAATTAATGAATGGACTCGCGGGGGCTGAGTTTTTTTTTTCTATTTTTTTTTATAATTTAGTTCTTGCAAATGTCTGTGATGGTACGGTTTTGTTAAAATTTTCTTGGATATTGAAAAGTCAGCCCCCTTTAATCACATGTTGAATATGTTTTGTTTAATGTGATTATTGTATAGGGAATGGTGAGACGGTTTATCAGCGCGCGGCCGTCGCTTCAGTGCCGGGTTGATAAAACTTTTAGCAAAAAATTTTTTTGTAAAAAACAGACATTATTATTACAATTGATTACAACATATTTATTAGAACAGGCAATAAATATTTTTAAAGTTTTCTTTCTTTTTTTTATGATTTGACCACGGTTTTAAACCTACATTAGGTAAGGTATAATGTGAAAATGTAATTGGGTGTTTTTTCTATGAAGACTATTGCACTGAAGTGTAGTCCGCGCGCCGTGTTTGAGAACTGTAGGCAATTGACGCGTTATTTAATAGTAAAAAAAAAAACAAAAACAATATGTAGGCTTTTGGAGCAAAAAAGAGGGAAAATAAAAAAATGAAAAATCTTTGATATTCACGGTTACTTTGGGGTTTATGTGTGAAATGTCACGGGTTCGATTCCTGATCTGAGACATGTTTGTTAAACAATCCAATTCACCTTTTTAATATGTTCGATAATCTTACGCGCAGATATAAGTATCTGCAATTAAAAATGACTGTAAAAGTCAAGAAAATTTAGACCTTATCACCTTTAGATTTAAAATACACTTTTATGACAGCCTAAATCAGTTTTTCACACCGAAAGTCACGGGTTCGATTCCCGCACGGATATTTAAACAATTTTTCAGGATTCATATTTTTAATACATTTTCATCATATATATTTTTTCAGGATTGGGGCGATTTTCCGTTTAAATAGCTAATTGTAAAACCAGAAATTTGAACCTCCAAACCACAATATTTAGTATACACCCCTCTAGTATATAAATGGAAACGTGATTTACATAAAGATATTTAAAATTTGCTTTAGCTTTTAGCGATAGTGTCAATTTTTTAATTTCAGTGTGTATAGACCAAGGCATTGTGATTTGTTTGTTAATGGCCTGGTCTCGGTTCGAGTCTCGGGTGAGGAACACCCGGGAAAGAGCGCGGTATAGCAATAAGTTTTAGTACATCGTGGAATATTTTATAGTTGAATAGGGCGGATTTTTAAAAAATACTCGTAGAATAAAATATGACAAAAAAAAAATCCAGTTTAAAAAAATTCTGATCAAGACAATTTTAGGTCATAATTTATTCCGCGAAGCAATGAAAAATACGCTCTAAGTGGATAGATATAAAGATTTATTTACAATGGTAGATGTATATTTTGTCCGAAATGGACGACAAAGCGTAGTTTATATAAAATGTCCTAAAAATATATTTAATAATGGACTGATTCACGATGTGTTGAAGCTTGCTTGTTGTGGGGGATGTCTACCCCCCTGAAACGCGTGATGATGGGACTAAAGGGTGCACGACTCTTCTATTGAAAAAATAAGGTTATAAACATTAAGATATTATACTAGAGAGGGCACTGCAAACAAAATGAACGGTACCGTACCGCTCCTTCTATTTATGTCTCTGTCGCACCAACGCAGCAATACATCTTCTCTCTCGCTTCACTGGGTTCCCGTGTGCACGCACAATACGCAGAGATTTTGTTCCCGATGTCCGATCTAGTATAATACCTCAGTGGTTATAAATCATGTTTTAGAAAGAAAAGAAAGATTTATTTAGAGAGAACTAAAAAGAAAGGTTTAAAGACTAAAGAGAACATTGAGATATGCAAATCGAGGTTGTAAAGAAAAAGGGTAAAACATGAAATTCCAATTAAAATGTTTTCTGTGAACTGTAATTTTTTGTTATACAGGGTATATACAGACTGCTACCGAAAATGAAGCCGGGTGGTAGTTTTAGTGTCTTCAGAAACAATGCAATTAAAATTTTCGCAAAAAAGTGACGATGATTTTGTGATTTTTGCCTATCATCGTGTTTGGGTGGTAAAAGACACATTTTTTTCAAAAATAATGATGTTTACCCATTAATTTCAAAATACGCAATGGTACTCAATGGGTTAAATTATTATTTTAACAGAAACTATCCATTTACCACCCAAATACTGATGATACGTAAAGAAAATGGACGTCGCTTTTTTTTTTGCAAAATTTTTAGTCCCATTGTGTCTGTAGTCACAAAAACTACAAATTGGCTTCGTTTTTGGTCGCACTCTGGATACACCCTGTATAAAAAAAGTTATAAAAGGTAAGGTATAGGAATTTTGAATACGGAAATCAGTTAAAAGGTTTCCCCAATATATTATTTTCCTTTCCCAATTTCTTTAAGAGGGTCGTGCTTACCTTACTATAGTTAATTATACAGCTTGGTGACTTATGCTGGGTGTCCACAAGGGGCGTGTGAAATCGCTTGGTGTCTTCGCGTTCAAGTTTAGTATCAATCGAGAATACGCCCAACAGTGGAAACTCAGCCTAAAATGTGCAATAAGAATGTATTCAGTGTGTTAGTTAGAATTTGTTAATTAGTATTGTATTGGTGACTGCGAAACTTTGAAAAAATATCGTAGAAAAAGGTTTTAAAAATCCCTGTCCGATCTTAATATCTAATCTAAAAAGCCGCACTAGGCCAGCATGGTAGACTATATGGCCTAACCCTTCTCGATTGTAGAGGGCCCATGCCCTGCAGTGGGACTTATACAGGTTGATACGAAGTTAAAAAAGGCCAATCAATACATACATTTATCGACACCACAATTGACTTGCCTTGATTGGTTCTACATCTATCCTTGGATTAAGATTTAGATGGTTGTTTAATATCGTGTACCATAAATGGTATATACGGCTTACGACCGCATCCATAGTATCCAAAACGTATTTTCAGTTTGAGCGAAGACAAAACACTTTATAACAAAGATAGGTTTTAAAATTGTCTAATAAGGTCTTTATTAAATAGCGAGAAAATTAAATGGAAGTATAACGTCAAAATACAATTTGTATAATTAAGCTCAAATAAATAAACAAATATACCCAACTGACACATACATAGTCCTGATCTCACATTAAGATCAATCAAGTCTTGTGTCGTGGTATTAGGAACTACGAGAGACTTCGGTCTCACAAACACTTGGACCCGAAATTAAAACCGCAACAGAAATATTTAAAATAAATTTGAGTAATAAAATAGTTTAAGTAATTGTTCCAAGATTTTTGCTTTTTGCAAAAACTTTTTTCTTTTTTGCAAAAACTTTTTCGAGTTTTGCAGTCACCAAAAACTTTTTTACATCGGTTGTCACGTTTCAATTTACAAGACCAATATTAGTTTTTAGGTATTGTTATATTTTTAATTCTTTTATATGCCCCTAAATATAATAATAGACTATGCAACGTGCCGTAACATGCTCGGATTATGATCGTAAGACACAAAAGTCAGGTCATCAAATATTTTTGTCTGATACGTTCATAGCACGGAAATGGTGTGCTCCGTAGTATAACAGATTTGTAAGCTGTATCGTGCAAATATTCCAATTTTTCAATAATATTATACAAGGGCAATAAATCAATTAAATAAGAATACAAAATGTATTTGACAAATAAAATTTACAATACAAAGATTCGTATAATAAATTTGAGACAAATGTGTAAATATTTTATTTTATTGTTACATTTTTAAGCCTCGCTTGGCCTTTTGGGCTTTATACCGATAAGGCCACGCGTCAATTGTCATGCAGAAGGTAAGATTAGCAAGTCGCGTTTTATTCAAGAGAGTAGACGTCTCGGCCGCTTCTGGGCTGATTTTGCTACCACTAACTTTGCGACCACTTTGCAACCATAATGTAAAATTGATATGACATCAACTATTAATATTTTGCCTTTATAAGTAAATATTTTAACAATCACATTACTTTCTCAAAACTATTGTAAATTACGGTGTAATTTTTATTTAATTTTCATCTTCAGTAAATATTTTTTCAAACATACTGGAGTCAGTTTTTTTTTGTCGATAAATGGGGTGAATAGGGATGTACCAGGGGCGACCGAGACGCAATAGAGTAAAAAAAGTATATAAAAATAGAATGTAAATATACAATCGACTGCCATGGAGCGTAACGTTAATGTTTCACGTTTTTATGAAGCCTCCCACATCAGGGAGCGTTCTATTATTTTTTTTACTGTACGTAGTTTTTAGTTCTTTTTTTAATCCATTATAAATAAATAGACGATTTGTTTATAGTAATGTGTGTTTTATTTGTGATATAAACTTCGCCTCTTTCCTAGAAGGGGTAGGTGGTACCAGGACACTCACGTTTTGCCTTGTGCTCCGTCTCACGATTTGAGGGGCTGAGCCTATAGCCATATCGACCCAAACTAACTCTGGGTTGATAATTAATAGAAAATTTAATACCACAATTTGAGTTACTTTTCCAGTATACTTATGATCGGGTTTAAAGGACATTGCAGCTAGAGTGACTGCTGGACATACTAGGCCTTATTAATAAACTCGGATGAGCGAAGGATTAAGTTTCGGCCTTGAGCTAGAGAATTCACTCTATTATTATGAATAGCTAGATAGTAATGACTAAATTCATAAAAACCTATGTTCTTCAGCCTAACATGATAATCCTGTTATGGCAATCCACTGATTTTAAAAGTAAAAAGAATGATCAAAATAAATTAGTCAATTATAAAGCTTTGCGCTTAAGTTTAATCCCTCGCTCATCAGAGTTCATTAATAAGGCCCACTGAGACTCGAACATCTTATGTCTCAGGATGGCGAGCGCAGTGGAATGCCAAGCATTGCTTTGTAATTCTAGGTGTTGTATTGTTATGCTAATGGCATGTTCATCTTGCCATTCAATGCAATAAAGAAAATGACCAAATACATACATAAACTTTTTGTAGGCAAAGGGGCACCAGGATACCTAAGATTCATGTGTTCGGTCCTATGATAGGAGGCGCGCCTATCGCCAGGTAGGTAGGTATAATAATCGAGAAATAAAACAATATTCTTGATCCATATATTTACGAGTAGCTACAAAGTTTGAGCTCTTGCAGCAGGTCGAATACTGTTTCCACTAAGCGGTATTTCATGTTGAACGTCGTTCTTCTAGCGTCGACAGAACCATATGACATGTTCAGCGTGAACAAATCCGGAAAGAACTGAAAGGAAATATTAGTTTAGATTCCATAATCTATATTGATATATAAAGCTAAAGACTTTGTTTGTTACCTCTAATCTCAGGAATTACTGGTTCGAATTTAAAAAATATTTTTGAGTTAGATACAAGAAGCTTATACCTAAATGGAGATTGCATTCTGTATAAAACACTGAAGCACAAAAATTTGACCTTGAATGCAGTCGCTGTTGCCTGCTATCCTTTTCTTTAGAGTGACAATGAATGAACATGATTTTTAGTTCATTCATTTTCACTCTAAAGAAAAGGATAGCAGGCCACAGCGACTTCATTCAAGGTCAAATTTTTGTGCTTCACTTTTGTATACGGAATGCAATCTCCATTTGGGTATAAGCTTCTTGGTTAGATAGGTAATTTATCGAGGAATGCTATAGACTATATATCGTCACGCTAAGACCTAAGGGAGGTAAGCAGTAGTGAAAAATCTAGCAAATACGAGGAAGTTTTATTCGTTTTTCGTGGTCCGATTGGTTGATAATATTCTTAATTCATAGTCGGAATTAAATATTTTGGCCGCCATTTTGAAAAGTGTATCTGCTCCCGAGCGGAGCCAGGCCGGACCACTAGTTAGTAGTAAAGTAAATATATTAAAAGTCACATACAGTCTTGACCAAATCTAAGTCTTGCTGTGTATCTGAAGGAATTGGAGGTCCAGAGATAAAGCAATTATTGAGAACAGCGACATCTACTGCAATAGGGTCAAATCTTTTCAAATAGAATAAACAATGTATGAAGTGTTATGCCACTAGTATAATGTTTTGGGAAATTTCGCGGAAAACTTCATCAATCACGCTTCTTAACGTTTATAATAAATTATAGGCGCGTTGAAAATAGCATTTTACAAAGAATTCAATCCAAAATCAACAAACGTCCGTTACCATGGAATCGGGAATAATTCTCGAGGGATGTCCAAACTCCTTCCCGAATTTCATTCCCGCATCGTCCTAAACGCCACAAATGTGTTACTGGTGGTAGTTCTCTCTCTCTTCACCGCATTGTCTATTTCCCGTCAAACAGCAGTGTAAATACATTAACTAAGTAAACTGGACATATTGAGACTTTACATCTTGTCTCAGGATAGCGAGCGCAGTGGAATGCCAAGCATTGCTTTGTAATTCGAGGTGTTTGGTTCTGCTACCGTTTACGAGCGGTTGTGTCGCTTACCATCGGGCGAACGGCATGCTCGTCTCGCCATACATTGCAATAAAAAAAATGAATTTAGAAAATAGATTATCGCAGTGCAGTCATACCGGTAATCCCGCCTTTGGTTGAGTATTGAAGTCCTGTGACATCTCGTTTGCCTTCAAAATGGTCGCTCTTTGAGGAGTCACGTACAGTAGTTGGAACTTTGCCTGAAATAAGTACAAAAGATAACATCAAGCACTTATTGCAGGCGTATTATTTTATATATAGACATGAAAATGTTGCTATAACCTGTTGGTAAATGCAGTGCAGTCCAAAGTAAATATCTACATACATACATAAACGCACGCCTTTTTTCCAGAAGGGGTAGGTAGAGGTGCCAGTACACCCACATTTCGCGTTAAATTTCCGTCCCACGATGTAGGTAACAGGTGGCGAGCCTATCGCCATATCGGGCACAAATTCTTGACTCTGGGCTGATAATGAATAGAAAATACAATATCATTTTGCCCAACCCGGGATCGAACCCGAGACCTCAGCTTTGTAACCGTACCCTAGTACAACTACGCCACCGAAGCAGTCATATCTATCAGTCAAATATCTATCACGACGAGCAAATATCAGTGATATTGAACCATCACTCTACATCGCGTCGCGTAGTTCCAGTGGTAGTGTAAGCCCACTGAGTTTGTTTCGCCGGGTCTTCTTAGGAAGGGCCGCGTTGGATCCGGTGGTAACTATAAACCGCTACTCACCGTTGTAATAATATTCATGGTCCACTAATAATACAATTTAATTTGACCAACGTAAATAATTTATTTCTTTGAAAAATAAATTACCATAAACTAATACTTTAAATACAATATGAATAAAAACTAAATAAATAAATAAAACTAATTAAAAATAAATATAAATAATAAATAAATAAATAAATAACACCCAACAGTCACATACATAGTCCTGACCCCACACTAAGATCGAGTCTTGTGTCGTGGGTATCAGGAACTACGAGAGACTTTTCGGTCTCACAAACACCCAGACCCGGAAGAAATATTTGTGGGCCGCACAAAGATTTCTCTCGGTGCGGGGATCGAACCCGCGGCCTTTCGTTTCACAGGCGGCGTCTAACCAACTGCGCCACGGAAGCTGTCTAATAAAATTAATTTAAATATAACTAAATAAAATAAATAAATAAATTAAAGCAATAAATTAAAATAAGTAATACTAAGTATAGGAAATATATTGTATATAGAGATTAAGTTCTATGTGTATTGACTTGTCATTAGAGCTTTTAAATTGCTTACGTGACCAATAAATACATTTCATTTCATTCAATTTCAATACATTTCATTTAATTTCAATACATTTCATTTCATTTCAATACATTTCATTTCACAGAAAAGTAAACTTTATATTTTAAAGCTAGAACGAATCGAACCCGCGGCTTCACGTTTCACAGCCATCGTGTAAGCAACTGCGCCACGGAGGACAGTTTGAGTAGAATTAAAATTTATCCCTTAACTATTGATATTATTTTTATTTTCCATTCGGGTATGTTAGAAAACCTATCAAATATCAGCCAATAGGAGGGCAGATTAAGGTGACCACAATTTTTACCTTATTTTTTTGAAGTACCAGCGTTCCCTTTAAATTATAAATATTCTAAATTAATTTATTTAAATTTTCACTAATATAGGAGCGCTACCAACATTACAAAGAAGATAATATCTTCGTATTTGAAGACGCAAATGTATGACAGCGATCCCTCTATATTATAAAGTCTATGTAGCTATTTATTGCCAATCAGTCGATTAAATTAAGCTCTGATATTAACGGCTTATTTACTTATGACGTCTGTTTTACAATATTTTACGAAAGTAGCTGAAAATTTTGTCAATTTAATTCCTTTTTATAGGCATAAAAAAGCAACTACAAATGCATCATGTGATTAAAGAGCAATATACTTTAAGTTAAGTACCTACCAGAAATTGAATACGGGGTGCTTTCGACATATTATGGTACTAAATTTAAACCACATGTTCCTAACCACCCCAAGTAACATTGTACCAAGTTTGAAAAAAAACTGCCTGGTAGTTTTGTTAAAATTATTTAAATAAAATTTTAGTTTTCAACGCTTTTGATCAACCTGTTTAGGTACAAGTCCTTTTACGGTTCAAGTAAGTTCCCGAACCGAAATGAAGTTCAGCTTAGCGGTAGAAATACTCGTATCTATATGGAAGTCGTATATATCTGTAAGAATATATCTAGGTATAATATTATATTGTTAATAGTTTGTATCCGTTTAATATCTACTTTTCTTATTATCTTCAAGACATCCTTTTTGTCTCATTACTGCGTCTCTTAAAGGTTGACTGGTAGTAAATGACAAAGTCCGCATGCATGTATTTGCAATAGCGAATATAAATAAATAAATAATAAATCTTTATTTGTACCAATAATTACATTTACAGTTACAATAGATGAACGATAATAGCTGCTGTAGTAAGAACTGTGCTACAGCTTTTAACACCCTGCCTTCGGAGGTTTAGATTACAGGACACTATGACAATATGCATGTATTTTTTTAATTTTTTAATCGGTTCTATATGTTATTATTACATTACCGAAAAAACATATAAGTCTTTGAAAATATAAACCAAAAAGTACAAAAAAATAATCAAAACTGCTAACTTTATATTAATAAAGATGAAATACATTTTTAAATTTGTTTTGAAGTTTCATGCATATTCCCTATTTTATTGCATGGAATTTATAAAATAAATAAATGTATAATACCTCTCTCTTTGTATCTACAGCCTCTCGTAACTGTATTATGATGTTCCTATAACCCGCGGTCGCATTCCATCTGGAAAACAATTAATATCAATACATGTATTAGCACAAGCAGTCTGGCCCAACTTCGCTCGGGTGGATACATTTTGAGTCTACTTTAAAAATAGGAAATATTTCGCGTAATAATTATTCAACATATTTATATGCAAAGTTACTGCCGTACTTTCAACTGCCGAACCTATTCCTCTTAGTTTGAAAGAGTATCAATTATATTTGAATTTCTTGCACATCCCACGGGAACATTACATTTTGAATGTGGTAGAGCCACTCTTTTGTTAGTCAAGACTCAGCATGAATGTGCAGGCTCGTCCGGCAGTACCACTGTCTCACACGAGATCCACGAGAAGCGACAGTTTCACTGACGCGTTTCGGCTTGTGAGTTAGCCGGTTGCTCATATCCTTTATTCTACGCGCTCCTCTCTCGATTTGATGGTCTGACAACACATCCATGATCCTAGCGTTGTGTATGTTCATGTGCAGTGATCACTTCCATCAGGTGACCTGTCTGCTCGTTTGCCGAATGCAATAAAAAGACACAGATATGAATCACTACATAGTATAAAACAAAGTCGCTTTCTCTGTCCCTATGTCCCTTTGTATGCTTAAATCTTTAAAACTACGCAATGGATTTTGATGCGGTTTTTTTTAATAGATAGAGTGATTCAAGAGGAAGGTTTATATGTAAAATACGTACATATTATTGTACAGAAATCTATTTGTACCCAGGCGAAGTTGGGCCGGACCAGTAGTAGTTAATAATCTAAAATCTTCCTTGAAGGAATGTATGAAAAAGGGAATATCATAAAATGACAATCTACCTGCTCCACTGAAAGTTGTAAGCCCTGGACAAAAACGCCATAGCATGATAGTTATGCCGTTCGGAAACCCACTCTTTAGGGCAGCTTCCTTCAACGTGATTGTATCCATCGAAGTCAGGGAAGAAATCACACGCAGCCTCACGCATTATCTAAAAAAAATATTATTCGGAATCTAGCTTTATACGTATATAAACTCACGCCTTTTACCCAGAGAGCGTAGGCAGAGGTGTCCAGGACACCCACGTTTAGCCTTGCATGATTCGTCCCAGTGGTAGGTGTGTCGTGGGTTTTAAGAACTACGAGAGACTTTTCGGTCTCAAAAACACGCAGACCCGAAACAAATGCCTGGGGATCACACAAATATTTGTCTCGGAACGGGGTCGAACCCGCGACCTCTCGTTTCACAGACTGCGTCCAACCAACTGCCACATAGGCTGTCAAATGCAAGAGTATAATAGAAATAGATTAGGTTTGTGAAAGGAGAATGTCCATTTTACTATGAAACTTAGTTTCGGTGCAAAGATTTATGTGCCTCAATGAAACCTACTTTTTTGTGTAGGGAAAAATATATACTTTCAATAAATATAATCATAATTGCGATCCAGGCCTGGAGTTCTTGGGGAAATTAACTTGAAGACCATTGAGGTATTATACTAGAGGGGACATCGGGAACAAAATCTCTGCGTATGGTGCGTGCACACGGGTACACAGTGAAGCGAGAGGGAAGATATGTTACTTCGTAGGCGTGACAGAGACAGAAATAGAATGTACCCTCCATTTTGTTGTTTGTTACATTTTGTTTGCAGTGTCCCCTCTAGTATATTATCTCAATGTTGAAGACCAATATTTTTTTGTCTTCAGCTCTGTGAACAAAATGTAAAATGTGATGATAATTACTTTATAAAAATCTCTCATTCGGGATAAATCAGGAAAAAGTTTAAGGACAAACCATCAAAATGGTATACTTAATACAACATTTTGAGCAGTATCGGTATCGGAAGTGAAGTGAAAGTGGATGAAGCGAAAGTCAGGATCGAGCAAAGTGGCGTTCTATAGTCTCTGCCTACCCCTATGGGATACAGGCGTGATTATTATATATGTATGTATCGGTATCGGGGTCAACGACATTTTTTTAAGAATATATGAATGAGCATTCTCCTTTGTTATATATTTTAGTAAAATTATTCTTTTTGTTTCTATAGGGCCTATAAATAAATAAATAAATAACACCCAACAGTCACATACATAGTCCTGACCCCACACTAACATCGAGTCTTGTGTCGTGGGTATCAGAAACTACGAGAGACTTTTTGGTCTCACAAACACCCAAACCCGAAAGAAATGTTTGTGGGCCGCAAACATTTCTCTCGGTGCGGAGATCGAACCCGCGGCCTCTCGTTTCACAAGCGGCGTCTAACCAACTGCGCCACGGAGGCTGTCATAATCTACAAAATAAAAGCGTTTCTAAAAACAAGTAAACATCCTTATCACTCTTCACCTTGGAACTCATTCATTAGGCTCTCAAATTCTTTTTTGTGCCGCACCGTCAGGCTTTGGAATTGTTTGCCGTCTCACGTGTTCTCTCCTTCCTATAATCCTAGGTCCTTCCGCCGTAGTGTGAAGAGGCATCTTAGCAGGCCGGCATAATTGTATCTACTGGCATTAGACCGTCTGATTCCAATTGATACTCTGCCTCGACGGCATTTGCGCTTACCATCAGGTGTAATGTGGTAACCTAAGATGTTTATAAAGCATAGATGCGTTGTCCGAGCTTTATAATGGCAACACGTTTGGAAGGTAATTGCCTCCAGTGCAATCAGTCACACTTCAACCAGTGTCGCGGGTACACGTTTCTCTGACTATCTGTATTCTCGAAACCAAATGCGTAAGAATAGATTAGAGTTATTTAAAAAAAAGTACAAATGATTCTGAAACTGTGAAACAAAAAAATATTTTATTTAGTGCACAAGTACACACTAATTTAATTTTTTATTAAATAAAATTAGTAAAATCGCTCTCATGGCAACGTATGACATCTCCCGCCACGTCATTCTGTACTTCATGCTTGGTGTACGTCACACGCGCTTTGGCCAATAACCGTGCGGCACTTATTGTTACGTAATAGTCTAAGATCCCGCCATACATCGACCTTCACCGAGATGTTTATTTGATGAAACGTATTTTATATTCAATTTTATATGTCAATAAATATATTGTATAGGGGTTGCCTAGCAAATTTCAGTCCAGAATACGATTAATTAATAATTAAAAAAAAAAATTTTTTTAAACATTTCACCTGTTTCATTATTAAACAAATTCTATACCAATCGAAAGTATGAAGCCCATAGAATATGCAAACGTTAGGTTGCCTATTTTTTTCCGGTCACAACCCTCAGGTTGCCAGGTATAAACAGGTAAATCGCTACTAGCATTTTGCACCGGTCTGATTATTGAATGGAAATCAAATGAAAATAAAGATCATTTTATTACGAACACAGTGGTATAGGGTTGCCTGCGAAAAATCAGTCCCGAATTGCGGTTGTCGAATTTAGAAAAGTGAAATCCCATCAAAAACATCCTGTAAAAAAATTCCAAGTCTCGCAGCTCAGGTTTTCTACCGCAAAAAGTTGTGAGATGCGTGTAATACCAAGTCGATACACGCATCTCACAACTTTTTGCGGTAGAAAACCTGAGCTGCGAGACTTGGAATTTTTTTGCAGGATGTTTTTGATGGGATCTCACGTCTTTTTGTAAAGTCCTACTTTTTTCCTTTTCGGTACTTCTTACTTCTAGAATATCACTAACGATTTTTCTTAAAGCCTCTGTCTTATGGATTTTTCTTATTTTTGTAGGTATCAATTTATCACAAATATAGCGGATTTGATTATTAATTTTCTTTCTTTCATTGTAATTGATATTTTCGAGCTATTTAGTCTATTTATTTGCAAGTTTTTCTTCGTCATGTTTTTCGAGGAATGTTGTACAGTTTCATGGGCTGAATACACCATTTCCCTCTCTATATCCCCTCCTGTTATGCGTCATATATATAGATATCTATCTACAACTATTATTCCATTATATACGGGTACAATGATTCATTAACTGCAAATTTAACTTTGTAATCCTATACATTTATATGGGATTACAAAGTTATTCAGGCAGTTGGTGTATCTAGAAAACTAGACACAAATTATGAAATGTTTGAATTTTCCCTTACTTTAGACACTAAACACTAATTATATTCCAAATTTGAAGGTTCTATGTCTGCTAGAAGTGCCTTAGACTTTTGATGATCGGTCAGTCAGTCAGTGAGTGACAAAATTAAGAAAGTTTGACTAGTTACAATTCTTAAACTACGGGTTCAAATTGAATGAAATTTTAAATATACCGTGTTTACACAATGCCTGCTTAGTAACTGAAAATTCAGGCTTCATGCTTTAGCCACAACGAAGTTATAGGGGGTTGAAAATGGTCTGAATTGCTTCGAGAAAAGGATGTTACGGCCTATAGCTCGACTTGGAGGGGGTTCGGCCGCGCCCCCAGATATTGCTCCGAGTGACCATCCCATGCGATAGAAGAGGACACAGCATAGCAGCTGTTCGAAGTCCGCTCATAAAGAAAGAGGGTGCGCATGCTATTTATTCTTGAGAATGAAAAGGACAGCGATAGACTCGTATATGCTGTGCATCATTTTGGAGTAGATTGTGGTTATAGTTGCAATTGAAAAAACGTGCTACTATTTATTGTTACAAAAATGGCGACAAACTGTTTTTTGTGTGATTCGGATAATAAAATGATCTTTATTTTCATTTAATTTTCATTCAATAATCAGATCGGTGCAAAATGCTAGAAGCGATTTACCTGTTTATACCTGGCAACCTGAGGGTTGTGACCGGAAAAAAATAGGCAACCTAACGTTTACATATTCTATGGGTTTCATACTTTCGATTGGTATAGAATTTGTTTAATAATCAAACAGGTGAAATGTGTAAAAAAAAATTTTTTTTAATAATTAATTTATCGTATTCTGGACTGAAATTTGCAAGGCAACCCATATACAATATATTTATTGACATATTAAAATGCATATAAAATACGTTTCATCAAATAAACATCTCGGTGAAGGTCGATGTATGGCGGGATCCTATACTATAACTAGCGAAGTCTATTCATCTTCTTCTAACTTGTGTTTCTTGCTTTTTTACTCTTTCTTCGAACCAATTTGAAATTACAATACGCATCGCGCCATTTTTTTGTGCCATTATGTTAGTGTATGACGTGTCTATTTGTAAAACGTCATTGGTGGTAACTATAACAGGCCAGAATAAAAGTAATAAAACAAAAAACTCACCTGAACCATTCTCTTCACACTATACGGTTTATTGAAGTGCTCTTTCAATGCTGGAGTCGTTGAGTTTGTGATCCATTTGAGACGGACCGAGTTACCGATACAAGCCCAAGTTACTGTGACACATACTCCTGTCACCGTGATTATTACGCCTTTGCTGGATAGCAAAATAGTGTTAGAAGGAATGGAAGAAATTGAAAAAATAAATAAAAATGTGTGGTGGCCTGTTGGCAAACTGATCAGACGCGGCTGCCAATATATTCACGGTATTCGCGGGTTCAAATCCACACACCTCTGACTTTTCGAAATCATGTGTATTAATAGTCAATCACCGCGCACTAAAACGGCGAAGGAAAACATCGCGAGGAAACCATGCATACTATATCGTATATAAAGTCCGCCAACCCGCATTAGGCCAGCGTGGTGGTGGACTATATGGCCTAATCACTCTCAATCGTATTCTCGATTGTAGAGTAGGCCCATGCCCTGCACTGGGACATATATGGGCTGATACAGATACAGTAGTAAGTTAACTAGTGGTTTTACTGGTGGTAGGTTCTCATATATGAGAGGCCGCCTGGGTAGGTACCACCGCTATGTGTATTTCTCCCGCGAAACAGTAGAGTAAATGCACCGTTATGTTTCAGTTTGAAGGACATGTTAGCCAGAGTAAATACTAGAAATATTGAGACTTAAAATGTCATGCCTCAGGAAGGCGAGCGCAGTGGAGTGCCAAGCATTGCTTTGTAACTTATGGTGTTTGGTTTTTCTACTGAGTGAATGGCATACTCGTCTCGCCTTTCATTGTTATAAAAAAGTAGAAGAATGTAATGGAAGTGTAGTTCTGTGTACGGTATTCGCCATCCGGGTGGATACAAATGTCATATCTTAATTATCTCGTGTTTATCCTTACCTTTCTGGATCGGGACGCATATCCCATCCCTGGTACGGCAAATTGCTGTATTTCAGAGTGGCGATACCAATTGGCCCTGAAAAAAATACAACCCAAAATTACCACTTTCCTTTAGTTTGCAGTATGTCATTACTTCCCACATTCTTCACAATATATTCTGCTTTATAAACTTGTCACTAATACTTGTAACTTTATGTTTTGTAAGGATTATCAGATGTGTATAAATTTAATTTGAATTTAGAGAATCAACATCAGGATTTGAAAACCTCGTATTATTCAATTTTAAACGACATTTGCACTTTTTTATATAATCTATGTTTTCCAATACTTGACACTGGCGGAATTGTCGTAAGTCGTAACTACGACAGAGCCATAAAATAAAAAACTGAACTGAACTGAAACAACATCTGACTTGATTATATTCCTAAATATGACAAATTTTTTCTGAGAATCCTTATAAAACATAAACTTACTGTAATGTTTGTTAGTGTAGGTGTGCGGAAAATAATATTCGATACCACCGCCACATTTAAAATAAATCAGTCCATTGCAATCTGCGTTACATTGTGCATCCCATTTTTACAAGTTTGCAAGGTGTTTCGATTTTTTTGATGAGAAGTTACTATATTGTTAGTTTACTATATAGTTAGTTTGTTACTATATTTGTGATACTAACACAACACTCCCGTCCTGAATTGCACAGTAAGTTTGTCCTCGTTAAACTTGTAATCATTGACATAGTTGCTTGTCCATAGTTTCCTCTGTTCCTGCCACTGGCATATTATGGGAGGCTCAGACCACATCACGTCCTGGGGTAGTCTGAAATTATAGTATTAACTTTATAAAACATTTACTTAGAAGCCGGGTGGCTTGAAAGCAAGAGAACATGAAGAACATGAGGCCTGTATGATCTCGCCCAATGACTATTCATTTCAGGTCTGGGCGCTTGTGATGCGATATTTTCCATATAGCAATAAATAATGAGACGAGCATGCCACTTGCCTGATGGTATACGCCCGTCCGATACGAACACTCATGGACTGTAGCGAAACCAAACACCACCATGATTTACAAAGCAATGCTGGTCATTTAGTTAGGATTTAATATGTCCAGTAGTTATTTTGGCTACAAAGTCCTTCAAACTGGAACACAACAGTGCAATCACTTTGCTGTTTGGCGGGAGAAATAGAGTTTGCGATGGTACGTATCCAAGCGTACTCTCACACATGGGAGACCACAAGAGCTTGAAAACTGCTGAAAGTATCATTGACAGGAGTTTTCAGCTCGACTGGTTATAGCAGTATGAAAGGCCGAGTACTTCTGGTAATGACGCACACACATACTTATCTGTTGATGATACAAGACTTGTACAGTGTGAGGTCAGGACTATTTAGCCAATCCGGCGTCAAATCAAAATGATACTCATTGAAATAAAACTATTATTTACGGATTTTATCGCAAATTCGGGTTAATTATTACATTTTTTAACTTCCCATCGTTTCGATTACAGCTTTCGTGGTCACAGGGTGGACAAAGAGATACTCATCAGCAAAGACCTTCTAAAAAGAAGAAGGAAGGCCTTCTTGCGTCGCGCTTCTTAATATTGAGGGTCGTGACCTTCCTGAGGCATCGTTTTCATTCCGACGAGCTTTTTCCATCTGGTTCTGTCTACGGCGGCGTGCCAGCAAAGACCAATGACCTTCAAAATGATCTCACTCTATAAACACCAGCGCCAATTTCTCGTACTCAGCCTCCACCCTCTTGATCTCCTGCTCGATCTCCTCGGGGGTGCGGGTCACCCCCGGCGGAGGGGGGGACGGCGCCCGGTACTGAACCTGGTACTTCATCGGTTGCAGGGTCTTCGGCAGCTGAACTGGAATCACAAAAAACTTTAGAGGTGTCAAGGGACACCCGGACGGAACGAAGATCCTTTCGGTTAATTAGTGAAGGTATTGTAATAAAATTTTATTTCTTTTAAGTTATAATAATATATTTTTTATTATTAAAAATTACAATGTAATATAAACTTAAGTAAGTAGGCTCAATTTTAGTAATAATTGACAAAGATACATAGTCAAATGAAGGGTTGATGATTGCAAGCAGGGTAACAAACTAAAATTGTAAAAAACGATTGTCAAATTTTAAAGTATCGTCACAACTTTTGGTCTTATTTTATTTTTCCGTCTAGCCCCCTTTCGCAACGCGTGATGAGGATCTTCGTTCCAATAGTATATAAATAAATAGAACAGTCGCATTAAGATCAATTAAGTCTTGTCTTGTTGCGTTGTGTCGCAGTATCAGAAACTACGAGAGACTTTGCGGGCTCACAATCACGCAGACCCGACACAAATGTTTGTAAGCCACAAAAATATTTGTGTCGGTGCGGGGATCGAACCCCCGACCTCTCGTTTTAAAGTCAGCGTCTAACCAACCAGCTTCCCCTATCATATGATATCTTCAGTCAAGGCTTTACTACGTAAAGAAGTGAACAATAATAATTCACTGGCGACTCGGCTTGGTATACTTTTTGACGGGGAAACCGTTTTTGCAGCATTTTTCATGAATACCTCGCTCCTATTAGTAAAATGATGATGTTATAAAGCGTTTAAAATTCCTCGTTAGTGGGGCTATCACCAAAAAAATATTTTTTTAATTCGAACCAATATTTCGTGACTCCTGGGGTTTATCGCTTTCAAACAAACTCTCAGCTTTATAAATTAGATTTTCAACTGAAATATTAGCATTAATTCGTTTCTTTCTGGGTTCCAATTATTCTAGAAATTCTCAAATTTTCTACAACTGCAGTAAGCCAGGATCAAGGCCACGGAGCATTCAGCGATAATAATTATCATTCATAAAAACTTTTATACGAAATGCCCATAATGGAATCAAACCCAGGATAAGATTAAAAGCGCAGTCATGCCGCGACGCTAAATCCATTTATATTTACATAAAAAAATATCATCCGAAGCAACATATTATATAAATAACAAAGCAAGTAATCCTTGTCTCGGCGCAGTGGTCAGATAAGATAAATTATCACCCACGTTCGCAAGATTACGAGATTACGTTTCGCACGACCACACAAAAACATATTATTCACACAAATACACCGTAAGGTCGACTTTGGGCCGTGAATATCGGCAAAAAGTCGCCACCGGCACGACCCCGCGTTCCAAATTCAAATTTGTGTCCTTCCAAATTCTAAGTTGTGTCGTTCGAAATTTGAATTTGCTCGTACAAGTTCGCCGTAAAGTCGAAACCGGGAAGTGATGTGTGGGTGAAGTGTTTGGATTGTTCGTAAAAAATGAGGATTTGTTGAAATGCAATTGAGGATTATGTGAGTATTTCTTATTTAATGGCTTCGACATTTGCTTGGCAATTAATTAGCCGGTAAAGGCAATGATCGTTGATTACAAATGTGACGTCAGGATTGTTCGGTTCTCTAATACAATACGTAATAACTTCGATTTCCTAGAGCATAGAATTGATGGAATCTAACAATCATATTGAAGATTTGTCATCGTAGATATACAATTATGTCGTCATATAACTGCGTAGTGGACTGTTGATAACGGACCGAACGTAGAGCCAAGACGGTGGTCGCGGGTTTAAATCCCACGCTTTTGAATTTTCGAAGTCATAAAGGAAAACTTGGACAGCCTCAAAAGCGCCTTTGATTAAGCACCGATTGTGAAACGTGGGACGCGGGTTCGATCCCCGCAACGAGACGAATTGTTTGTGACCAGATATTTGTTTCGGGTCTGGATGTTTGTGAGACCGAAAAGTCTCTCGTGGTTTCCGAATCTATGGTATCACAAATCCACCAACCCGCGATAAATCAACTCAATTTTCATTTTTGTTCTTATCTGCATATCTATTTTGACGAACTAGATAAGTTTGGACGTCAAAACTAGATAGTAAATATGTACAATTATGTGCGATGTGGAATAACAAAAGATTGGGAGCTCCTGGTCTAGCTTCTATCAAATATACACTGGATTATAAGTAACGGCCTAAAGAACGGGAAGAGAAATAAAAGCACAAATAAGCATGTGGTCTTATTTGATTTTAGTATGATCTAAACCGTAATAAATCTTAATCTAAAGGAATAAGGTTTATTGTTACCTGAAGTTGATTATAATTTAAGACTATATGCTACATCTCGTAGTTCGAAATTCAAAAATATAAGCAACCTCGGCCGCTTTTGGCGTTGTAGCCAGAGTAACTACTGGACATAATGAGACTTAACATCTTATGTCTCAGGTTGGCGAACGCAGTGGAATGCCAAGCATTGCTTTGTAATTCGTGGTGTTGTTTGGTTTTGCTACTGTTCATGAGCGGTCGTATCGCATACCACCAGGCGGATGGCATTCTAGTCTTGTCATTCATCGCAAAAAAAAAAATTCTACTATTTCTTCCTATTAAGCCTTCAGAACATGTGGTTCCAACAATCACTGTGACTCATATCTTAATCTTTTTCAAACGTCAATTTGACACTGATATTGTACTTTATATCACATTTATACGGCTTTATTGCATATCATATGTGCAATAATGATTGTGAAATTAAATCAGATGTTTTTTATAAATAAATAATAAAATAATAATAAATATACTACGGTATAAATTGTATGCCAACCCGCACTAGGCCAGCGTGGTGGACTATATGGCCTAACCACTCTCAATCGTACTGTCGATTGTAGAGGAGGCCCGTGCCCTGCAGTGGGACGTATATGGGCTGATACAGATAAATTGTATAACTCAATCGTACTGTCCATTTTAGAGGAGGCTCGTGCCATGCAGTGGGATATATGGGCTGTTACACTCGTCAGTCGTCAGAGGTTGTTTGATTTTTTTTATTGCCATGAATGGCGAGACGAGCATGCCGTTCGTCTGATGGTAAGTGATACGACCGCTCATGAGCAGTAGCAAAACCAAACAACACCTTGAATTCCAAAGCAATGCTTAGCATTTCACTGCACTCGCCACCCTGAGACATAAGATGTTAAATCTCATTACATCCAGTAGTTACTCTGGCTACTATGTCCTTCAAACCAAAACACAACAGTGCATTTACACTGCTGTTTGGCGAGAGAAATAGCTATTGCGGTGGTACCTACCCAGGCGGCCTCTTACATATTTATGACTATGAGAGACCTACCACCAGTAATTTACCAGAACTTTGACGAAGTTTTAGTTGCATTGTGTTTGTAGTCACTAAAACTACTACCCAGCGTCGTTTTCGGTAGCACTCTTGATATACCCTGTATACGTCTTTTAAAAAAATATCGTCTTTTATCGTCTTCACGTCTTATAGCTCTTTCAGCTTTCAGTCGTCTTTCAGCTCTTCGAGACTGTTCTCCTATATTCCGTCCTTGCATACTTCAACATCATTCATCCTCTTACTCTTTCCATCTTAAATACTTTCATTAGTCATCTCTTTCACACAAACCACTACTACATCTACATATGTATTGTCTATATATTCCAGAGGCGTTTTCCTGCTGATAATATACGCGGAGGCGCAGCGCAGGCCGACATGTGTGACTGGGTACATGACAGACGTCCAGAACTGGGTCGACGAGGATGGCGTGCTTACCAACGCTATAGGTATGTCTCCTGACCCACTAACATATCCCACTAAAATTATTCTACTAATATTCGACAGCCTCCGTGGCGCAGGCTAGTGGCCGCCTGTGAAACTAGAGGCCGCGGGTTCCCGGGACCGAAAAGTCTCTCGTAGTTCCTGATACCACGACACAAGATTCGATCTTAGTGTGGGGTCAGGACTATGTTTGACTCTTGGGTGTAATTATTTATTATTTACTAGCGGTCCGGCCCGGATCCACTTGGATGCCGATAGACTTTTTAAAATGGCGGCCAAAATTTTCAATACCGACTATCAATTTAGAATATCGACCAATCGGACCAAGAAAAACGAATAAATTTTCCTCGTATTTGCTGGATTTTTTACTACTGCTGCCCCCTTATAGATCATAGCATGTTGATATGTAGCCTATAGCATTCCTCGATAAATGACTTATCCAACACAAAAATATTTTTTCAATTCGAACCAGCAGGTCCTGAGATTTGAGTTAATAAACAAACAAACTCTTCAGCTTTATTAAGTATAGATTTATGGTGTTAACTTTCAGAGCTCAAAGATGCAATCGATCTGTCCGCCCAGATAAACCCGGTGTCAGCGCTGCACCAGAAAATGGATACTTTCAGGTTTACGTCAAATCGTCGCGTAAGGTACCTTAGTATGGCCAAATGCTGGCTGAACAGAGTTCCACCGGTAAGGGATTATTTAAGGTTTAATATTAACCCATCAAAAACAAGACATCTAAAAAAAATAACGAGTCTCGCAACTCAGTTCTTCTTATGTATAACTTATCGGTTCTAGAGTGGAGGCCACGTACAGGCAAGCGAAATGTCTGACGCCCGCCTACAAGTTGTACGGACGACCTGGCTAAGGTTGCAGGAAGTCGTTGGATGCAGGCCGCTTCCAATAAGTCGTTGTGGAGATCCTTGGGGAGGCCTATGTTCAGCAGCGGACTTCTGTGGCTGAGATGATGATATTATATAATTTGTGAGATACAATGTGTTTTCATGTGATGCCCTATCTATTTTGCCAGATATGCCTGACTGCCTCGATGACAGTTTTACTAGAGTATGAATGCAATGCTGGGGTCTCGGATTTTTCTATTGATTATCTCAGACTCTGGAAATTGTGCCCGATATGGCGATAGGTTCGTCCTCCATCACATCTTGAGACGGAACACAAGGCGAAACTTCCTACCGGAGGTATGAATGAATTACAAAGCAATGGGGATTCCACTGCACTCGCCATCCTGAGACATAAGTAACTACTTTGGCTACAATGTCCTTCAAACCGAAACACAACAGTGCATTTACTGTTTGGCGGGAGAAATAGACATTGCGGTGGTATCTACCGAGACATCTCACATATGAGAGACCTACCACCAGTAAAATATCTATATTATATTATAGCTTATACTGTGTCCCACTGCTGATCAAAGGCCTCTCCTTTGTTACTCCACTTGTACCTGTGCTCGGCGAGTACTTGCCATTTTGGCAACTTGCCATCCAACTCGTCTTTCCATTGCTTCTTTGGTCTTCCGCGTTTTCTCCACCCATTCTCGGGAATCCAGCCTGGCCCGACGGTTTGAATAAATAAATAAATAAATAAATAACACCCAACAGTAACATACATAGTCCTGACCCCACACTAAGATCGAGTCTTGTGTCGTGGGTATCAGGAACTACGAGAGACTTTTCAGTCTCACAAACACCCAGACCCGGAAGAAATATTTGTGGGCCGCACAAACATTTCTCTCGCATGCATTCGAGTCACATGTCCCGTCCATTTCCATTTCAATGAAGCCGCCTTGCCAGTAAAATAAGGGTATAATTTTTCACGGTTTCTTGTGGTTGCAGGTATTCCAAGTGACTGACTCAAGCGGCCGCCTGCTCTCTCAAACTGTGGAATACATGACGTTCTTCGGCAACATATTCTTGGATGTGGACCCTCCGGGAGAAAATTATTATAGCACTATAAACGCCACTGATGCTCAAGAGTTAGGGGTCACTGCACCTTACAATAGCCAGAGTATGTTAAACTTTATTAGATTTTTATAGTAGAACTTCGTTTTTTTTGATTACATTGGATGGCGAGACTGAGAGATAGAGAGAGAAATGATTAGCATACGTTCGCTCATGAACAGTAGCAAAACCAAACAACCCCATTACAAAGCAGTGCTTGGCATTAACTGCGCTCGCCATCTTGAGCCATAAGATGTTAAATCGCATTATGTCCAGTAGTTACTCTGGCTACAATGTCCTTCAATCCGAAACACAACAGTACTGTTGTGCACACTTAAACTGCTGTTTGGAGGGAGAAATAGACATTTATTTTTCATTTCATTAGATTTTTATAGTAGAACCGTGTGTATGGCCCATTGAGATATATTAGAGGTTCCACTTTACATAAAATATTACTATTCATAAACAGTACAAAATCGAAAGGAATTGCTAACATAATAAATGACTTGACTTGATATAGCGATAGCCATTAGCATCTAAGTCTTAAGTACTTTAAACTTTATTTATTTTTTAATTATCATGAATAATATTCCAGTTACATCAATATGGTCAACGGGTCTCCAAGTGACATCATTTCCAAAACTAAGAGAACTGGATTTGAGATCCTGTTCCATAAGAACATTGACGAGAAACATGTTCCGGACAATGACAAGCCTTGAAGCTTTATATCTGGGAGAAAACATGATCCATTTTATTGAAGCCGATGCGTTCGCCAACTTGATAAGCTTAAACCATCTAGACATTAGCAGAAACGAAGCTTTCGACGAGAACGGCAATTCAAAGACTCTTGAAATAGACAAAAACGTACTTCGTGGACTGTACAATTTGGTCTCACTTGATCTATCGTTCACAAAACTGACTCAAAGGAACATGGGTATTTTGAAAGGGCTTGGCAAGAATCTCAAGAGGCTGTCTTTATGTGATACAGGACTAACTGCGTTAAGAAGCGGAATGTTTAGCGGTACATCTTTAAGAGTACTTGATTTATCCAACAACAACGGGGTTCTTAGCGAGACAGGAGTGTTTAGAGGCCTAGAAATGACTCTACAAATTGTTTACGCCAAAAACGTAGGACTGCAAAACATAGAAATCTTCAGGGGTTTGAGAAACATCGAAATTTTGAACGTAGCGAACAATGAAGTGGTACTGGTGTCACAAAAGACCGCTCGCACGTGGAATTCATTGCAAATTTTAGATCTAAATAAAAACAGAGTAAACTCGTGGTTCAGACCTATTTTTACACTGATGCCAAACCTCAGATTTCTCTCACTAAGAGACAATAACATCAATGTTATTTCAGAAGAAATGATCAGGGACATAGGCCATGTAAACTATTTTGCAATGTCCGGAAATTTTATCGTCTGCAATTGTCACTCCAGAGATTTTTACGAGCTAGCAGCTTTCAACGAGAAAATAAGTAAAAATATCACCCTAAGGCCTAATAATTCGGGTCCACATCCGAAATATCAGTACCATACAGGATTCTCTTACTTCAACAATCTTATATCTAATAGGAAAAGGATGAAATCTGACTGTGCCGATTGCGCTGAAGAGTTGAAGATTGACGGGAATTTTGTATTGATAGACTATACACCTTCAAATTATATGTGTATGTCAGTAAGCTCAAGTCAAGCGGTGACTTTAAACGAAGTTGTTGGCTGCAATAATATGAGGGATATGAATTATGGTGATGTCATGGCTGGAGGTGAGACGAAATTGCTGGCTTTGTTGGTGATACCGTGTGTTTTGCTACCAATGTTCGTACTGTTTATATTCAGAAGGAATTTGAGATACTGTATGATTACAATGAGAAACTCTGCTATGTTGAGCCTGATTAACAAAGATGAAGTAGTCGATGGTGAGTTTTTATTATTATTGTTTTTAATTTGACTGCCTTCGTGCTGCAGTTGGTTATGACGCTAATGACGTGGGAATCGATCCAGAGGCTTCGATTCAAAGATACCTTCTAACCAACTGCTTTACGGAGGCTTTAAAATAGATTATTTAGCAATATTTTGTTAAATCTTAAGTAGACGATTTACTTAAATCTTAATCTCTTATCACAGATTTTGCAATATTCAACCACACATAACTCAAACCTTTCTCCAGTTATACGACTAAAAATCTAATCTTATGTCAGCTAAAGTAAAATATTCATCTACCCACTGCTCCGAGCTATATCCAGTTGTAGGATTTTAAAGCACTTTTCCTCAATAGATGGTGCACCCATTCCCACATTAATCCAAGGTATCTCAGTTCTACAATTTTAAACCCTATCTCGTCCACAGATGGTGCAATATTCAACTACGACGTGTTCGTGTCATACTGCAACGAGGACCGCGGTTGGGTGCTCGACCACCTCCTGCCGCACTTGGAGAGTGACTGCAGCATCAGCGCGTGCCTCCATGAGAGGGACTTTCAGGTGAGGAGTCGAAGACGAGGAAATTACTTCTCTGTTCTCTCTCCCTTCAGCCTCAAATCCACTGCAGAACAATTGTCTCTCCCAACGATTTTTAAATTGCCATTTAGAAGCAGCTTGCATCCGGTTATTACTTAAAACCTTTGTTCCTTCGTCTTTCTTTCTATTGTCGTCTTGAGGATCAGCATCTGGTGCATTAAGATGTTTGTGGCACACGCGAGCACTATTTGGCCCCGTCTTCTACAAGCTCTCCGCGCTGTTTTTATCAAATTAACATGCCAATGCATTACGCTAAGTCAGTAAATTTAGTCCCACTAATGATCTTCTCATTCTTTATTTGATCTCTTAGGATTAAATTGAACACAGCCCTTTGCATAGGACCCCTTGCATATGACCTTGAGCTCTCTTATAAATCCCGTACTGCGAGAAAAAGTTTGGACGCTGTATTGGCAACACAACAATGAAAGTGTTTCGTATTCAGCCAGTCAGTGACTGGACGCATAAAGCAGCAGACTAGGCTCTGTGGCGTACCTTGAGAGAGGCCTATGTCCAGCAGTGGACTGCATCCGCCTGATGATAATGATGTATTCACCGAAGAATTTGGAACAAGAAGACATTGTGTATTTTATCAACAAAAGCAGACATGATATATCAACTTTAGAACTAGAGTGACCTAATCGAAAAAAAATAGATTTTGTCTTTTAATCATATTTTGACTCAAAATGACCTATCGACCCGATATTAAAGAAGGACCTATTGTTGCATGAAAGGCAGAAAGATGTATAAATCGGTCTTCTAGATGCATCTTTCATAAGAAAATTCTTTAATGAACGTTTCCCAAAAAATAAGATTTTTTAGTTAGGTCACCCTAATTCTGAAGGTGCTATATGTCAAGTTACTCTCATTTTGCAGGTCGGGCTTTCTATATTGGAAAACATAGTGTCCTGCATGGACCGTTCAAGATCGATAATGCTGATTATATCCCAAAGGTTCCTCATGAGTCAATGGTGTCAATTCGAGATGCATTTAGCCCAACACAGGTAAATAATGTAAATAAATACACCCAATAAAGTGATATTGGATTTTTCTATTCATTATTAAGCCCAGAGTCAGGATTTGTGCCCAATATGGCGGTAGGCTCGCCACCTATTACATCGTGCGACGAAACATGTGAAATGTGGGTGTTCTGGCACCTCTGCCTGCCCCTTCTGGGAAAAAGGCGTGAGTTTATATATGTATGTAATACACCCAACAGTCACACACATACCATTCGCTGATAGTAGGACTCCCACATGTGAGAGGCTGCCTAGGTAGGTACCACCGCAATGTCTATCTCTCCTACCCAAAGAAAAGACTGAAAACACCATGATATACAAAACAATGCTTGGCATTCCACTGCGCTCGCCATCCTAAGACATAAGATGTTAAGTCTCAATATGTCCAGTAGTCACTCTGGCTATGAAATGAAATGAAATGAAAATATTTATTGAATCCATAAAATGTCATACATTGTTTAGATTCAGTCACTTTTTTTCACTACCACCCTGTTCACAAGGCTGTTTTCGCCAGAGAAGAACGGGCAAGAAACTCTAGCGTTGCTCGTTTCAAAATAAGTTTACAATACAGTGATTATACAGCATTTGCAATTCAGAGCAGTTCATAAATAATTTATAATAATAAATAATTTATAATTTTACTGTACGGCTGAGTGTTATGTTTCATTCCCAAGCCTTACTATCTTCTAAGTATTCTGAAATTGTATAGTATGCCTTATTACATAACTGTCGTTTTATAATAGATTTAAATTTATTTATAGTTAAGGCTTTTATGTTAGTGGGAACTTTATTATAGAAATGTATACAGTAACCCTTAAAAGATTTGCTAATTTTCTGGAGCCTCGTCTTATGACTGACTAGGTTATTTCTATTTCTAGTATTTCTGTCATGAATATCGCTAACCTTTTGAAATTGTTCTATATTCTTGTGGACATACATTAGATTAGCAAATATAAATTGTGATGCTACTGTCATTATATTTATTTCCTTGAATTTTTCTCTCAGCGATTGCCTGGAGCCTAACGAATAAATAGATCTTATGGCTCGCTTTTGAAGAACAAAGATGGTATTAATGTCAGCAGCACCACCCCACAGCAAAATTCCGTAACTCATTAGGCTATGAAAGTAAGCAAAATAGACCAATCGAGCCGTATCAATGTCAGTCAATTGGCGAATCTTGCCCACTGCAAAAACTGCAGCACTCAGTTTTTTAGCCAGCGCAGTTATGTGGGGACCCCATTGAAGCTTATGATCCAATGTGATTCCCAAGAACTTAGTAGTCTCCACAAGGCTCAACACATCCCCATTCATAAAAATGTCGGCATTAACTTTTTTGACATTAGGTGTTACAAACCGAATACATTTCGTTTTTTGACTATTCAACAGTAAATTGTTAATGCCAAACCAATGTACTATTTTTGAGAGAGTGTGGTTTACTTCGTCAAGAATTGATTGATGTCGTTTAATTTTAAATATTAATGAAGTATCATCAGCAAACAACACTACCTCACATTTATCCCTTATAAAATAAGGCAAGTCATTAATATATATTTAAAAGAGAAAGGGTCCAAGAATCGAGCCCTGCGGAACCCCATTAGTAACAACAGACCCAGGAGATCTTTGTCCGTTGACATCAACCCTCTGAACCCTATTGTGTAAATAAGATTTACATAATTCAAGTGCAAGACCATTTATTCCATAGTGGCTCAATTTCTTGATAAGAATATCATGGTAAACACAATCAAACGCCTTGGATAGGTCACAGTATACACCTAAAGCATCCTGAGAATCCTCCCAAGCATCAAATATGTTATCCATGAGTTTCACACCAGCATCAGTGGTAGAGCGACCCTGAGTAAAACCAAATTGTTTACTATGAAGTAAATTATTATTTTTAAAGAATCTTTGCAATTGAATAAGCATCAGTTTTTCAAAAATTTTGCTTAATGATGGCAGTACTGATATAGGTCTAAAATTTGAGGGGTCATCTGTACTACCAGATTTAAAAAGAGGTATAATCTTGTCTATGCTACAATGGCTACAATGTCCTTCAATCCGAAACAGTGCGTTTACACTGTTGTTTCACGAGAGGAATAGACTTTGCGGTGGTACTTACCCAGGCTCTCACATGTGAGTGACCTACCATCATTGAAATATAATTTCAATTAAAGCGTTTGTTATAACCAGCTCGTTTTACTAAGATTCTTTGCTCTTTCCCAGATTACTAGAAACGCGAAGGGAAGACCTGACTCTAGTGCTTTTGGAAGAGATACCCAGGCGTCTGCGGCCGACTACACTGCATTACCTGATGTTGACTAAGACTTACATAGTATGGCCTCAGACTGACGCAGAAAGATCACTGTTTTGGAAGAGGTTGAGAAAAAGTCTAGTCACACAGAAATTGAAGCAGCATGAGGGTGTTTCTATAGCTTAGGTATTTTAATAATTAGTGATAAGTTAACGTTACCTGCGACAGTGATTTTTCTATTTTTTCCTGTCCTCCGGTACAAGATTCGATTAAATATATACTAGATGATAACGGCCTATAAAACGGCAAGAGAAATAAGAGCACAAATATGCTCTCATTTGATTTTAGCATGGTCCAAAAACACAATAAATCTTAGTTTAAAGGATTAAGGTTTATTGATACCTGAAGTTGATTATAATTTAAGACTTTGCTACATCTCGTTGTTCGAAATTTAAATGAATAATTATAAGCAACCTCGGCCACTTTTGGCGTGTGATTTTGTTCCGGACCCTGTATCTAGTATATATTTGATCGAAGGGTACAAGGCATTGTACACCAGGTCCTAAAACTACTGTTCAGAGCATATTAAACCCTGTAACGTTTAAGAAACTTAAATCTTTCGGATGACAGAGAAGTCTACGCTTTTCTTAGCCGCATGTAAGCGAGATGTATACCAGATCATTTGAACCTGGTACCATTCTACATGCTTAAGAATGTTAGAGACAGTAATTTAGGATCACGTGAATATTGTAAATAAGACAAGAAAAAGTATGCCAAGTGTTTTCTTTTCATTGCTATGAATTGCAAGACGGGCATGCATGATGCAGTTCACCTGATGGTAAGCGATACGACAGCTCATGAACAAGTAGGAAAACCAAACACAATGAATTACGTATTAGCGTACAGCTATTTCCCTCGCAGTCACTCTTACACAATAACACTATGTTCTTTCTCGCTCTGTGTTACTGCGATTGGTTAGTTCATAGTACATAACTTTGGGATACACTAGAGTGGACACTGCAAACAAAATGTTTGTAACAAAAATGAACGGTACCGTACCACTACTTCTATTTCTGTCTCTGTCACGCCTACGCAGTAACATCATCTTCTTTCTCGCTTCACTGGGTTTCTGTACCAGCACAATGCGCAAAGATTTTGTTTCCGATGTCCCCTCTAGTATAGCCTCAAAAGTAGACATAGATTTTGTTCAAAATGTGATCGTGACTAAACAAAACCAATTACAAACAGAAATCTTTAGACGCTTTCTGAATTAAGATTTTGTAAATTCCTATTATTAATTAATAATTTATTATAAATAAGAAAAACTAGATCTTATCATTAAATTCTATTTTGACATCCGTTGTCTTTTATTTGAAACGATTTTCAAGAATTTATAAGTATGTAAAGTCCGCCAACCCACTCTAGGCAGGGTGGTGGACTATACGACCTAACCTCTCTCATTCGTACTCTCTATTATAAAAGAGGCCCGTGCCCTGCAGTGGGACGTATATAAATAAATACACCACAGTCACAAGCTTAGTTCTGACCCCACACTAAGATCGAGACTTGTGTCGTGAGTATCAAAAACTACGCCAGACATTTCTGTCTCACAAACACCCAGACCCGCAACAAATATCTGTAGATCACACAAATATTAGGGGAATCAAACCCGCGGCCTCACGTTTCACAGCCGGCATCTAACCAACTGCGCCACGGAGATTGTCAAGTATACAGAATAGATTTTTAAATTACCTAACTAATCTCCCGACATGACAAGCATAGTGTAGGACGCCCTCTAGCTAGGTGGTGTGAGGATTTGTGAAAGGTCGCTGGCAGATGCTAGATGCAACAAGCCGAAGACAGGGTGAAATGGCGCAATTTGGAGAAGGCCTATATCCAGCAGTGGACAGCAGTATAGGCTGATGACGATGATTATGAACCATTCTCAACCGTACTCTCGATTGTAGAAGAGGTCCGTGCCCGGCAGTGGGACGTATATTGACTGATACATATATGTACAATACTTACAAGTGGTCAAGGTGATACATCCAGTCAATCTCTTGGGCTGTGGCGGAGTCATCAGAAGGTCCAAGTGTAACACACCTCCGCAGATTCTGAAAAATAAAGAAATATTGTTTTTGTTATTTTAGCAATGAATCAGAAAGCCTATTAGGAAATCTAAGCCTAGTGAACTAAACCCGTAAGTATATTACCACTTTACTGAACAACGTGTGACATCATATTTTTTTTATTGGTCTGAATGGTGAGACGAGCATACCGTTCGCCTGATGGTAAGCGATACGACCGCTCATAAACAGTAGCAAACCCGAACACCATGAATTACAAAGCTTGGCATTCCACTGCGCTCGCCATCCTGAGATATAGAAGTCTCAATATGTCCAGTAGTTACTCTGGCTACAATGTCCTTCAATCCGGAACACAACAGTGTATTTAAATTTTAAATACGGTTTCACGGGAGAAATAGACATTGCGGTGGTACCTACCCAGGCAGTCTCTCACATATGAAAGACCTACCACCAGTAAATGGTATGGCGATAGGCCCCATCACGCCGTGGGATTTAATACAATGCAAAACATGCGTGTCCTGATGGTTATGTATGTATGTACGTAAGCAAGTTTACCTGTATTTCCTTAAGTTGATTTCGCCGCCTCTTGTCCGTGTCATACATGTCTTCAAGAATTTCTTGAAATTCAGTTCTGAAACAAATTTTAAATATGTTTACGATCCTTTTAGTACAGCCTTTTTAAGTTAAATTTATTCAAATTGAAATACAATAAATCATCAATGACTTTAAAAACTAATATTTTTTTACTATTTTACAGTAACGTAAGTGGCATATTGATTAATACTAGGTAGCTTAATATGTAACTTTCATTATTCTTCTTCGTCTTCTTATACAGATAGTTCAAGAACTTCTTTTTTTTAAGTACGTACCTACGTATGTACATAAACTAACATCTCATTCCTAGAAGGGGTAGGCGGAGTTGTTACCAGGCTACACACTTTTCTCCTTGTGTGTTTCGTCCTACAATGTGATAGAGAGCAAGCCTATCGCTTTATCGCGCACAAATTCCTGACTCCGGGCTGATAATGTACAGCAAAATCCAATATTACTTTAAGCGATCCGGGATTCGAACCCGAGACCTCAGCATTGTAATCGTGCCGTAGATTTGCAATATATAGCATTTTGTAAAAAGTCGGTAAATAAATTCGAAACATTGACACACCGTTTTGTTCAGCGAAATACGTCCTCGGATCTGGCATAAACGGAGGTTCGGCCATATTGCAATTGTCCAAATCATCTTTTTCCTTTTCATTTTTGGTGTATCTGTAAGAAAGTTTTGTAAAAAAAAATACCACCCAACAGTCATATACTCGTAAAAAGTCCTGACCCCATATTAAGATTGAGGCTTGTGTCGTGGGTATCAGGAACTACGAAAGACTTTTTGGTCTCACAAACACCCAGACCCGAAAGAAATATTTGTGAGCAGCACAAACATTTCTCTCGGTGCGGGGATCGAATCCGCGGCCTCCAATCCAAATTCCAAAATTTAGACGTTGAGCTGATAATAATTAGTAAAATCCAATATCGCTTTGCCCGACCCGGGATTCGAACCCGAGACCTCAGCGTTGTAACCGTACCGTAGTAAAACTACGCCACCGAGGATGTATTTAGTGTTATTTATTTACTCACGGATTGGCTTTAAGGAAATTTTCTAGTTCTCGAATCTTCTCCCTGATTTCCTTGTAGAACTTGTTACGTATCTCGTCTTGTTCTTTTTTCAGTCTGTATGTATCAATATGTTCTTTCACGTTGAACACGAATAGATCTGAAATGAAAGATATCAATGGTTTCTTAAACTTACGCGAATATTACACATTGAAATAAAAATATTATTTACGGATTTTATCGCGGATTTTGTGCGCCCTGTGACCACGAAAACATTGTAACATGTAAAATGTAAAACATTTTAGATAAGTCGCTTGGTTATATTTTATAAGGTAAGGCTGTATGATGTTTCCTTGTGTTGCTATAAAGAATACACTTTTGGCGGGAAACGAGGCGCGCGGGTAGTAACACGTCTCAATCGGAAAAATAATTAGAATAGGTTTTCTTTTCACTTTTATTTACATTTGACGTGTAAATATTATTTCATTACGAGTATAAATGATTGTTGTTTATTATATGTCGAATAATGCGTTAAAAATATATTTTTAGAATTTCATTTGTGGTTCATAATATTGGCACCTACTCGTCAATATGGCCGATTCAGTGATGCAAAATGTTCAATAGCGGACAGTAGTGCTTTTCGTCAGTAATTCAGCAGCGGTGAAGAAATAGGGGTGAGTGTAGACTTGTAATTATTAATTAGTAGTCTATTTCCTGAGTGTAGACTAGTATTTATTTATTAGTATTTAGTCCATATCCCCCTAATCAATCGATTAAGGCATCAAGACGTCGACAGTCGCGGTAAATACATAGCATTGAGAGATATATTACTTATGTACGACGAATTTCCAAAGATAAAACATAAAATATACTTAAGGTTTTGTTAATAATTTGAAAAAATAAATCTTTCAGTATGTGAAATGTCAATTAGTGTTTCCGTTGAAGAATATTGCAGCCAGAGTAATGTCTGGACATATTGAGACTTAATATCAATTAACATATTAATATCTCAGGATGGCGACCGCAGTGGAAAGCCAAGCATTGTTGTAATTCATGGCGTTGTTTGGTTTTGCTACAATCCGCCAACCCGCACTAGGCCAGCGTGGGGGACTATAAGGTCCGACCACTCTCAATCGTACTCTTGATTGTAGAGTAGGCCCGTGCCCTGCAGTGGGACGTATAAGGGTTGATACAAACTTACCTACGTATCTGTTAGGCACCTCAGCTGCTAAGGCGAAAGACCTGGAACTCTCGCTGACCAGATCAATCATAGACCTGGCTGCCCGCACGCAGACACATGTCCCGTCTATGATCTTGGGTAATTTCACTCCCAACTTCATGGATGGGAAACTTAATTCCACTGGCTCTCTGGAAATAGTATTTTTAATTTCATAGGTTCGAAATATGAGCAAGTAGGTCACATGATGGTAAGTGATCGCTGCACATGAACATCCATAACGCGCGGATCATGGGTGTGTTGCTGGACCATGAAATCGGTGGAAAGCCAAGCATTGTTTCGTAATTCAAGGTGTTGTTAAGTTATGCTACTGTTCATGAGCGGTCGTATCGCTTACATTCAGGCGAACGGCATGCTTGTCTCGCCTTTCATTGAAATACAAAAAAATATAATCACACTTTGACCAATAAAGTTACATCCATACTTACGGATCTGGTTCAATAGGTTTAGGTCTCCTAGTAGGCATTCTAATGGCCACCCACAGGTTCAGTCGCAGCCCTTTGAACTCTCGCTCATACGTAGCCAGCTTTATTGAATCAAATTTGAGGTTCTTCTCAAGGTCTCTGAGTAGAGTGTGTGAGGCTTCTTGGATTGCCTCAGACAACTGTTCTCTGAGGGCCAGTCGCACCTGAGGATATTTTTTTTATAATAATAACACCCTACAGTCACATACATAGTCCTGACCTCACTCTAAGATCAAGTCTTGTGTCGTGTATCAGGAACTACGAGAGACCCGAAAGAAATATTTGTATTATTTTTCATTATTATATTGGTACATCTCTAGTCGAACGTTACTGAAATTAGTTTTGAAAGCCTCCGTGGCGTAGTTGGTTAGAAGCCGCCTGTGAAACGAGAGGCCGCGGGTTCGATCCCCGCACCGAGAGAAATGTTTGTGCGGCCCACAAATATTTCTTCCGGGTCTGGGTGTTTGTGAGACCGAAAAGTCTCTCGTAGTTCCTGATACCCACGACACAAGACTCGATCTTAATGTGGGGTCAGGACTATGTATGTGACTGTTGGGTGTTATTTATTTATTTATTATTTATTAGTCGTCGCTCGTAACGATTTTGAAAATACTTGCTTGTATTATGACAGAAAGTTTAGTAAAAATGAAGATAATATTTTTCATCATCGTTAAGACGAAAACTATGACATTAAATTAATTTAATATTTATTTTAGCGCGATTTTCACTGTCACCTTTTTGAAACTCCAAATGTACTGAAGGGCCTATCGTTACTTTTTAAATCAATGACCTATGGTTATACCGTCTTGTCCCTTTTAAATTCGATACCTTATACCACGGCTTTGTAGTATCCCGTATATATGAGGTTTTTTATCTTATATTTCTGCCACATTGGCTAGTGACATAATGTTGGTTGTAAAATCAATAAATGACGACAGTATAAAGAAGGAGTGAAATATAGCAAGTAGAGCCAGGCTGAAGTCAAGATAGGAGCATAAGCATAAGCAAGCGCGGATCCACCGTAGTGGGCACGATGGGCATGCCCACAACCCTACAGACGTATGACGTCACACTTTCAAATATATTGAGATCGATAGACTGATAATGTATACCAAATGCCATAATACCATCAATATAATAAAATCGCAGAGTTAAATATTTATTGCGTATAACGATCATGGGCAAGATCATACATAGACTCCCACTTCGTTGATTTTTCGGGTTGCCATGCCCACAACCTTTTTTGGAGGCTAGATCCACCCTTGCCCATATGCGATAGGCAAAAATGTAATCAGGACAATCGCGTTGCAGTTTGTTTTTCCGTTCCACAATGTGATCGAGGGCGAGCCTATCGCCATACTTGGCACAAATTCTTTACTCCGGGTTGATATTAAATAGAAAATCCAATAATGCCCCACCCGGGATTCGAACCCGAGACCTTTGCATTGTACTCGTATAACTGCGTTTCCGAGACAGTTAATTAATAATAACTCACCTCATTGTAACTCTGAGCTTGTAACGGCGTGTATTGTCTTGAATTCGCCACAAATTCTTCCAGCATCTCTAACATCTGAAATATTTGGATGATAATTTAAACGGTAATGTTGTATTACGATGGGTATATCCGTGCCTTTCTACGTCTTTCGCGAGAAATAGACATAAAGTAAGGATAAATGTTATTATTTCTATTTGTATAATATGTTAGTATTCAGCGCTTTTCTACCACACTCAGAGCAACGTGAATATAGCTGATTTTAGCTACGTATTACGAGTAAATACAAAAATAAAAGGACAATCTATTCGGAACACAAACCTACAATAGTCATAAAGTAGTCCATAATATAAATGAATTTCACATCTTTTTGACTTTCCTACACTAAATGAAATGCAGTAATAAATGTTATTTTCTTTCTTTAAATATTTTTATGGAGAGTCGTGTTATTATAAATATTTTATGTATAAATTACTAAAATTCTCACCGGTAAAACTTCGACGCATCGTTTGTCAAGCTCGCCATCGTCGCAAAATTTGTTCATTTGCCACAAATGAAGGTAAGTGTTCATCTGAGTGACGACTCGAGGGTCTGGCAGACCGTCGCAACGCAGGTATTGTTGCCACTGCGTATAAATAAATAATATAATTAAATAAATACATCCAACAGTCACAAACATAGTACTGACTAGTGTTGGAGTGAATAGCAAAAGCAATCAAAAATAGCAAGTCGACAATAACATTCACAACTTATATAGATAAGCTAAATATTGCGATTTGCGATTGTGATTCACAAAGCCAATCTGCTAATATTTTTATTTGATCTCATGTTATCTGTGGAGGAGTGAGTTTTTGTTAGGGATCCATTTAAAGAAGAAACTGAAGAGTCAATTATGTGTGTGTAATTTTAGATGTGAATAATGGTGATTATATGTGGTAAGTTTTTTGTTTTACAAATTCTATGAGGGGTAATTAGCAATAGCTGACATATAGAGTCCATGCTACTGCTTAAAAAATAACAAGGTGGTGATGTTAATTTGAAATTCAGTAGTAATATTTCCGATCGGGATTGGGCAGAAGCGGCTTGTATCTAGTTTTATGAACCTTTACTTAGTTCGTATGTAAATATCACTAGTGGTTCGAATAATGTAAACCATTTAAGGTTATAAGTACTGTCTTCACTTTGGAGACTGTCCCGCCCTCACACCCGCCTTGCAACTCCTGTAAGCCAGGATCAACAGTGGCACGCAATGTAATCACACCGAGCATTGAAGCTCGGCGAGTCTCCGGGAATGTCTAACTTGTCTTTAACCCGCAACGAAATTAATCAGAAAGTTAAATTAATAGGAGGAGTTGGAAATAAATATCTAATGTCCACTTCCCTCCGTGCAAAGCGGGTGACAAAACATTGAACTAAAAAGGTAAGTAACCTCCCAAAAAGACTTTTACAGCCGGAGAAGCCAGCTGTAAAGCACCACGGAATTAATTATTACATTTAAATGGGACCTATTGTGTGAGCTGTTATACTTGATTCCAGTAATAGGTATGGCAAAAACGCCGGAAAGCACGGAAATTCGTCCTAGTCTCCACTAGGTCCATGTAGTATACGACTCCGGATGATATCTGCATACTATCAAACATGATCTTACGCTCATTTTGCCAAATACTACACTCCCAGAGTATACAGGGTATATCAAGACTGCTACCGAAAACGAAGCCGGGTGGTAGTTTAAGCGACTTCAGACACAATGCAACAGAAAAAGTTGCAAAAAAAAGCGACAATTTTTTTTTTGTTATTTTTTTCCTATGACTATATTTGGGTGGTAAATACATATTTTCCTAAAATAATAGTGTATACCCTTTTATTTATAAACAATCTAAGGTATAAAAGAGTTTAAATTATTATTTTAGCAAAAACTATGGATTTACCACCCAAAAATGACGATATTTAAAAAATCATAAAAAATAATTGTCGCGTTTCTTTGCGAAAATTTTAGTTGCATTGTGTTTATAGTCACTAAAACTACCACCCGGCTTCGTTTTCGGTAGCAGTCTTGAGATACCCGGTATGATGCGCGGACTGTTCATACTCGCAATTAGGTGTTGAACATGGGCATGCAGGCGAATCGACGAGCTTAAAAGAGTACAGTTTAGACTTAAAGTTACCATGGCCCGTAAGGAACTGTGATACGCAATAATCGACATCTAGCCAAGTCTTTGTCAAACGATCACGCACGCAAGGAAAATATTGGTATTAATGACGTCCATTCAAAGATACCTCCCATCTATTTTGCCATTCGTCTAATAGTTCGCTATATACCACTGAAAGCGGTTTAAATAATCTGTCAACTTTTAAAAGTTCACGTGGAGTTAAAAATCTTCTGTCTGTCTTCACTTATTTGAAATTACCTCAGCTTCCATTTGCTTTTTGTTTTCAAATCTCATCTTTTGTCTCTCGAATTCTGCAATAATAATACAAACATCAGCGTCGTCTATGAATAGACAGTTTTAAACTCTATTTTAGTTATCAAATGTTTTGTCTCTTTCGAACTACTTTTGAATTCACTATTAGCGAAGAAGACCAAATATTCAAAACTAAAATGGGTTTTAAAAATCTATGAACGTAATTAACCATAAAGTTCTGTCAAGTGGTTTAAACGTTTCTGGTTCTGTGTACATTCACTTACAAGCACGCCGGCATAATTTTGTCAACCATCCATCCCATCCATCCATCAGCCAAAGGTAGTCCACCGCTGAACATAGCCTTCCCCCAACATTTCCACAGTGACCTGTTGGAGGCAGCCTGCATCCAGCGACGTCCCGCGACCTTTACCAGGTCATCTGACCACCTTGTGGGTGGACGTCCCACGCTGCGTTTTCCGCTACGTGGCCTCCATTCGAGAACTTTTTGACTCCATCAGCCATTAGTTCTTCGCGCTACGTGTGCCGCCCATTGCCACTTCAAATGCAAGAATGAAATCCGCTGGACTATGTCGATTACTTAGTCAACCAGCGAGAGATAATCATCACACATTGGGGAACCAATGCCAGAAAAAACTTACTTTGAAACAAATTAACAGCCTTCTGCAATATATCTCTTCTGATTTCCTGCTCGGCATTATCTTTAGCCATGAGCTCTGCACGTTCCCGCGCTAATGTAGCGCGCTTCTCTTTCGCACCCGCCAGGATTGCTTGCCTGAGGGAAAGAGATGAATATAGTTTACTGGTGGTAGGTCTCTCATATGTGAGAGGCTGCCTGGGTGGGTACCACCGCAATGTCTATTTCTCCCGTTAAACAGTAGTTTAAATGCACTGTTGTGTTTCGGATTGAAGGACATTGTAGCCAGAGTAACTACTGGACATATTGAGACTTAACATCTTATGTCTCAGGATGGCGAGCGCAGTGGAATGCCAAGCATTGCTTTGTAAATCAAGGTGTTGTTTGGTTTTGCTTCTGTTCATGAGCGGTCGCAACGCTTACCATCAGGCGAACGGCACGCTCGTCTCGCCATTCACTGCAATAAAAAAAAAAAAAAAAAAAATATAGTACAAACGAAGGTAGGATTTTGACACTTAAACAGCCAATCACGTACAGCGTACGGGTGGAAAGCGCGCGCTTTTAAACAGTTGGTTATCGAAGTATTATCCACGTATTCATAAGGACTTAACGCAGTTTTCAAATGCTGATAGTGAGTTGACTCAAAATATTATTGATAGACGTGAAAAATCACTAATCAGCTATTTAATAGCTCATTGTATATAAAATGGCTGAAACTCGTGTGTAACAAATTTTTAAGCTAAAAAATGGCGGATATCTGTCAGCTGGACGTTTGATATTACTGTCAAGTAAATGAAATCACTTTTTTCTGTGAAGTGGTTATATAAATTATTGTAGAAAAACCATTATGAATAGCAAAACTTATTGAACGGTTTAACTCCTTTTAACATGATTTAACTAATTTACGTGTATGTGGTTGATTAGCGGCTTTTTATGTATAGGGGTAATAATGTAAGAAATAAAAAGGAGTGAGGCTTAGTTATATTAAAAAGTAATGATGACTCAACAAAGATCCTACAAACATAATTTAGAAAACCTATGCAAATAAAATAAAGTATTGCTGTAGCTTAGAAGGCCTAAAAATTAATAACCCTTTTCTCCTCCCTTCTTGTTTTATAAGGCCAGCAAAGCACGGTGTTCTTAATGTTAACATACACACGAAAATCACACACACACACACATACACAAATCAGGGGGGTTACTCTATAGTCGACATAACACGACATTGAATTTTCGAACATCGTACGTAAAACTGTACGAATTTGCCTAACTACTTCACAAAATATTCAAATTTTGTGTCGTACGTCGTAATCATAGGCTAAGTTTGAAGTATACGATACGTTTCGTAGATAATAGTATTGATTTTTAGAAGTGGAAAACTTTTATCATAAATATTGACATTCAACTTCCAAACATTCGAACTTCATGTCGGAATATATAGTAACCCCCTGCATAAATAGAGTAGTTGTACTATTCTCCAACTGATATTCTCCTCTTATTACAAAATATATATAGATGTGGTGCCGGACCATCAGATTGGAAGGGAACTGGGAAGAAAAGACAATAGGAAGAGGACAGAGGTATTGGGCATCCGGCAATCTCACTCAGAGATCGAAGCGCGAGAGAAAAGCTGTCGCTTCACGTGGATATCCTGTGAGACAGTGGTATTGCCGGACGAGCCTGCCCATTCATGCTGAGCCTTGCCTGACTATAGTATGAATCTACCACTTTTAAAATATAAACTTTTAACCCAAAGAGTATTTATAATATAGAGGGAGTGCTGGACCTTCTTTTTCTGCCCTCCTATTGGCTGACAATTGACATGTGGTCCAACATACACGAATTATTCGAAAAAGGAATTATAAAACTTGTTTAGGGCTAATGAATTCTACTCAAATTCGAATAGAAACATAATAACTAAATATACTTTCGGTTACCAACGGATATTTAAAAAAAAATGTTTTTAAATACTTAGTCAAATTTACTAATACAGCAGTGATACCAATATTACGAACAAAAAATATCTACGTTTTATAAGAGATGTGTGACAACGCTCCCTAATAAAATACCTATATAATAAAATAACCTAAGGTTAAAACTATGTTTAATTTTAACTTAAACATGATTTTTTAACAGTATTCTAATTATTCACGTGTTCATCGCGTGTTTAACTTTTTTTTCTAATAAAACCGATTGTATTTATTTCGACAACCTCCGTGGCGCAGTTGGTTATAACGCTGGTTGTGAAACGTGACACCATGGGTTCGAATCCCGCGCTGATACAAACATTTAGGAGGTCAACATATTTATTTATTTATTTATTTAATTCTTTTTTGCACTGTACAGAAATATTATGAAGATATAATACAATAAGAATAATAGTACAAGTGGCGGCCTTATCACACTAGGTAATCTCTTACAGGCAACCATGGGATGGATATACTAACAGGAGATAGAAAGGGCAGTCTAAGGCGTAAAAGAAATAATAATAATCTACAATTAATAACTAAAAATATAACATAAACACACAAAAATATAAATAAATATCCATATACATACACATATACAAACATACCTATAATATATACATATACATAAACATATTATATACCTATCCTAAAATATACCAAGAAGAGAATGGACAAATTATTTCAGCTACACTCTTGTTGTGAGAGGAAATGTTCTTTGACTTTTCTTTTAAATGACGACAGTGTTTCAGCCCGTCGCAACTCAGCTGGTAGAGAGTTCCACAGTCGGACAGCTTGGACAGTAAAGGATTTGTCCATGAATACTGTGGAGTGCAAGGGCATTCTTAGTTTCAGGTTCTCCGACGACCTCAAGGATCTTGAAAGCGAATCATGGAGAAAGACGAAACGATCTTTAAGATACGAAGGCGTTAGAGGATTAAACAAAATTTTGTATAGAAGTGAAAGAATATGAGTATTCCGACGAAACCGGATGGGTATTGTATTAATTGTTTCAGGTCGGTCGTAGGATTGAAAAGTCCAGCGTAGTTATACACTACAAAATATTTAGTCTTAGATACTGACTATATGTTTGAGTAACATACATAATTTCACGCCTTTTTCCCTGAAGGGGTAAGCAGAGGTGTTACCAGGACGCCCACGTTTCACCATGTGTTACGTCCATCGATAGGCGGCTAGCTTATCGCCATATGAGACAAAAATCGTGACTTCACGCTGATAATAAATTCAAAAATTCAATATAACAATAACCGACCTGGGATTCGAACCTAAGACTTAGGCGTTGTAATCGTACCGTAGGACAACTGCGCCACCAAGGCAGTCAGTGTTTACTACTCAAAATGGGGTGAATAAGGACAAGGATTAAGGATGGGATAACTAACTTTTCCGCTTCCTTCTCCGCCCTCCAATCTTCGATTCTCTGCACCATCCATGCTTCCCGCTCTCTTTTACTCATTTTCCTCCAATTGGACGGCTGTTGGAGTCACTCATTTAATACGATATTTAAAAACAAAAAGTTTTTACAAAAAAAAAAAAACGGAAAGACGATTTAAAAACAATCTTATTTTTTTGTAAATTAAAGGTAAAATGATTCAAAATTTAAAAAATGAATAAGCTTTAAATAGTTAGTAACTAAATTATTTAAAAAAAAAAAACAAAAATATTTTATTGGAAAAAAACGAGTTAAAAAAAATTCTTTAGTCATAACCTCATCTTTACATCAGAAATAAAAATTCAAAAAAAAACATCACGGCTTAAAAAAACAGCAGTACTTTATCACTGAATTCCATGTGTGTTTTTTGCTTTCCGAAAACACGTGATACCGACAAAAAGACGCGACGAAATGTCACGATATTTTGTGACTTCGGTATTATTTACAGCCCTCGAAAAACAAAAGTATTTTTACGATCTAACATTATTGCGAAACCTCACGCGATGATAAAAATAGAATAAATATTTGCTTTTATGAATCGAATTTCAGTGACATAGTTTCTTAAAATAAGGTATTTTTGGGCAAACCGCAGTCGCAATAAGTAAGGGCGCCCCTTACTTATTGCAACTCTGGATTGTTAATCTATGATCCGACACGAACTTCATTGTTCGGATATTCGACGACCGAAGAAAGATATAAGTTTTCCACTTCTAAAATTAAATACTATTCTCTATTATACTTATCATTTTCTCCGAACTCAGTCTATGTTTACGACATACTATAGAGGATTTTGTGGAGTATTTAGGCACATTAGTGAAGTTTTACGTACGACGTCCGAACATTCTAACTTCGTATTATCATAGAGTAACTCCTCTAAGAAGTTAGATGGGTGACAGAGCGCGTGGCGTCGCATCTGTCTTGGACGCCCATAACTCCTCAAATGGGCGTCCAGACTTAGTTGTTATTTGAGGACATCTAAGCCCTTAATGAGACATCTTTAATGGTTCTACTCTTGGTAGTTAAGAACACAAATAGGGATGTTTTACGCCCTGGGATATCCAGTGCTACCCTTAATTCGTGTGGTGGCCATCGAGGGGTTTTAGTCTGTATTCTGGCGTGGGTTTTGTTGTAGGACATTCGTAGCGTGTCGGGCTGGAAGGCCAGTGACACCAGCTTATCCCATTTTATTGTTTCAGGAATGTATAGACGAGCATGCCGTTCATCTGATAGTAAGCGATACGACCGCTCATCAACAGTATCAAAACCAAACAACACCTTGTATTACAAAGCAATGTTTGGAATTCAACTGCGCTCGCCATCCTGAGACATAAGTTAAGTCTCAATATTTTCAGTAGCCACTTTGGCTACAATGTCCTTCAAACCGGAATAGCACAGTGCATTTACACTGGTGTTTGGCGGGAGAAATAGATATTGCGTCGGTACCAACCCAGGCGGCCTCACACATATGACACACATATATATATAGCTTATCTGGGAACTGAAATGGTTTTAATAGCTTTTTCAGTGTTATAAAGATTTAATTACCTTCTCAAACTCCGGGATATCTTCTTTTTCCTTGTCTTTTCCTTTTTTACCTTTTCTCCCTTTACTTTTGTATACTTGTTCTTCTTCTACCTTTTGTTCCTCTGTTAAAAACATATTTTTTTTTATTATACAAGCCTGCGTTGTTACTAAAGCGTGTAAAAATATAGAATTTAGACTTTGCTTCAAAAATACGTTTAATTTCAACATTTGATTGAATTTTAAAGAATCGGTAATCGTTTACGCAATGTTTTAAGTGGCAACAGACATTAATACACACAAGGACGGAATAAATGAATAATTTAATTGAAATTCATTATTCTGTGACTTGCTATCGACGAATTTCAGTATTTTTTGAAGAGGCACCTTAGCAGGCCGGCATAATTGTCTCCATTGGCATGGGACTGCCGTCCGATGCCAATGGATACTCTGCCTGGGCGGCATTGACACTTTCCATCAGGTGCAATGCCGCCACTATGCCAGGCCAGTATAGAAAAAAAATATATATATATATATATCAACAGTCTATATCAAAAAAAGATCTAAATATGTATACTTTTATGATGTCTCCTTGTAGAAATTTAGCTAAAATACTAGATAACTAATTGTTATGACGACCGGTTACCTAGCAGCGTAACAAACAAAATTATAAGATTTTCCAGGTTAAAAGTCCCGCTACATATTTCCCTGGAAAAGAGTACCAAAAAGCCTTCTCCGATAAATGGACTATGTAATACAAAAATATTTTTTTAATTTGAGCCACTGGTTCGTGAGATCATCGCGTACAAACAAACAAACTCTTTAGCTTTATACAAGGTCATTTATAAAGGACATATAAAGCTAAAAGGGATTCTACACTCATCTTAATGAACATCTTTTATTAGAGTCAACGCTGAAATTACGAAACAAAACAGTTATTCCATCTGTATCAGGCCATATACGTCCCACTGCAGGGCACGGGCCTCCTCTACAATCTAGAGTACGATTGAGAGTGGTTAGGCCATATAGTCCACCACGCTGGCCTAGTGCGAGTTGGCGGACTTACATACCATAGATATTCTTATAAATCGCTATGGTATGCAGGTTTCCTCACGATGTTTTCCTTCACCGTTTTAGTGCGTGGTGATTGACTATCAATACACACATGACTCCGAAAAGTCAGAGGTGCGCCCTAGGATTCGAATCCGCGACCACCGTGAACATGTTGGCAGTCGCGTCTAGTCCGTTTACCAACAGGCCACCACGCACTTCCATACATTTTGCAAATTCAATCGATTATTTTATATAGGCCATAGTATAAGTAAAAGTAATAGTAAGACAGTCTCAAACACTAACTACATTAAAAAAATAGTCAAAGACTACCTTTCTCTCTGAACAGACAATATAAAAAGTATTATTAATTGCATTTTAATTGAAACGTAATTTATAGTATGTTTATTTACGTATATATAGAGGGCGCATATAATTATATATCATATATTGTGTACACATAAATTATAAATAATTCCTTTCTCTATTATTATTTTATTGGAGCTTGTATCCTTTATTTTCTACACTGCCCTCTCTTCTTTTCCTTTTCTTGTATATACCTTATATTTTTTATTGCAATTAATGACAAGACAATACCAAACAACACTTTGAATTACAAAACAATGCTTTGCATTCCACTCCGCTCGCCATCCTGAGACATAAGATGTTAAGTCTCAATATGTCCAGTAGTTACTCTGGCTACAATGTCCTTCATACCGAAACACAACAGTGTATTTACACTGTTGTTTGACGGAAGATATAGATATTGCGGTGGTACCCACCCAGGCAGCCCCTCACATATGAGAGACCTACCACCAGTAACGAAATGGAAAATTATTGGTGAAAAAAAGTTGTTAACTATAATGCGTAAATCGTATCCCTTTTCAGCGGAATATACTCTTTATTAATAAACTTGGATCTTCTGTATCAGCCCATATACGTCCCACTGCAGGGCACGGGCCTACTCTACAATCGAGAATACGATTGAGTGTGGTTAGGCCATATAGTCCACCACGCTGGCCTAGTGCGGGTTGGCGGACTTACATACCATAGAAATTCTTATGAATCCTGGCCTATTATTATGTGGACTATTGGTAAACGGACTAGACGCGGCTGCCAACATGTTCACGGTGGTCGCGGGCTCGAATCCCAGGGCACACCTCTGACTTTTCGGAGTCATGTGTGTATTGATAGTCAATCACCACGCACTAAAACGGTGAAGGAAAACATCGTGAGGAAACCTGCATACCATAGCGATTCATAAACTTGGATATTAAGAGTAAATATAAATATATATTTACCAGCTGGTAAGGATTCCATCGACCATCGTAGCATTTCACTACTCGTCTTCTTAGCCACCTCCACTACCTATAAATCAAAACACTGAAGTATAATAAAATATTTTTAATATAATATTTTCATTAATAGGAACATATTTTCCGTTTATAACATTTGTGTCCGTTAATATCGCATTACTTGAAAACTGAGTCACAGTCATTCGCTGACCCACAAGTATTTCTAGAAGTAACAGCCTTTTCAAAAAAAGGAAATATTTAAAAGTAGTCTTCCATATATTTTGTATAAATATTGTAAAAATAACTAACAATGTAAATATCATCGTTAGTTATTGTAACAATATTATACAGTAATTGGGCGTATAAGCCCAGTGGTAGTTTTAGTGACTACAAATACAATGCAACCAAAAATTTCGCAAAAAAACGCGACAAATATTTTTTATGTTTTTTTAAATATCGTCTTTTTTGGGTGGTAAATCCATAGTTTTTGCTAAAATAAAAAATACAAGGGTATACACTATTATTTTAGGAAAAAAAAAATGTATTTACCACCCAAATATGGTCATAGGAAAAAAATAACAAAAAAAAAATAATTGTCGCTTTTTTTTGCAACTTTTTCTGTTGCATTGTGTCTGAGGTCGCTTAAACTAGCACCCGGCATCGTTTTCGGTAGCAGTCGTGATATACCCGGTATATACATGTTGAGTTAATATAAATGTAGTTACTTTCTTACCGATTTGCTCTTTTCCTTCTTGCCTTTCTTTTTCTTTGTTTTCGGCTCTGAAAACAAAAATATCAGCTGAAATGAAATGAAAATTAAGTGGTAACATAGAAGGATTCTTATACCATCGCATATTAGGTTTTAGATATTGAAATAAAAACGATTATTTACGGATTTTATCGCGTATTTCGTTTAATTTTTATCTTCTCGACGTTCCGATTGCTTTAAAGACCAAACGAGCCAGCCTCTAACGGCCGTTCTCTATATCCTATCTATCTTTAACAAGAGGTTAAAATGGATATCGTTACTATGTCGATACCACTGTATGCTTCAATAAACAAAGAAAGACATACAATATTATCTTGCTTAGATATGTATAAATATATGCACCTTATCTAAATATCTCTGTCTTTCTTTACTGAAGCAAAAAATGTATCGAAATTTCGAGAGAAATCTCTTGTTAAAGATAAATAGATTATAGAAACCGGCCGTAAATCATAATACACGTATTAGATTTTAAAAAACAACTGGTTTGGAATCTTTACAAACCTTTCTAAATGTTATGACATCTTTCTAAATTTTATGGATGTCATTATCTATGTATGGAAATTTCAAAATCAATGGTAAAACTATAAAAAAAAAACGAATGTGAAGACTCACCTGGTTGAAAACGTTGCTATGGCTTTTGTGATATAGATCCAACAACAAAATTAAGCACTAATACTTAGCAACCATTGGACGCTTTTGAGAGCGAGACGAAAATATAGGAGATATTAATTTAATAGAACCACACGAGCAAACAAGTCACCTGATTGTATTTATGATCACTGCTTGGATCTTATGTAAAGAAAAAAGATAGCTTTATTTGCCACAAACACTAAAAACGACGTAAAAAATACAGGTATACAAAGGGCTAAATATAAATAAAAATAAAGAAGCAGTTCGCACGTTGTGGCTGTGACAAGTAGATCACTCAACAATTAAGTTGCGTTGCAGAGCAGACTGTAGCACAACGCTGATTTTGCAACGCTGATAGATGTGATACCAAATCAAATGGGGTAGGAAACTTGAAGGAAACGGGATGACAAAAATCCAGCAATTTCACTCAAGGAATGTTTCACGTCGACCTCCTGTGAGACAATGGTATCTCTTCAAACGAGCCTGCACATTCATGCCGAGTCATTACTGACAAAAGCGTGACTCCATTTACCCTTCTTTTTGTTTTATCTACTTTTTAGATATCTGACTTGCAATAAAGTTTTTAAAAGGCTGTAGATTTTCAGGAAAGAAATAGAGGAATATAATTCGATTATTTATTTTATTTATGTTTATTTTATTTGAATGGCGAGATGTTCATCTGATGGTAGGCGACATGGCCGATCATGGAATTGCAAAACCAAACAACACCATGAGATACAAATCAATGCTTGGCATTCCACTGCGCTTGCTACTAGATGTTATCGTCTCAATATGTCCAGTATATACTCTGGCTATAATTTCCTTAAAACTGAAACACAATAGTGCATAATACAATACTTTATGGCGGGAGAAACAGACATTGCAGTGGTACCCATCCAGATGGCCTCTCACATATGAGAGACCTACCACCAGTATACCACCAGTATGTTACAACTCTTTAATGAACGTTTTTAAAAAAATAAGGTTTTTTAGTTACCTCTTATTGTTATTATTCAACACTTTATTGTACACCATATACATAAAAATGACAAAACAACATGAAATAAAATATACACATGTCACATATGCACAAGTGGCGGTCTCATTGCTTGAAGCAATCTCTGCCAGACAACCATGGGATGGATACATGGTGCGTCTGCCTCAGTTGTTCCACATTACACCATGTAGGAATAAGGCTGGTACTCCAACGTCTTTTAGGTGGTTATAATATGCATTTCATTGATAATGATATCTACCTTTCAAACACGGAATTAATTAAAAAAAAAAACATATTATGCTTAAGTTGTCTGAGACGACGTCATAATAGTTGTAGTCTTTCTGTTTGCTTAAATTACAATATCACATTATATTAATCCGTGGACAATGGTGTGGGTTATATGTATTTTATAGCCTCTTAGATTAAGACTAGTTTTAATAAGATATGTACATGTAACCGTTTGTTAAGAATAAGAATAAGAATAATTTATTTGTGTAACATAGGTAGGTGCATTGATGATCTTAAATAAATATTATGAGCTCTATGTTTTGCCATAAAGGCGTACAAATATTAATATTTTAAATTTTACAGTTAAAAACTACATTGATAATAGTTAATTATTATTAATTTAAGATAATTTACATTGTCATTAATTTAAAATATGTACAAACAAATGTCCCAATAAATAAAATAAAACGAAAAGAACGGAAGTTGGTCTATGTAATCTTAAAGATGCGATATTGTACCTTCAATGACCGGTGGAAGCGACTCGAAGGAAGCGCTGGTGTATGACGTGTCGGTGAACTGCACTTCTTCAGGTTCTGGCTCCAAGTCTGTGGTGGCCACCAGGACTTCTTCTTGGATTTCTGCTTCTGGAAGACGACACTACAATTAATCATGTATGTATGTAGCAGCCCATATACGTCCCACTGCAAGGCACAATCCTCTACAATCGAGAATATACGATTACTCGAACTAAGATCGAGTCTTGTGTCGTGGGTATCAGGGACTACGAGAGACTTTCCAGTCTCTCAAATACAGATCCGAATCAAATATTTGTCATTTACATAAACATTTTCTTTGTGCGGGATCAAAGCCGCGACCTCTCGACAAATTCTTCGTTCCTCGTCATATTATAGATATGTATAATGTATCTAAGAAACATTTGTATTAGCTCTGGATCGTCCCTATAGTAAAAGTTGATCATTCTTAGAACCTTTAAGTACAAAAGCACAAATGAAAAAAAAGGAAAATGTCAACTGAAAATCGAATATATTAAATAAAAATAATAATAAACCCCTAACCCAACATTCACATACATAGTCCTGACCCCACACTAAGATCAAGTCTTGTGTCGTGTATACAGGAACTACGACAGCCTTTTCGGTCTCACAAACACCCAGACCCGAAAGAAATATTTCTGGGCCGCACAAACATTTCTCTCGGTGCGGGGATCGATCCCGCGGCCTCTCGTTTCACGGGCGGCGTCTAACCGACTGCGCCACAGGCTGTCCTACTGAATAAAAGTAATATTAATATAACCTAAAATATTTTAATACTTTAGAATATTTTCTCTTACTAATTGTGCCAACATAGCATAGCGTTCCAATTTCTGCTTTAGTGATGGAAATTAATACATAAATAAACTCTCGCCTTATCCCAGAAGGGGTAGGCAGATGAAATGAAATGAAATGAAAATGAAATGAAATGAAAATATTTATTGAATCCATAAAATGTCATACACTATTTAGATTCAGTCATTTTTTTTCCACTACCACCCAGTTCACAAGGCTGTTTTCGCCAGAGAAGAACGGGCAAGAAACTCTAGCGAACTCTAGTGCCTGGACACCCACATTTCGTCTTGTGTGTTCCATCCCATGATGTGGGGGCGAGCCTATCACCATATCGGGCATAAATTCCTGACTCCGAGTTGATAATGAATAAACAAATCCAATGCCACTTTGCTCGACCAGAGATTCGAACCCGAGACCTCAGCGTTGTAATCCAAATGTACTGCAACTGCGCCACCGAGGCAGACGTTCAAAGTTATATTTTATTTAACTTCCTTATGTAATTATTGGTTTATTCAAACAAAGGTCTTGTCTCCTTGACTTATAGTTTTAATTTTGTTATATTTGAAAGTTTAATTTGAAATTTGGCTATAATAATTATTTTCAGTCTAATATTTTGGGAAAAATACCTAACAATATATTTTTTTTTATTGCAATGAATCGCGAGACGAGCAAGCCGTTCGCCTGATGGTAAGCAATACGACCGCTCATAAACAGTAGCAAAATTCCACTGCGCTCGCCATCCTGAGACGTAAGATGTTAAGTCTCAACATGTCCAGTAGTTACTCTGGCTACAATGTCCTTCAATCCGAAATACAGCAGTGCATTTACACTGCTGTTTTACGGGAGAAATAGACATTGCGGTAGTACCTACCCAAGGGGCCTCTCACATATGAGAGACCTAACATTTGTGTGAACCATAGGGATTTGTTTCGGGTCTGAGTGTTTGCGAGAACGAAAAGTCTCATATACTTTCAGATACCCACGACACAAGACTCGATCTTAGTGTGGGGTCAGGACTATTATGAGACTGTTGGGTGAAAAAAAAAAAACAAATAAAATATTGTTTTCCTTCTTACCTGCCTCGCTTTCATCCTGAAAACAAAATATAATAATTAATACATTTATAAAAGTGGTATAACACTATTTTTAACTAAGACCTAAAGAATTAATGAGTAGTGATAATATATCACCACGCACTAAAACGGTGAAGGAAAACATCGTGAGGAAACCTGCATACCATAGCGATTTATAAACAAAAATAAAAAAATCTATGGTATGTAAAGTCCGCTAACCCCTACTAGGCCAGCGTGGTGGATTATACGGCCTAACCACTCTCAATCGTACTCTCGATTGTAGAGGAGGCCCGTGCCCTGCAGTGGGACGTATATAGGCTGATATAGTATTCAGGTCATACTTAACGCTGGTCTAGTATGGGGTGGCGGTATTCAAAGAAATTCTAGTAAAATCTTGCAGGTTCTCATATTTTCCTTGAGTGAGACAATTACCAATTTATAAACAAATCTGCTACCGAGATGGCAGACGATACAGATAGAGTAACAATTTACTGGACAGTGGTACACAGTTTCACAGAAAAACAACTATAACCACTTTACTACAATAGCTAGGTAAGATATTATGTCTATCTTTGTTTATCAAATCATAGAAATGTTTCAATATAGTAATGGTAGCTATTTTAACTTCTTGTTAAAGATTGATACGATATAGGGACCCGCTGTTAGTCCACCACGCTGGCCTAGTGCTTGTTGACGGGGTTAGAATTTCTTGGACAGAACTATTAGATAGGTTTCCTCACGATGCTTTTCTTTATGTGATTTTATTTATCTATACATGTGAGACCAGTATGCCGTGCACCTGATGGTGAGGGATACGACTGCTCATGGACAGTAGCAAAACCAAACAAAACAAAACATGAATAACAAACTAACTCTTTGTAATGCTAACTATTAAATTATCTGTATCAGCCCATATACGTCCCACTGCAGAGCACGGGCCTACTCTACAATCGAAAGTACGATTGAGAGTGGTTAGGCCATATAGTCCCCCACGCTGGCCTAGTGCGGGTTGGCGGACTTACATACCATAGAAATTCTTATAAATCGCTATGGTATGCAGGTTTCCTCACGATGTTTTCCTTCACCGTTTTAGTGCGTGGTGATTGACTGTCAATACACACTTTTCACAATTAAATTATCTAAATGAACTAAATATTACCTTCCCCTTTTTGTCTTTCTTTGCCATTGTGTAAAACTAATTAATTTTATATCAAAAATATCTGTAAATGATTTCAAAGAATTGATAAATACGTCAGCATTGGTCAGCATGTGACGTCAGCTTTGACGTACAAATGACATATATTAGGAAAGGTCTATCAACGGAAAAGGTTTATTGCATAACTTGTAAGGCATGAATTTAATATACAGTGTATATCAAGAAGCTTGTGTATATCGTGCGTGGTGGCCAGTACCAGGGCACACCTCTGACTTTTCGGAGTCATGTGTGTATTGATAGTCAATCACCACGCACTAAAACGGTGAAGGAAAACATCGTGAGGAAACCTGCATACCATAGCGATTTATAAAAAAATTCTATGGTATGTAAGTCCGCCAACCCGCACTAGGCCAGCGTGGTGGACTATATTTTATATTTTTATATTTATATTTTATATTTATTTATTCAGATTCACCATCGACAGTTACACATAATTATACAATAAAATATGGTTGACTAAATACACTGGACATTGCGTACTATCATTAAAGGTGAATACAACATTCTTGAAAGTATTGTGGAAACAGATTATTATAATAGTTTAGCATGCAGTATTAATTTTTAAATTATAACGGCAATTTAAAACTAACATTAACTTGACTATATAGCCTAACCACTCTCAATCGTACTTACGATTGTAGAGTAGGCCCGTGCCCTGCAGTGGGACGTATATGGGCTGATACAGTATATCGATACAACTACCGAAAACGAAGCCGTGTGGTAGTTTTAGTGATTTCAGACACAATGTAACTAAAAATGTTGTAAAAGCGACATTTTCGTTTTGCTGACGTATTTGGGTGGTAAATACATCAGTTATTTCTAAAAATAATAAGCTATGGTATACACGCAAGGGCTTAAATTATTATTTTAAGCAAAAACTATGGATTTACCACCCAAACGCGACGATATTAAAAAATGTCACAAAAATAATTGTCGCGTTTTTCTTTGAATTATTTAGTTACATTGTGTCTGTAGTCACTAAAACTACCACCCGGCTTCGTTTTCGGTTGCACTTTTGATTTAACCTGTATAGTTAAGTACTTTACTGCTATACTATATCAGCCCATATACGTCTCACTGCAGGCCACGGGCCTCCTCTACAATTGAGAGTACAATTGAGAGTGGTTAGGTATACACCACGCTACTAAGATACAGTAAGTAAAGTTCACGTTTATCACGAGTGCAAAAGGTATGTTGGTATGTAAAGCGATGTGACCGCGAGGTTTTTAATTGCTTATTAATCATTCATTACACTGTAGTGTCGAAATACGCTGAATCACTTATTGTTAAGTGGAAGAAATATTTTTTCCACAGTTTTTTTTATTTCAATCTATGGCGAGACGAGCAGGCCGTTCGCCTGATGGTAAGCGATACGACTGCTCATGAACAGTAGCAAAACCAAACCTTGAATTACAAAGCAATGCTTGGCATTCCACTGCGCTCGCCATCCTGAGACATGATGTTAAGTCTCAATATGTCCAGTAGTTAATCTAGCTACAATGTCCTTTAATCCGAAACACAACAGTGAATTATACTGCTGCTTCACGGAAGAAATAGACACCACCAGTAGACCACCACATAAACATAAATTCGCCTTTTTTCCAGAAAGCTGTTGTATGTTGATTTCCTCACGATGTTTTCCTTCACCGTTTTCGTTTGCGTGGTGTTTGACTATCAAGGGCCCTACTATATAAATCCGAAGTTCGAATCTTCGTGACGTTTTTCGTTTCGAAACCTACTCTGTAACACGAAATTCGAAACTTCGGATCGAAGAATGAATGATTCGATTATATCGGCAATCCGAACATTTACATTTTTATTTCCTATATTCATCCGAAACGAAGTTCGAAACTTCGGACGAACGAAGTTTGTGACGATACGTATGTACCTACTCTGCAAATGTTCGTATTGCCGATATATTGGAATAATTCATTCTTCGATCCGAAGATTCGAACTTCGTGTTACAGAGTAGGTTTCGAAACGAAAAACGTCACGAAGTTTCGAACTTCGTTTCGGATTTATATAGTAGGACCCCAATACACATGGTAAGTTAGAGGTGTGCCCTGGGATTGGAACCCGCGACCACGGTTAGCACGCGGAATAGGTTGGCAGCCGCGTCTGGTCTGTTTATCATCAGACCACCACGCACTTACTAAATTTCAATTAATATAAACAAATCAACTTTTTTCATATATAATATAAAAAATTGACTGCCTCGTTGGCGTAGTTGTGTTACGGTACGATTACAAAAGCTGGGATCTCGGGTTCGAATCTCAGGTCGAGCAAAGTGATATTGGATTTTACTATTTTATCAGCCTAGAGTCACGGATTTGTGCCCGTGATTGCGATAGGCTCGCCACCTATCACATCGTGGGACGGAACATACAAAGCGAAACGTGGTTGTCCTGACACCACTGCTTACCCCTCCCGGGGAAAAGGCATGAGTTGTTTTATAATTAAAAAAACTTGAGAGGTGTCAAGAGACACCCGGATGAAACGAAGTTCCTTTCGATTAATTAGTGAAGGAATTGTAATAAAATTTTATTTTCTATTAAGTTATAATATATTTGTTTTATTATTAACAAATGTAATGTAATATAAACTTAATCATTCGTATAGTAGTAATTATTGGCAAAAAAGGCAAATGCAGGGTTGATGATTGACAACAGGGTAACAAACTAAAATTGTAAAAAACGATTGTCAAATGTTTTAAAGTATCGTCACAACCTTTGGTCTTATTTTTTTCCGTCTAGCCCCCTTTCGAACGCGCGATAAGGAACTTCGTTCCAATTTACAATATGCGCCTTAAAACAAATTGCAAATTGCGCACTACACAAAAATAATCAATGCTTGGTACAGCTTTTGAACAAGTTGGTCGCATTTACAATTTGAAGTGACATTTCTGAACATGGGTTTTCTCGAAGACCGGGACTTGAATGATGTGCCTACAATTCCCGAATATTTTAAGGGAAAATGTGTCTTCATTACTGGCGGTTCTGGTAAAGATTTTTAAATTACTTTTAATATTTTTAGAGGTAAAAACGAGACCCTATGCCCTAAGCCTCCGCTGTTTGTCTGTCTGTCACCAACTTATATCTCATAAACCGTGATAATGAGAAAGCTGAAATTTTCACAAATTATGTATTTCCGTTGCTGCTATAACAAAAAATACTAAAAATAAAAAAATATAATTTTTTGCTCCATATTAATATCGGTAACAGGAAATGCTTAAAAATTTTCACAGAATATTTAGTTGTAACCTTTCAAAATACAAATTTAAAAAAATAAAGTAAGTAAATATTCAAGGCGGGTTCCATACATCAAACGTAATTTTAAGCGTTATTTTAGACCTTTTGATGAATATAATTTAAAAAATGGAGTCATATAACTTACGTATAATGACTTGACAGCCTCCTTGGCGCAATTAGTCGCGGGTTCGATCCCAGCCCCGAGACAAACATTCCATCCATCAGCCAAAGGAAGTCCACTGCTGAACATAGGCCTCCCCCAATGATTTCCACGAGACAAACATTCGTGATCCACAAATTTATTTCAAGTCTGGGTGTTTATGAGACCGAAAAATCTTTCATAGTTTCTAATACCCACGACACAGGACTCAATTTCAATATGGCGTCAACACGTTTGTACGTTGTACAACACCATTGGCTAACTCCGATACAAATTATATCCAAGGCGTCAAGGCGTTAACTATTGTAGAGAGAGAATAGATTGTAACTTGGCTAAGGGACCAAAACTATTCATGTGACTGTTAGGTTTTGTTATTACAGAACATACATCAATCAGTTACAAACTTATATGTGTCAATTAAACTACCGAAATAATTAAAAGTAAAACGAATACATACAAAGATTAAGGGTCAAATCCGGCTTCACCTCGACACAGAATACTAAACCAGTGATTCTCAACCACTGTGCCGCGGCACTTTTGTGTGCCGCCAAATTTCAAAAGTGTGCCGCCAAATTTTGCAAATATATAATAATGTTAATATTATTAAATTATATCAGTTAAAAAGAAAAGTATTTTTAATATGAATATGTATTTAAATCCACAAAAAAGTTTATTATTTTATTATTTGCTTTGCAACGCGTTTTTTCTTAGTGCCAAATTGTGATGAAGCGGCGTGCATAGCAATAGGAATATGTCTCAAGGCGCTCTTTGTGTGCCGCCAAATTTTGAAATCGTTAAATATGTGCCGCAACAAAAAAAGGTTGAGAATCACTGTACTAAACTAACAGAAGTCAAGCTTCATACAAAGCGCGCAAAATCAACGCACACATAGACAGCGTTCACCGACACGATATTCGAAACCAGTCGAGACCACTGCGAGAGCGAGTTTCAACCTTTACGCGAATGCCGAGCGTAGTGTGAGTGTGGGAACAAAAGTCAAGTACATACACAAGCTTGACTTCTGTTAGTATTCGGTGACCTCGATGCATTCACTCCAACACAATTTATTAACATTAACACAAAGTTTTAATGTTTTGACTGCCTCGGTGGCTTAGTTGTACTACGGTGTGATTGCACGATGGTCTTGGGTTCAAATTCCGAGTCGGACAAAGTGATATTAGATGTTTTTCATTATAAGCTCGGTGTCAGGAATTTGTGCCTGATATGGCGATAGGCTCGTCCCCTATCACATCGTTGGACGGACCAGGTGAAATGTGGATGTCCTAGTGGAACCTCTGCCTACCCCTTCTGAGATAAAGGCGTGAGATTATGTATGTATTTATTTAACATAAAGTTTTTATTGGATATATTACTGCTGGTTTACTGGTCTCTTATATGTGAAAACCCGCCTGGGTAGGCACCACCGCAATGTCTATTCGTCCAGCCAAACAGCAGTGTAAATGCACTGGTGTGTTCTCGTTTGAAGGATATTGCAGCCAGAGTAAGATTTTTACACAATCTTGCCTTTCTTTGTCACGTAAATTCGGTGTTTTATAACATTACACTGGTGGTCGGTCTCTCATATGTAAGAGGCTGCCTGGGTGGGTACCACCGCAATGTCTATTTCTCCCGTCAAACAGCAGTTTAAATGCACTGTTGTGTTTCGGATTGAAGGACATTGTAGCCAGAGTAACTATTGGACATATTGAGGCTTAACATCTTATGTTTGTGGATGCCGAGCGCAGTGGAATACTAAACATTGCTTTGCAATTCAAGGTGTTGTTTGGTTTTCCTACTGTTCACGAGCAGTCATATCGCTTACCATCAGGCGAACGGCATGCTTGTCTTGCCATTCATTGCAATAAGAAAAACTGTTAGCCTTGCGACAATAGATGTTTTTTTCTTTATTTAAAAAAAAGTTTCTGATACACAAAATACTTGATTTTAGTGTGGTGTCAGGACTATGTATGTGACTATTGGTTGTATTTATTTTCATTGCAGGTTTTCTGGGAAAGATATTGATAGAGAAACTCCTTTACTCATGTTCCGATTTGGACAGAATTTTCCTGCTGATGAGGACCAAAAAGGGGGTTGAACCACGGGAAAGACTCGATAAGATTTACTCAGCTGGGGTAAGTTCATATCTAATTTTGTCAGTGGTAGTCATTGAGAGAGTATACTAGAAGGGACACTGCATACAAAATGTTTGTAACAAAATGGAAGGTACCGTACCGCTCCTTTTATTTCTGTCTCTGTCACGCCTACGCAGTAACATTATCTTCTCTCTCGCTTCACTGTGTACCCGTGTGCACGCACAATATGCAGAGATTTTGTTCCCGATGTCCGCTCTAGTATAATACCTCAATAGTGGTAGTGGGTATTCGAATTTGGTTGGAATCGAATCGTCCAACAGTTCCATTGGGATTAACAATTGTTTTTTACATATTCTTGAATATATGAAAACTATTTGATAGTGAGGGTTTTATTCATAAATAGTTTCACTACCTATTAATAAATAATTATAATCTATAAACTAATATAAAGCTGAACAGTTTGTTTGTTTGTTACCTATAATCTTACTACTGGCACGAATTGAGAACTTATTTTTTTATTGGATTGAGGTCATTTATCGAGAAATGCTATAGGCTATATTTTTTTGTATTGTATCAGCCCATATACGTCCCACTGCAGGGCACGGGCCTACTCTACAATCGAAAGTACGATTGAGAGTGGTTAGGCCATATAGTCCACCACGCTGGCCTAGTGCGGGTTGGCGGACTTACATACCATAGAAATTCTTATAAATCGCTATGGTATGCAGGTTTCCTCACGATGTTTTTCTTCACCGTTTTAGTGCGTCGTGATTGACTGTCAATACACACATGACTCCGAAAAGTCAGAGGTGTGCCCTGGGATTTGAACCCGCGACCACCGTGAACATGTTGGCAGCCGCGCCTAGTCCGTTTACCAACAGGCCACCACGCACTTATATATCATCATGCTATAACCTAGGTATGGAGGAAACAAGAGTGAAAAATCTAGGAAGCATGAGGATTTTTTTTATTCGTGGTCCTATTGGTCGATATTCTAAATCTAGTCGGAATTGAACATTCGGGTCGCCATTTTGAAAAGTGTATCTGCACCCGGGCGGAGTCCGGACGGATCTCTAGTAAATGATATTTCGAATTTATCATTGAATATCATTAACATAGGATATGTCCCTATTTGTTAAATTTCCTTCACCGTTCGTATCATTAGCGAATGTAGGATTAACGACGCCCTGGGCGAGACTTCTAAGGCACCCTATAAGTACTATCCAAATCTAATCGCAAGACAGTAAATAATTGAAAATATACATTAGGTTACGCTACATCCCGATATTCGGCGCTCTTTTGCACTGGATGGCGCTCCAGGGCCGTCTACCAACAACGCCCTACCCTAACACCAGCTCAGGAGCCCTAGTCTGTAATTCCGAAACGAAGTTCGGATGATCGCAGTTTATGACGATAAGAATGTACCTACTCTGTAAATGTTCGAATTTGTATGACGTACATCGTAATCATAAGCCTATAGTTACGACCATAAGTCAATAACGACCATAAGTATATGTTGGTACATTGGTATCGTATATAAAATTCGATCATCCGAAAATTCGATCTTCGTTTTGGATTTACAGAGTAAGGCCCCTGGTTCGAATGCTATATATGTGTAACTTGTATTTTGTAGTGTTTCGATCGCTTGAAGCAGGAGAAGCCAGATATATTCATGTCCAAAGTGAAGGTCATTCCTGGCGATGTAATGGAAATTGGACTAGGTGAGTTTAATCTTAATAAGCTTCGATCAAATATACACTAGATTATAAGTAAAACGGCTAGAGAAATAGTGTGTTCTTATTTGATTTTAGTGTGGTCCAAAACATAATACATCTTAATTTAAAGGAATAAGGTTTACTGTTACCTGAAGTTGATATATAAGACTTTTTGTTACATCTCGTACGTCGAAATACAAATGTATAAGTATAAGCAACCTAGGCCACTTACAGCGTGTGATTTTCTTCCGGACTCTGTGTCTAGTATATATTTGATCTAAGCACGATAATAGTGAGAAATGATGAACATTAAAATAGGCATTAGAAGCTTTTTTTTACAATGTTTTAACATCTCAATGGCCAACAGGACGCGGAGAATAAATCAATAAAAATAAATAAGAACTATGTTCCATGAAGTTCTGGGTTCGAATATCAGTCAGAGCTCCACATTTTTCAGTAAATTGATCGCTAATCTTGATTTTTTTAGCTCAGCATATACTCTAAATATAAGGTGTATAGAATTAATGAAAGTTGCAGTAGCTAGAGTCCCAATAGGCCGTGAAAACCTTAGGGGCCTCATTAACAAACTCGGAGCGAAGGATTAACTTTAGGCATTGGGCTAGAGAATTCAATCTATTATTATGAATAGCTAAATAGTAATGACTATATTCATAAAAATCTACATTCTTCAGCCTAACATGATAATCCTGTTACGGCAATCCACTGATTTTAAAAGTAAAAAGAACGGTCAAAATAAATTAGTCAATTTTAAAGTTTTGGGCTAAAATTTAATCCCTCGCTCATCAGAGTTTATTAATAAGGCCCAATAGGTATATGTCCAGTAGTGGGTAGTAGACTTCATATGACTGAAGACAATTATGAATATCTTGTTGACAGCCTCAGTGGCGCAGTTGGTTAAACTCCAGCTGTGAAACTCGAGGCCGTAGGTTCGATATCCGCGGTTAGAAAGTGTTTCTGTGATCCACAAATATATGTCTCGATCTTAGTGTGGGGTCAGGACTATGTATGTGACTGTTGGGTGTATTAATTACAAATTATTTTTTTATATTACAGGATTATCAGATGAAGATCGGGCTCTTTTAATAAACCGTGTTAATGTCATCTTTAATGTGGCTGCAAGCGTCAGGTGAGTTTAAAAACAAATATTAACTTCGTGAAAACATCAGTTTGTTCATTCCATCGCACTAGGCCAGGGTGGTGAATTATATGGCCTAACCACTCTCAATCGTACTCTTGATTGTAGATGAGTCCTGTGCCCTGTTATGGGAAGTGCATGGACTGATACAGATTGTTTTATTCCTTACCAGCTTAAAATTAAGCGGCCGAAAATTGGCAGGAGATCGTTGATCAATGTGCTATGTCTAGGGATTTTGATTTAAAAAATATTATTATTTAAAACAATAGGCTACGCTACTCAAAATCGTAAGCAATTATTTTAAAATCAGTTTAATAATAATCAAGTTAGAATTGTTTCAAAATTGGTGGTAGTAGTAATAGAAAAGGATGCCACTAACGTACTGTGACGTCATATTCCATAAAGCGCGTGGGTGCGAAAGAGACAGCGTGTGAACCTACTGCACTATTAAAAGTATTGATATCTTTGTCGTTTAACGACAAATTTGGTATTGTTTTCAAATAATGTTTGTTATAGATAATATGGATGTTTCAAAATGATATTTAAATACTGTTCAAAATGAAAAGTCCCTATTGTAATGGTACTCAATTTTTCAGTCCGCTGCGCAGATTTGTGTTATAAAAAAAAATGTTTTTGATTCCAGATTCGATGATACATTACCGTTCGCTACAAAACTAAATCTAAGAGGTACAAGGGAGGTTGTCGAGCTCTCAAAGGAGATGAAAGATCTTTCTGTGAGTAACTAAAGCATTTATTTTTCTACCTATAAGGAAGAATATAGTGTGACTGCAAACAAATGACTCTTTCCTCTACCCATCGTTTTACCTTCTCACTTCTCTCCCGATGATATTATAGAAATTCTTTTAAATCCCAAATATCCCTCTTACCATCCTTTTTCCTTCCTCCCTTTCTGATTTGATATCCAGCAACACATCCATGATCCAGCGTTCTGTATGTTCATGGGTTTGATCACTAACCATCAGGTGTCCTGTTTGCTTGTTTGCCGGATCAATGCAAAAAAACAAAGAAATTATAAAAGTTATTACTTCTTTTGTAATTTGGTACATAAAGGCCGAGGCATAAAGGGAATGGAGCTAAAAATATAATGGTATACTCATCATAATGACCAATTTCCTTTGGAGTAGCCCTGAAATTGCGATTAAAAAAACTGTTTCATAATTCTTCAGATCCAAAGATTATTTTTGTATGTAAAACGTAATATAGAGAATATCCAGACTGCGGCTGAAAACGAAGCCGGGTGGTAGTTAGTGACTTCAAACACGACGCAACTAGACATTTTTATTTGTTATTTTTTTCCTATCGTCGTATTTGAGTATTGAATACATAGTTTTTCCTAAAATAATATTGTACACACCCTTATTTTTAAGGACGCTATGGTACGCAAGGGATTAAATCTTCTATACATATAAATAAAATTGAAGTGTCTGTTTGTAAAGTGAAAATAAATAAAAATGTCCAACGATATGTACGTTATATACACGATACCTATAACGAAAATGACCTTAGATTTTTTTTGTCTGTCTGTCTGTCTGTCTGTTTGTTCCGGCTAATCTCTGTAATGGCTGGACCGATTTTAACGGGACTTTTTTGTCAGGTAGCTGATATAATAAGGAGTAACTTAGGCTACATTTATTTTAGAAAAAGTTAATACAAAAAACTGAAAATAAATGTGTAACGGGAGTTTACCGCCGCTCGCTAAGAGATGGCGCCACCGTAGAATTAGATCGCGGTATGGTTTCGTCACAAAGGTTGATAATTAAAATAAAAGTGCAAGAAACAAAAAAAAACTAAATGAACTAATTAACTTTTTTGTTAAATTCCACGCGGACGAAGTCGCGGGCACAGCTAGTTATTAATAAAAAATAAATCGTTTTTCTTTCTGAAATTTTTTGTTGCATTGTATCTATATACCCTGAATTTTTTCTGAATTTTTTTGTTGCATTGTATCTATTGTATCTATATCTATATGATTTTTGAGTGTATTTATATTTTTTTGTTCAGGCCCTGGTTCACATTTCTACGTCATATTCGAATACAAATACTGACCCTGTGGAGGAGAAAATATACCCCCCTCATGCTGATTGGAGGGATACCATCGAAATCTGCGAGACTCTAGACGAACATACTGTCAGAGTACTAACACCTAAGTAAGTAATATACATTTATTGCAATGTATGGCGAGACGAGCAAGCCGTTCGACTGATGGTAAGCGATACGACCGCTCATAAACAGTAGCAAAACTAAATAACACCCTGAATTATAAATCAATGCTTGACATTCCACTGCGCTCGCTATACTGAGACATAAGTCTGAGGCTTGACTATGATATGTCCAGAAGTTATTCTGGCTACAATGTCCTTCAATCCGAAACGCAACAGTCCATTTACATTACTGATTGGCGGAAGAAATAGACACTGCAGTACCTACCCAGGCGCCACTCACATATGAGAGACCAGTAACGTAGTAGTTTAGTTCGTTTGCAACGTCTTTTGAATGCAGTTTGAGCGAAGAAGTTAAAACATTAGTTATCTAAAATAATAATTTTGACAGCCTCCATGGCGCTGTTGATTAGACACGGACTGTGAAACGAGAGGCCGCGTATTAAACCATGGCATCGAGGCAAATATTTGTGTCAACCATGGGTATTATGTTTGTGTCTGTGAGACCAAAAAGTCTCGTAGTATCTGATACTTAATAGGTTTTAAATTAATGTATAAGGCCATTAATATCACATGGATTGCATATATTCAAGACTATGTTAAAAAAAAGTCCTAAAGCTCAATGAAACTGTAGGTCGATTCGAATTCCCTCGTCCAACATTGGACAAATATTTGGTGTCCAATTACAAATATCTGATCCAGTACAGTACTTGTCTCCAGGTATCTCGGGGAACTGCCCAACACCTACACATTTACCAAACAATTGGCCGAGCACGTGGTATATGAGGAGAGGGGTCGACTTCCAGCTGTCATCATCAGACCTTCAATTGGTAAGAATTTAAAATTAAACCCCCTTATTCATAAGGACTTAACGTAGTTTTTAAATGCTGTTAATGAGCCGATTAAAAACGTTATTCATACACGTCAAAAACACTAATCAGCTACTTAACAGCTCATTATCATCGCATCGCGTAGTTTCTAGTAGTAGTGTAAGCCCACTGAGTTTGTTTCGCCGGGTCTTTTCAGGAAGGTCCGCGTTAGTTTCGGTGGTAACATTAAACCGTTTTAATAATGCGTATGGTCCACTAATAAATTCAATTTAATTTGATTAACGTAAATTATTTATTTCTTTGAAAAACAAATTATTACCATAAAGTAGTAACTAATACTTTAAATAAAATATTAATAAGAAATTAATTAAATAAATTCTGCCCTTTCTTTCTCCTTCTTTTATATCCATCCAAAGGTTGTCTGGTAGAGATCGCTTGATAGCGATAAGACCGCCTTTTGTACTTTCAACTGATGTTATCTCTTTATATTGTGATGTTCTATTTGCTTGTGTACAATAAAGATTAAATAAAATAAATAAATTAAAGCAAAAAATAATTTAAATAATACTAAGTACTTTTAAAATGAACATGGACAAAACGAAGATCATGTCGAATGTCCATGTTGTGCCCACCCCCATCGGTGTTGGGGGCTCGACTCTCGAAGTTGTTGACGAATATGTCTATTTAGGACAAGTGGTCCGGTTAGGCAGGTCCAACTTCGAGAGAGAGGTCAATCGTCGAATCCAACTCGGTTGGGCAGCGTTCGGGAAACTACGCGACGTCTTCTCGTCCAAAATACCTCAGTGCCTTAAATCGAAAGTCTTCGATAGTTGTGTGTTGCCAGTGATGACTTAAGGCACCGAGACGTGGCCTCTCACTATGGGCCTTATTAGGAAGCTCAAAGTCACTCAACGAGCTATGGAGAGGGCTATGCTCGGGGTTTCCCTACGAGATCGAATCAGAAATGAGGAGATCCGTAGGAGAACTAAAGTAACCGACATAGCCCACCGGATTAGCAAGTTGAAGTGGCAATGGGCAGGGCACATAGCGCGGAGATCTGATGACCGATGGGGTCGGAAAGTGCTCGAATGGAGGCCACGTAGCGGAAAGCGCAGCGTAGGACGTCCACCCACAAGATGGTCCGACGACCTGGTAAAGGTCGCGGGACGTCGCTGGATGCAGGCTGCCTCCAACAGGTCTCTGTGGAAATCATTGGGGGAGGCCTATGTTCAGCAGTGGACTTCCTTTGGCTGATGTATGGATGGATGGAAGTACTTTTAAAAAATATTTTGTATATAGAGATTAAGTTCTAGGTGTATTGACTTGTCATAAGAGCTCTTTAATTGCCTACATGACCAATAAATACAGTTCATTTCAAATCCATTTCATTTCATCACATTCCAAATGGCCAAGATCCTTGTTTAAGCAATATTTAAGCAGAAATGGCAGATGTCTGTCAGCTAGACGTGTGATATTACTGTTAAGTAAATGTAATCACTTTTTCTGTGAAGTGGCAACATTCGAAATTCAATTTTTGGTCTGTGGACTTATTAGTTAAATTATGTAGACTAAACCATTATGAATAACAAAACTAAATGAACTTTTTATCTCCTCTTAATATGATTTAAGTAATTTACATTTATGTGACTGCCTCAGTGGCCGACTAGTACCATGGTACTGTTATATACTTAAGATGCAAGACAAACCCTCTCCACACAAAACTGCACATATGCACTTTTGTGTGGATAAATAGTAAGACGGCGCAAGCCGGGGGTTCAATCATATTCTATATTCTTTCGCGACCGGGTGTCTGCCAGTTACCATTTCTATCTCTAATTTTGTATGTGTCATTGTTATAATTATTATAAACGAGTGTAAAATTAAATAAAGTTTTGTTTTAAAAAGAGAATTTTTAAATCTCGTATAACAGTACGATTGCATTATTGACGTCTCGGGTTCGAATCCTGGGTCAGGCAGAGTGATGTTGGATTTTTCTATTAACACGTTCAACGCCAGGACGGTCATTGGTGACCGACACTAGATCATCCTAATTGATACTTTGAAAAATCATAAATTTTGCCAAATTGCATGTTTTGTTTTTTTTTATTAATGATTAAATAAAACATATGTTTTGTTAAAACCGGCACTGTTTTATCGAGATATTGTGCGTCGGCCACCAGTGAAAACCTTACATTTTTTCTTAGCGTTGAACGTGTTAATTTATCAGCCCGGAGTCAGGAATGTGCCTGATATGGCGATAGGCTCACCCCCCATCACATCATGGGACGGAACATACAAGGCGATATGTAGACACATCTATCTACCCCTTATGGTAAAAAGCTAGGACTTCTAGATATGTTATAATTATAACAATAGCACAAAACACCGAAAAGCGACACAGTCTAACCATCACTTAACACACAAGTAAAAATTATTTATGGAAAATAATCCTGTTTTCTTTTCTTTTCAGTGATATCCAGTTTCTTAGAGCCAGTAAAAGGTTGGATAGACAATTTTAACGGTCCAGTTGGTTTGTTAGTCGCTAGTGGAAAAGGTTTGTAAATATAAACACTAGACTTATTCATAGAAAATTTAAAACCTATTTTAGTTACTCATTTATTGTCAATTTAAAACGTGTTGTAGTAATTGAATGTTTTGTCCCTTTAAAGTGAATATCATTGAGTTTCACAACCATTGACAGCCTCCGTGGCGCAGTTAAGACGGCTGTGAAACGAGAGGCTATGGGTTCGATCCCCGCAACGAGACAAATTTTGTACCACAGGTATTTGTTGATGCGATGCCATGTTCCGTACATTCGTCGTTTTGTTGGAGTATAAAGGAACCCCCCCTGGTATTTGAACCGCGACTACCATAAATATGGTGGCAACCACGCACATATTTTGATTCCCAATCTTCGATCAAATATACACTAGATTATAAGTAACGGCCTAAAAACAAGAGAAATAAGAGCACAAATAAGCGTGTGCTCTTATTTGATTTTAATATGGTCCAAAACATTATGAATCTTAATTTAAAGGAATAAGGTTTATTGTTACCTGAAGTTGATTATAATTTAAGACTTTGCTACATCTCGTAGTTTGAAATTCAAATGTATAAGTGTAAGCAACCTCGGCCACTTTTGGCGTGTGATTTTGTTCCGGACCCTGGGACCCTACTACATAAATCTGAAGTTCGAATCTTCGTGACGTTTTTCGTTTCGAAACCTACTCTGTAACACGAAGTTCGAAACTTCGGACGAACGAAGTTTGTGACGATACGTATGTACCTACTCTGCAAATGTTCGTATCGCCGATATATTAGAATAATTCATTCTTCGATCCGAAGATTCGAACTTCGTGTTACAGAGTAGGTTTCGAAACGAAAAACGTCACGAAGTATCGAACTTCGTTTCGGATTTATATAGTAGAGCCCTTGTATCTAGTATGTCGGGTATATCAAGACTGCTACCGAAAACGAAGCCGGGTGGTAGTTTAAGTGACTACAAACACAATGTAACTAAAAATTTCGCAAAGAAATTTTTATTATTTTTTGAATATCGTCGATTTTGGGTGGTAAATTCATAGTTTTGGCTAAAATAATAATTTAAAGCCTTGCGTACCATAGTGTATTTAAAAATAAAATGGTGTACACTATTATTTAAGAAAAATCTATGTATTTACCACCCTTATACGACAGAAAAAAAATCGTCACAGTTTTTTGCACAATATTTAGTTGCATTGTGTCTGAAGTCAAACTACCACCCAGCTTCGTTTTCGGTAGCAGTCTTGATATACCCTGTATATTTGATCGAGTTCCCAGTCCTTTTAAAACACGATATAATCCTTACAGGTATAATGCGAAGTATATACTCAGATCCAAATTTAATAGCTGATTATATACCAGTAGATGTTTGTGTTACTACCATGATTACAGCTGCTTGGGCGAGAGGAACGACCAGGTAATATAGTCCAATAGTCATATACATAGTCCTAACCTAGTACTAAACAAGTCTTGTATACCGGGTATATCAAGACTGCTACCGAAAACGAAGCCAGGTGGTAGTTTTAGTGAATACAACTACAAATTTGGAACTTAACAATTTTTATATAGCCCAACCCGCACTAGGCCAGCGTGGTGGACTATATGGCCTAACCACTCTCAATCGTACTTACGATTGTAGAGGAGGCCCATGCCCTGCAGTGGGACGTATATGGGCTGATACAGACAGACAGACATATCGAATTTAGGTGGTAAATCCATAGTTTTTGCTAAAATAATAATTTATACTCGTGCGGACCATATTATTATTTTAGGAAAAACTATGGAATTACCACCCAAATACGACGATAGGAAAAAACTACAAAATCAATTCGTCACGTTTTTTGCAAAATTTTTAGTTGCATTGTTTTAAAATTTGGTTTAAAATCCACCACCTGGCTTGGTTTTCTGTTATAAAGATAGAGCGCATATACTCGTAAACAAATATCAGCCATTAGAAGGACAGAAAAACGCCCGGCACCACCATTTTTTTCTACGTTTTTGAAGTACCAGCGCTCCCTCTATAATCTATATTAAAAATACTTTTACAGCCGCTGCCAATAAACAATCCCAATCCAAAATTTGCGGTTTGAGATTGGCAGCTCAATCTTTTTTCTGATACTATATTGCCAATAATCAATCTCAGCAGTGAAAAAACTATGGCAACATGGTAAATGACAAATCGAAAAGTAGAAAACAATCCAGATTGACTTCAATCTAATTTTTTCGATTGATTATTGGCATCGGCCGTTAACGAACAAACAGGTCACCTGATGGTAAGTGATGTAATTGAAAATATTATGTCGAATCCATTAAAATGTTGTACATAATTTAGATTCAGTCATTTTTTTCATTTACCATCGAACCCATAAACATCCATTACGTTTGTATCATGTATCTTACTGCACCATCAAATAGGAACGGGAAAAGGAAAAGTGTAATGGGCATCCGACAATCTTTTGTTTTAACTCATAAAACTATTTATACTTTCTAGAATATCACCCTCTTATGATAAAATAGTATACAACTGCGCCGCTAGTAAATTATACATACATTAACTCACGCCTTTTTCCCAGAAAGGGTAGGCGTTACAAATGTTGCCTTACGGCCGGTTTCTATAATCTATCCATCTTTAACGAGGGATTTGTTTAAAAATCTCGATACATTTTTTTCTTGAGTAAAGAAAGACAGAGATATTTAGATAAGGTGCATATATTTATACATATCTAGGCAAGATAATATTGTATGTCTATCTTTGTTTATTGAAGCATACAGTGGTATCGACATAGTAACGATATCCATGATAACCTCTTGTTAAAGATAGATAGGATATAGAGAACGGCCGTTAATAACTAATGAGATCAATTAAGAAATGTAACTTAACACTATAACTTATTTGAGAAACTGTGGCCCCAAACTAAGCGCAATACTTGTATTTTGTATACATATTTATTTAATTTATTTATTTAAATGCTTTATTGTACACTAAATTAACCTAATTACAGAAAATTATATTATATAGTGGTACAAAAGGCGGTCGTATCGCTCGAGGCAATCTCTTACCGACTACCTTGGGATGGACAGTAAGAGATGGAAAAAAGGAGATACATACATAAACATACATACATAAACTCACGCCTTTTTCCCAGAAGGGGCAGGTAGAGGTGCCAGGACACCCACATTTCACCTTGTTCCGTCCCACGATGTGATAGGTGGCGAGCTCGCCATATCGGGCACAAATTCTTGACTGGGCTGATAATTAATAGAAAAAACCAATATCATTTATATTGACTGCCTCGGTGGCGTAGTTATACTAAGGTAAGGATGCAAAGCTGAGGTCTCGGGTTCGAATCCCGGGTTGGGCAAAGTGATATTGGATTTTTCTATTCATTATCAGCCCAGAGTCAGGAATTTGTGCCCGATATGGCGATAGGCTCGCCACCTATTATTGTGGGACGGAACATACAAGGCGAAATGTGGGTGTCCTGGCACCTCTGCCTACCCCTTCTGGGAACAAGGCGTGAGTTTATGTATTTATGTATGTATGTATATACCTTATAAAGCTATTTATTGTTTCAAGACTATCACCTTCTGATGATATACCAGTATATAACTGTGCGGCTGGTAAATTATACAATGTTACATACGGGGATGTAGTGGAAATGGGGAGGAAATTGGCCATCGAAACACCCCTAAATGACACACTATGGCGAGTCGGCGGGAATATTACTACATCGAGGACTATACACTATGTTAAAGTATATATCTCAATATTTATTTGCATTTATAAATATATTGGTTGTAAAAAAAATGTATGCAATATGTAATTTTGCATGCCATTTTTTGCTTAAATGTGGCTGTGATGTTATGTTTTGTATATTCAGCTTGTCTTACCTAATTTGCAAATTAAATAAATAAATATGTATATCTAATATAAAAGAAACAAAATAATCTTAAGAAATAACTTTTCGCATTAAAGCTAAAGTTGGAAATGAAATTTTTGATGGAAATAAAAAGTTTTCAGACTTTTGTTGGATTTCAAACAATATACAGGGTATCTCAAGACTGCTACCGAAAACGAAGCCGGGTGGTAGTTTTAGTGACTACAAACACAATGCAACTAAAAATTTCGCAAAGAAACGCGACAATTATTTTTTATGATTTTTCTAATATCTTAATTTTTGGGTGGTAAATCCATAGTTTTTGCTAAAATAATAATTTAAATTCTTTTATACCTTAGAGTATTTATAAATAAAATAGTACACACTATTATTTTAAGAAAAAAATGTATTTACCACCCAAATATGGAATACAGGAATAAAATTACAAAAAAAAATTGTCGCTTTTTTTTTGCAACTTTTTCTGTTGCATTGAGTCTAAAGTCGCTTAAACTACCACCCGGCTTCGTTTTCGGTAGCAGTCTTGATACACCCTGTATGTTAAAAAAATACATATATACGTATAATCATTTTTAGGTACTCCTTCTACACTTGCTACCGGCTGTTTTCGTCGACATCGCATTAAGGGCTATTGGAAGGAAACCTATGTGAGTAAAAAACATAAAAGGAAATATGATAATATTTAACTAAAAAACAATTAAAATAATTACACCCAACAGTCACATACATCGTCCTGACCCCACAATAATACACAACGCACCTTTAAATTATAGAGACATAATTAAAAAAAATATTTCTGGGAAACGTTCATTAAAGATTTGTAAAATAAGAAATCTTGTACTTATGGAAGATACATCTAGAATACCGAAGTACTCATATTTCTGTCTTTCATGCGTCAAGGTCCTTCTTTAAAACAGGTCGATGTAGATAGTCATTTAAGCCAATTTTATATGATTAAAACCCAAAATATTTTTTTTGGAGTAGGTTACTCAAATGCAAAGGTGCGACATTAAAAAACTACGAGAGACTTTTCGGTCTCACAAACACCCAGACCCGAGACAAATATTTGTTTTCACACATTTGTATATTTAAAGCTATTACAGCTGGCTTCTTATGCTTGGTGGCTTGATAGTAACGACCTAGACTTGGCTGCCAATCTATTTATCTTAGGGTTCAAATCCAAGGGTTCGTGCGGAAACCTGCAACCCATTGCGATTTATAAGAATTTCTATGGTATGTAAAGTCCACCACTAGCCCCATAAAACAGCCTAATGTAAATAGAAATAGGGTATATTTTAAAAAACCTACCTTTTTACCTGTAGAAGCTGTAATACGGCCGATTTGACAGTCAAGGGGATAAGAGGAATATTGGGGATTTGTAAGAACTTCTTTGGATTTGTAAGAACTTCTTTGATAGGTAAATTCAACCAGCCTGCATTAGGCCAGCGTGGTGGACTATATGGACTAATCACTCTCAATCGTACTCTAGATTGTAGAGACCAGTGCCCTGACTGACGTATATGGCCTGATACAGTACTATTTCCCAGGTTGGTGAAACTCCAACGTCGCATTTACATAGTGAATCTAGCTCTTCAATACTACATAGTCAAACAATGGACTTTCGCCAATGAAAAAATGATCCAACTTCGAAACAGCGTGAAAGCAGAAGACAAAGATATATTTAGCCAAGAAATCGAAGGAAAGGATGTTGAACACTTCTTCTACCAATCGTATCTTGGAGCGAGGAAGTATCTATTTAATGAGACGGATGAGGATTTAATCAAAGCTAGAGCTCATGCAAAAAGGTACGTCTTTTAATATATTGCTCGCTAGTTTATTGGTAGATCTCTCATATGTATGTATGTGTACAATCAATATCAATTCCCCCCAAAAAAACGGCAGTGTAAATGCACTGTTGCGTTCCGGTTTGAAGGCGAGACGAGCATGCCGTTTGCTTGATGGTAAGCGAGAGTATACGACCGCTCATGGACAGTAGCAAAACCAAATATCTTGAATTACAAAGCAATGCTTGGCTTTCCGCTGCACTCGCCATCTTGAGACGTAAGATTTTAAGTCTCCATATGTTCAGTAGTTACTCCAGCTAGAATGTTCAAACCGAAACACAACAGCATATTTACACTGCTGTTTAGAGAGAAATAGACATTGCGCCAATAAATATCCATAAAAATAAGTAATAATAAGTTTAAGATTAGAAAATGAAGTTAAATTCATACATTATTTTTATCGTGGGGTGCTTACAACAATTACTTATCCTCCAGCACCCTAGCTTTTTAATAATGAAATAAATGAATTTCTCTTTATTTTCTAATCTTAAACTCATTTCGAATTATTTTTACTTTATTAGCTTGGTATTGCTGATTGATAGACTGCCTCGGTGGCGTAGTTGTACTAAGGTACGATTACAAAGCTGAGGTCTCGGGTTCGAATCCCGGGTTGGGCAAAGTGGTATTGGATTTTTCTATTCATTATCAGCCCAGAGTCAGGAATTTGTGCCTGATATGGCGATAGGCTCGCCACCTATCACATTGTGGGACGGAACATACAAGGCGAAATGTGGGTGTCCTGGCACCTTTACCTACCCCTTCTGGGAAAAAGGCGTGAGTTTATGTATGTATGTATGATGTATGTAGTTTGGTATTTTATAAAAGCGTGTATATATAGTATTTTATGTATTTAAACGTATATAAATAACACATATAATTTAAATAGATGACCATGTCACTTGTAGTTAATTTATCCTAATAAGCATATTAATTTTGTTTTAATTTCATTACAGAATGTTATTCCTGGATTATTTCGTGAAATTCGTCTTCTATACCTACCTCGCTTCGTGGATCGTGCAGTTCGGTTTCTTTAAATTTTTCTGGCACTGTCTCTGGACTTAAATATATTAAATAATTGTTTATACTTTGTGTGTTTATTTTGCATTGCAATATTATTGGGTATTTTACTGTATTTTTGCAATCGTGCTTAAAATAACTGGAGAAACGTGGCCAAATTGCCATTTTCAGATTTGTAACTGCCTCTCATCGTACTCTCGATTGTAGAGGTTTTTTGTAGCGACCGCACATAAACAGTAGGAAAACCAAAGAACACCATGAATTGCTTAACATTCCACAAGCAATGCTTAACATTTCACTGTGCTCACCATCCTGAGACATATGTTAAATCTCAATATGTCCAATGACTTTGGCTACAATGTCACAATTAAACAGTGCATTTGCACTGCTGTCTAGCAAGAAAAATAGACATTGCGGTGGTACCTACCCAGGCGGCCTCTCACATATGAGATACCTACCACCAGTAAAATGTCTCAGGATGGCTCAGTGGAATATCTCTCAGTTCATTTCGCGCTATCGTATTTTGCGGTATACGCCCAACGCTCCATGCTTTAATATTGCGTTTGTCGTGTTTGGAGTTTGAATCCCGGCTAGTGAATTGTTTCGATGTGTGCATTGTTGCTTTGTGTGTCCTCTCCGAAAGTTTTTTAGTGATCTACATTGGATTTACTGTGATTTAGGAGATTTTAATCGGTAAGTTATTTTATTTTTTAATGTGGGTAGGTCAAAGAAAAGTTAAGTTTCCTTCACTGTTGAAGTTCGTGATTAATTTATTAAAACACATGACTCTTTAAAGTTAGTGGTGTGCCCTGGGATTCCAAACCTCAACCATTACCAACAGGCCACTACATACATAGTTGATGGAGTTGCAGTGGTGGTGGAAGTTGGTGTCAGGGCGGGTCAATAAACTAGATTTTATTTTTATTGCACTGAATGGCGACATGAGCATGCCATTCGCCTGATGGTAAGCGATACGACCGCTCATGGACAGTAGAAAAACCAAAGAACACCATGAATTACAAAGCAATGCTTAACATTCCACTGCGCTCACCATACTTACCACCAGACTTAACATCTTAAGTCTCAATATGTCCAGTAGTTACTTTGGCTACAATGTCACAATTGAACACAACAGTGCATTTACTTTACTGTTTGGCGGGAAATAGAGATTGCCGTGGAAACTACCCAGTCGTCCTCTCACATATGAGAATCCAGTCAGCTATACTAAATATGGAATAAATAAAACACAATTCTCAATTATTAATTTCGCAGTAAAGATTTTCTTCTCTGTTATTATTTTCGACGTACGTATACACATTTTCAGGTTGTCTGTCATATAAAGAATTTTCTCTGGTCACAGTAGAGCCATAGAATTCGTCTCTCCTTGCACTTGTATTGTCATCTCTCATTCTGGGCACAGGGACATTATAACTATCCCTTACTTCTGCATAATTTGGGTCGTTTAAGTTCTGAATCCTATCCCATTGAGGCGGGAAAGGGCTTGTAGGACTCTCATCTCCCAGAAGATTGTCGTACGTATGACTGGACGATGCACACTGAAAATACACCCAACAGTTAGTCAAATACAGGCAAAAGCAGGACTACAAGGTGGACGGACGATCTGGTTGATAAATAACAACCAAAAATCACATACACTAAGATCTTTCTCCTTCTTTTATATTCATCCAAAGATTGTCTGTCAGAGATCGCTTTTAAGCGATAAGACCGCCTTTTGTACTTTCAATTTATGTTATTTCTCTATATTATGATGATCTATTTGTTTGTGTACAATAAAGATTCAATGCACATAAACCCAGACCCGAAAGAAATATTTGTGGGCCGCACAAATATTTCTTTCGGTGCGGGGATCGACCCCGCAGCCTCTTGTTTCACAGCATCTAACTAAATGTGCCATGGAGGCTGGTAAGGTTGCAGGAAGTCGCTGGATGCAGGCAGTTTTCTTCAGGTCTTTGTGGAGATCCTTGGGGAGGTCTATGTTCAGCAGTGGACTATCCAAAGCTGAAGAGAGGGAGTTAGAACACGTCTCCCCGCAAAAAGTCTATCGTATCAGAAATTGCAAGACTTTTCAGTCCCCTAAATATTCGTCGAAGCGTTTTCTCGTTTCATAGTCGACATTTAACTAACATGCCATGACTAATAATGGTATTTGTACAATAATTAAACTTTCTGTCAACAAACAAGAATTTTCAAAATTGTTTCAAAATAATTTCAGTAACACTCCACTCAAGATGCACTGAGGTGTCGATGTCGAATCCCGGGACGAGCAAAGTGATTTTGGACTTTTCTATTAATTATCCGCCTGGAGGAATATGCCCGATATGGCGAAAGACTCGCCCCCTATCACATCGTGGGACGGAACATACAAGGCGAAATGTAGGTGTCCTGGTACCTCTTCCTAACCCTTCTGGAAAAAAGGCGTGAGTTTATGTATGTGTACATGTTTATATATTGGAAAATATTTAGACGACTTACTTTTCGAGCATTACTCCGTTTTATTATGAGACATGTTGCAATCAGTATTGTTATAAGAAGAGCACTAAAAACACCAATACCGACTCGAAAAACTGCACCTAAAATGAAATAAATTTCAATTACTGATATTATCATATAAAATAAACGAATCCAACAGTCACATAACTTAGTCTTTATCCCACACTATTATTAGGACTGTTTAAGTAAAAAAATAACCAATAGGTAAATTTAAAACAAAAAAAAATCTTAAAACCAAATTATAACAAATATACCAAATTCTAACATATTTTTAATGAACTGTGTAATCATTAAAATTAAAATGGAAATGTTAATATTATTACATTACGAATATAATTAAACCAATACATTTGGTTATAATATATGGACAGTTTTTTGTTTACAAATTCTGTGGGGCAATTAGCAATCGCAGAAATAAAGAGCATGCTAATGCTTAAAAAGAACAAGTTGTTGATGTTAATTTGAAATAGCAATAATTCCCATTACTAGTAATATGCTACGAACCAAATTTGATTGTTTTTTTCTCTGGTGATTCGTCAATAGTTTTTCTATAAAGTATTATACTTATTCTTTCATGATATTTTGATTTCCATCTAGTTTCTTTGCAGCCGAATGTTATAATACTCCGATGATCTTCGTGGCTGAGGGAGATTGTTGGAATGTCAATTTTAAGCTGCGCTCGATACTTAAATGTTTGTGAAGCTATTACTTCTTCTGCAAAAAAAGATACAGGGTGATATTTAAATATAGTATTTAATTTAAACCACATATTTCTTATCACTCCAGGTGAATTTGTACAAAATTTGGGAAAAATCCGAGATGACTTTATGTAAAAAATCGTGATTTTTATTTTTAACGATTTTCTTACATCCTATATAGATTCGAATATTTGTATCGCTTTGCTGTGAACTTCAATTTTTTCTTTGTAATTCAAGGTGATTGGTATAACTGTCCATGAGCGGTCGTGTCGCTTACCATCAGGCAAATGGCTCGTATCGCCTTACATTGCTATAAAATATGAAGGAACTAACGACATCTATGAGTGGGCATAAATAACTTACCGTTTTTCTGAACAGTGTATTTTACAGTGTTGTTATCCTCCTTTTTGATCATCCAAGTCAATGTCAAATTATCCTTATCCTCATATTCGTAATGTATAACAAGATTGTCTGTGTTACTAACATACATAAACCTTAAGTTTTTAGACAGCAAGCCTCCTAATCCTGCAACAGAAATTCCGATGTAAAGTCGAGTAATTAAATTAACACATACATACATAAACTCACGCCTTTTCCCAGAAGGGGTAGACACAGTTGCTACCAGGCCATTCACGTATTCTTATGTGTTCCGTCCCATAATGTGATAGGAGGCGAGTCTGTCACCATATCTGGCTTTCATGCCTTCGGGCTGATAATGAATAGAAGTATTCAATATCAATTCACCCAACCCGGGATTCTCAACCGAGAAGGCTTTCAAATCATACCGTAGTGTAACAGCGCCACGGAGGCATTTACATGTATAATAAACATTTGTATCATTGCTGTAATGTTTATAAGTTATACTATCCCCTTTTTCATAAAAAAAAACTAATTTATGAAAAAGAGTATAATATAACTTTTAATCAAATAATATCAACCACTAAAACATAAATTAGTTAAATTATTTTAAGAGGAGATAAAACGTTCAGGTTTTGTTATTCATAATGGGTTTTTCGTCATATTTTGACTAATTTTGCCACTTTACAGAAAATAAAATAATTTTATTAACTTGACAGTATCAGACGTTCAGCAGAAAAACTTCCGCCATTTTTATGCTTAAAATTTGCTTAAACAAGGGAACCGCGCACTTTAAAATTTGTCAGCTGTTAAAAAGCTGATTAGTGATTTTTGAAGTCTTTTAATAACCTTTTTTTAAAACCTAATATTAATGTTTTGAGAACCTACTTGTTCGTAATAAATTAGATAAATCATAAAAATATTTTAAAATGTTTTATTCAATATCCATTATCACGTGACTGACTGACATCACTGCACGGGCGGCTAGATGATAAACTCAGTTCATTTTTATAGATCGCGAGTAGTAATGGGAATTATAGCTATTTCAAATTAACATAACCACCTTGTACACAAGCCTTAGCATGCTTAACATTTTTGCTATTGCTAATTGCCCTTCACAGAATTTGTACACAAATTATCTAACTATATATTATAACCATTCTTCACATCTAAAATTACACACACAAACTTGACTGTTCAGTTTCTTCTTTAAATGGGTTCGTAAAATATCTCACTCCTTCATAGATTAGCTACACTTCATCGTATAAAAATATTGGCCGAACTGCTTTGTGAATCGCGAATCGTTAAATTTAGCTTATTTACTAATGTAAGTTGTGTTATCGACTTCACTTATGTTATTATCGACTTCATTTGCTATTTTGTGATTGCTATTATTATTTATTCCAACACATAACGAGACTCTGTTAGCGATCATTGACGCGGATTATTCTTTTTTAAGTGAAATAAATCTATTCGTTTTTATGTATGGCCTATCTACAAAATAAAAGGGGAAAATTTGTCAACATCCCTATTAGATATAATAAATACCTCGGGTATCTATTTCTGTTGGTTTTATTTCGGCGTACAAGTCTGTAAAGTCATTCGCTGTTTTATCGGGACAGTAAATATCACCCATATCATCTCGCATGTTTGTGTTCCGTATGGAGTTAATGAATCCTTCGTCGGTTGTATTCCAGTCTGAAATTAAATGGTAGGTATAAATAGAATAGTTTTTTTTACTTCTATGAATGGAGAGAGTCGAGACGAGTATGCCATTCGCCAGTAGTAACAGTAGCAAAACCAAATGCCTTGAATAACAAAGCGATGCTTGGCATTCCACGGCGCTCGCCATCCTGAGACATAAGATGTTAAGTCTCAATATGTCCAGTAGTTACTCTGGCTACAATATCCTTCAAACCGAAATACTACAGTGCATTTATACTGCTGGTTGGTAGGAGAAATTGATATTGCAATGGTACCTATCCAGGCGGCCTCTCTCATATGAGAGACCTACCAGTCAGAATAGTCGATATTTATAAGATATTTAATAAACCACCAGTAGCCTTCTAGGGCCCAAGCGCTTTTGAAATAACCGTAAATGAGTTTATCATAAATGCCAGAACGTTTTTAGGCCACGACCTTGATTACCGCCCAAGGACCTTATGAAAACACTTATTATTAAAAAAACATTACTATTTGGTATTTGGGTCGTAACAGTGGCGGATTTACATATTTGCCGCCAGTAGGCTATTCAAATTTTACCGCCCCAAGTTTGTCTTCTATAAATCAAAACAAAAAAAAAACACATTGGCTCAGATATGCCGCCCCCTAAAATCTGCCGCCCTAGGCTCCAGCCTACTCAGCTTATTGGTAAATCCGCCACTGGGTCGTAATGACTTCTTTCTTTACATGTCTTATGTCTCAGGATGACGAGTGCAGTAAAATGCATTGCTTTGTAATTGAAACTGTTATTTGGTTTTGCTACTGTATATGAGCGGTCGTATAGGTTACCATCGGGCGAACGGCATGCTCGTCTCGCCATTTAATGGAATAAAAAAATGTTTAAGATGCACTGGAATGTTACCTTCATTAGTTTTTTGACAAGAAATATTCAGCGTTTCTCCTTTAATATAATAATAATTGATATACAGAGGAGGTTTGACTCCGTCCGTGTCCACTACCTGATTGTTGATTTCTAACTTCCAAGAATCTGGAATCAGAAATATTTATGTTAATTCCAAGGTATTTACAATAACAATAAAAGAAAAAATAAAGAATATAACTTTATTATTGACCCAAAAAAGAAGAATAAACAATATATTCTCTAATGAGTCTGAATGGTACTTATAGTATTCTTACATATATACGTAACACTCTTACATACAGATTTATACTATAATTCATACAGGTACATACAGGGTATATCAAGACTGCTACCGAAAACGAAGCCGTGTGGTAGTTTAAGCGACTTCAGACGCAATGCAACAGGAAATGTTGCAAAAAAAGCGTATTTTTTTTTGTTGCTTTTTCCTATGACCATATTTGGGTGGTAAGTAAATTTTTTCCTAAAATAATAGTGTTTCCTAAAATTTCCTAAAATCCCTTTTATTTATAAATAATCTAAGGTATAAAAGAGTTTAAATTATTATTTTAGCAAAAACTATGGTTTTACCACCCAAAAATGACGATATTTAAAAATCATAAAAAATAATTGTCGCGTTTCTTTGCGAAATTTTTAGTTGCATTGTGTTTATAGTCACTAAAACTACCACCCGGCTTCGTATTCGGTCGCAGTCTTGAGATACCCAGTATATTAAAAGTTACAGATGGCCAATAATAACCCAAATTCAGCTTTGTGCTGAAATACAGTGAGACTGTAGAGGCAGTTAAAAGCTCTTTGTTGTAAGACACAATAATGTTTTTTTTAATTTACTTTTATTTACACGAATTACACACTGAAATAAACTATTTTTTACGGATTTTATCGCTAATTAGGTTTAATTTTTACATTGCTTAACTTCCCAACGCGACGTTTCGATAACTTTACAGCGTTCTTAGTCGCGGGGTGGAATACGAACCAACCTGGACTAGACCAGCGTGGTGGACTATACATATGTCTTAACCCCTCAATGTGATTGTAGAGCAAGTGCGTGCCCTGCAGTGTGACGTATATGGGCTGATACAGATACAGTAAATTTGAAATATCCCTAAATCAATTTGGGAATTCTGATATGATAGTTGATAAGACCATCGTAAAATATTTTCAAGTGATATATCTAGATAATCTTTACCAATAAAACATGTTGAATGCTTTCGGATGTTTGATGAATAGATTGTCATTATTATGCGTTACAGTGGGACGTATATGGGCTGATACTTTTAGAGAGATAGATAAAGGAAGAAAGAAGAAAGAAAAACAATTATTGTCGCAAGTCCAACAGGTAAAAACAAAAAAAATAAGATAAACATACAGGGCTTGGAGCAACATGTTTATATGTAAATGGCCAAACAACAAAGACCCCCCATCCAGCTTTATACTGCAATGCAATTTAACTGTACTGCAGCGCTGAATTTCAATGGGGGGTTCATTTAGGTGATAGTTTACTCCGTGCCATTACAAAATATAAAATAGACTCACCATACTTCTCTACATATGGTTTGAGCTTCAAAACAGTTCGTATGGTTGACAACATTCCTTTCTTATTCTGAGTACAGTCTATATATTTATTATCGGTTTCATTCGTCATTTTCATCCACATTGTGATTTCATCATTATATATAAAATCAGTTAAAACTGCCTCACCTGAAATTTGACTACGTATTACATACTTTAGCATAATACAGAACTTAAGGTTAAAAAAGGTTCTAGAGTGGAGGCCACGTACAGGCAAACGAAATGTCGGACGCCCGCCTACAAGGTGGACGGACGACCTGGCTAAGGTTGCAGAAAGTCGCTGGATGCAGATCGTTTCCAACAGTTCGATGTGGAGATCCTTGGAGGAAGCCTATGTACAGCAGTAAGTCAACTGCTCGCTATCCTGGCCCGCTCCTATGGCTGAGATGATGATGATGATGATGAACAAAATGTGAAGAGATAAAAACTCTTCGTATTATTTTGACAACAGCGCTTTCGGCGACAGCATACCATAGACGATCTTTTAAGTTTCTCGTAGTTTCTGATACAAGAGAAAAGACTCGTATCTTACTATGAGATCAGTTCTATGTGCCCGTTAGGAATATTTAAAACATTCTTCTTCTCAATAGTACACTCTTGACAGAGTTTTCGTGGTCATGTTTAGGCTGTTTTCTGGACAGCCGTTCTCGCGATGCGTCTAAACGTGTCCCGATGTTTAGCGAAGCAGGAGCATTTATTTACGGAAGTGTGCGTCGTGGGTTTAATTATATAATAATAAATAAATAACACCCTACAGTCACATACATAGTCCTGACCCCATATTGAAATAAAGTCTTGTGTCGTGGGTATCAGAAACTACGAGAGACTTTTCGGTCTCACAAACACCCAGACCCAGTGAGGGAATCGAACCCGCAGCCTCTCGTTTCACAGCCGGCATCTAACCAACTGTGCCACGGAGACTATCGGTCCAACATGTAGGAGTACGTCCCCAAGATCTTTTGTCTAATTCCATGGAATCCTCGTATCGACTTATGTTCCCAAAGAACTTGAACTTGAATTAATAAATAATACCTTCCAAATTAAAAAAACAAAGTAGAAAATCACTTAAACATAAAGCAGCAATGCAGATTATACTTCGGCAATCGGTTTTTCCTCGACAGCATGTCTATCGACAAAGGCCTCCTCTAGAGACTTCCATTTCTCCCTATCTGTCGCTACACGAGTCCAAAGTGGACCAGCGATTTGCTTAAAATCGTCTTCCCATCGTTTGCACTGCCATCCTCTGTTTTGTTTCGTTTGTTTTTTTTTATTTTTTATTTTACCTTCTAAATCAAATTTGATCGGGCCGTCGCCTTTTCTCTTGCATTTAATTCTCACAATTTGATTTTCACTGAATTGGTATGTTCCTAATGCATCATAAACTATACTTGAATGCGTCCGATCCATTTCAACTTTTTTCGAATCTATTTTCATTGTTGGAATATCTGGAAACAAAAATACTTCTTGTATTAAATTGAAAATACATCTTACTGAGAACTTTTGGTGAGCGAAGATGGTATTAATGTCTGCTACGCCCACAGTAAAAATCCATAACTCTTAAGGCTATGAAAGTAAGCTAAATAGACAAGAGATAAGAAGTTATTTAATTATGATCGACTTCTTGTATTATTTTGTTTACACATATGTCATTAAAACAATACATTTATGTGTTTTTGGCCAGACGAGCATGGCGTTCGCCTAATGGTTAGCGATACGACCACTCATTGACAGTAGCAAAACCAAACATCATAAATTACAAGCAATAATTGAAATTCCACTGCACTCGCCATCCTGAGACACAAGATGTTAAGTCTCCACATGTCCTGTAGTTCCTCTGGCTATAATGTCCTTTAAACTGGAACACACCAGTGCATTTACACAGCTGTTTGCCGGGTATAATAGACATTGCGGTGGTAACTACCCAGGCGGCTTCTCACAAATGAGAGACCTACCACCAGTATACTCGTAGTTTTTGAGTCTCCCGTAGTTTCTGATGTATGCCTGTTTGGTGTATATATATTTCTTACTAACTGTACCGTCCGCGTGGAATTTAACAACTTTATTTTTCTAAAATAAAATATATTTTCTAAAATAAATATAGTCTAAGTTACTCCTTACTATATCAGCTACCTGACAATAAAGTCCCGTCAAAATCGGTCCAGCCATATCAGAGATTAGCCGGAACAAACATCTAAGATCATTTTCGTTATAGGTATCGTGTATATTACGATATCTAGTTGGAGAGTTTCTTTAATTTTTACTTTACAAACAGACACTTCAATTTTATTTATATGTATAGATGTATAGATTTACTTGCCTTTGCTACTAACGTGTATATCGATGATACACATTCCATTTTTTAACAAATCACATTTCCATTTCTGATTCATCCAGGGTTCAATGTCACCTATCTGAAATATATCATGATACACACATTACTCGTAGAAAGCTTTAGAATAGCAAAGCTAGAGGGTCTTGCCCGTTCTTCTCTGGTGAAGACAGAATAATGTTTTTTTTAGATAAACGCGAATATTACACATTTAAATAATAATAAATAATAAATAAATAACACCCAACAGTCACATACATAGTCCTGACCCCACATTAAGATCGAGTCTTGTGTCGCAGGTATCAGGAACTACGAGAGACTTTTCGGTCTCACAAACACCCAGACCCGAGTGAAATATTTGTGGGCCGCACAAACATTTCTCTCGGTGCGGGGATCGAACCCGCGGCCTCTCGTTTCACAGGCGGCGTCTAACCGACTGCGCCACGGAGGCTGTCATAATAAAACGAGTATTTACGAATTTTATTAGATTTTTCGTTTTGAATCTTAAAATAACCCCCTGGGCCGGTCCACTAGTATTAATAAGGGATTTAAGTATCACAATCAGTCAATCATCATCATTATCTCAGCCACAGGAAGTCCACTGCTGAACATAGTCCTCCTTCAAGGATCCCCACATCGACCTGTTGGAAGCGGCCTGCAGTAAGTAAGTTAGTATAACATACATACATACATCTAACGATCTAGCGAACCTATCGCCATATCGGGCACAAATTTCTGACTCTGGGCTGATAAAGAATAGAAAAATCCAATATCACTTTGCCCAACCCGGGATTCGAACCTGAGACCTCAGCTTTGTAACCGTACCCTGGTACGACTACGCCACCAAGTCAGTCAAAAAAGTAAGTATCACATATATGTGTAAATTAATATTTTTTTTTTTTTTTTTTTTATATAACATTTTAAATGTACCTTGAACTGTTTCCAAGTATTATTCTTATCCACTGATTGAAGCTTCAATTTTTTATCTCCCTTAAAAGAAATACATCTGAAAACAAACATAACCAATGTAAGTCATATTTTTATATAAACTGGCGCGAAGAGTAATGCACCTAATGGTAGGCGCAGTGCAGAAAGAGTGTCAAGATGAGATAGATGTACATACAAGATGATGAGATAGGTGGCGAGCCTATCGCCATATCAGACACAAATTCCTGACTATGGGCTGATAATGAATAGAAAAATCCATTATTACTTTGCCCAATCCAGGATTCGAACCCGAAACCTCAGCTTTGTAACCGTACCTTAGTACAACTACGCCACTGAGGCAGTCATCATCTCATCATGTTCATCTCTCGACACAATGCTGCGTGATTGTATCCGGATATACAAAATCCGGTACGACACACGTGCCTCACTATGACGAGTCCTTAACCACTGTATCTGTATCAGCCCATATACGTCCCACTGCAGGGCACGGGCCTACTCTACAATCGAGAATACGATTGAGAGTGGTTAGGCCATATAGTCCACCACGCTGGCCTAGTGCGGGTTGGCAGACTTACATACCATAGAAATTCTTATGAATCGCTATGGTATGCAGGTTTCCTCACGATGTTTTCCTTCACCGTTTTAGTGCGTGGTGATTGACTATCAATACACACATGACTCCGAAAACTGACATTAAATTATTAAATTATATCCAATTTTTTAATTTATAATTACACACAAAATTCATAGATTACACAAGGTGGTATAAATGATTAGCCGATCGGATTTGTGAATCACAATCGCAAATAGCAGAATTTCGCTTGTTTATTCAACTTGTGAAATGCTATTATCGACTTCACTTGCTATTTTTGATTGCTACGCTATTAAACACTGTGTACGGCCGCTATGGCTATCCTATTAATTAATTTTCGCATTAGGTTAAATAATACTTTGCCGGCGCGCGTGTTCTCTCATACGATTTTGGGTCCTTGACGTAGTAGTTATGTAGGCAACAAAGTGTCGAATAATAAAAAAAAACTTGAGAGGTGTCAGCGGACACCCGGATGGAACGAAGTTCCTTTCGATTATTAGTGAAGGAATTGTAATAAAATTTTATTTCTTAAGTTATAAAAATACTATTTTTTATTATTAACAAATATAATGTAATATAAACTTAATCAGTAGGCTCAATTGTAGTAATAATTGGTAAATATACATAGTCAAATCTAGGGTTGATGATTGACAGCAGGGTAACAAACTAAAATAATTGTAAATAAGAAAAGTTATAAAAATAATACCTTTTATTATTAACAAATATAATGTTATATAAACTTAATCAGTAAGCAAAATTTTAGTAATAATTGGCAAAGATACATAGTCAAATGAAGGGTTGATGATTAACAGCAGGATAACAAACTAAAATTGTAAATAATAATAAATTTATTAAGGAGGATCGAAAATCAATGTATTACGGTTTTATTATGTAATTTTAATTAAATGTCACCACCAAAAGAATCATTTGGGTATCACCATCATTATGTTTTTTTTTTCACATATTTATGCAATTTATGTTTCTTTTGTACTAATTTGATTTATGACATTTGATGAAAATTAGAAATTGTCGCAACGTTTCCCACTTAATTTTGAGCTTCAGCGTATTCTTAGTTTTTATTATAGTCTTTAACATATTAATATGTATATGGATATTTTATTGCCTCTATTAGAGTTAAATAAAATGTATTACATCATTTTCAAATAAAGAAATAAAAAACGATTGTCAAATGTTTTAGTGTCGTGCCAACTTTTCGTGAGAATTTTTTCCGTCTAGCCCCCTTTCACAACGCGCAATAAGGAACTTCGTTCCAATAAAGAAATACACCTAACAACAAAGTCTCTCAAACCGGAACAAAACAGTGCATCTATAATGGTGTTTGACGGGAGAAATAGACATTGCAGTGGAAAAAGAGCAACCGCTGGTGTTTCGTTTACTGTTGGTAAGTCTCTCATATGTGAGAGGCCGCCTGGGCAGGTACCACCGCAATGAATAACTCCCGCCAAACAGTGTAAATGCACTGTTGTGTTCCGGTTTGAAGGACATTCTAGCCAGAGTAACTGGCCATATTAAGACTGACATTATGTCTCAGGAGGGCAAGCGCAGTGGAACACCAAGCATTGCTTTGTACTTCATGGTGTTTGGTTTTGCTAGTGTCCATGAGCGGTCGTATCGCTTACCATCAGGCAAATGGAATGCTCGTCTAATCAACACGAAAAAAAAACTTATTGAAATAAAACTATTATTCACGGATTTTATTGCGGATGTGGTTTAATTTTTACATATTTTAACTTCTCGATGTTTCGATTACTTTACAGCTTTCGTGGTCACGGGGCAGACTCCGTAAATAATAGTTTAAGTTAAATTTAGTTAAATAATAGTTTTAGTAAATCTAAGAAACCATTATAATAAACTTACTTTTCGAGATAATTCAATTGTTTAGTATCGTTGACATGAACATTTATAAAAGCCTCCTTGCCTTCTATAAGTTTCCTCGGAGCAATATAACATGCTGATATATTAGTATTTACTATGTTTGGTTCTATGTTAACTGTTAGGGTGTTTCCTTTATAATCTGAAAATGTATATCAGCCTATAAATAAATAGCGCAAATAAATAAAACAAACTGTGGTAATGTAAGCCCACTGAGTTTGTTTCGCCGGGTCTTCTCAGTCAGGGGGGTTACTACTGTATAAAAATGATACAAATTTCCAATGTTCAGATGTTCGACGTCCGGAGTAATATATAAGATTTCCACTTCTAAAAATCAATACTTTCCTCTACTGCACTCATCATTTTCGCCGAGCTTAGTCTATGGTTGCGACGTACGATAGGGGAATCCAACATTTTGTGGAGAATCTAGGCACATTAGTGAAGTTTGATCATTCAAAGTACGTATCGTTTTTATAGAGTAACCCCAGTCGCGTGGATCCAGTGACAAACTTTAAACCACTGCACGTCGTTTAAGGTTACACTCGTGGTCTACTCAGAAATTGACTACTGTTAAATGTATTTTCTCGAATATCATTTTTTCCTTAAAAAACCCTAAAAATTGAATCGGTATCAGCCCATAAACGTCCCACTGCAGGACACGGACCTCCTCTACAATCTAGAGTACGATTGAGAGTGGTTAGGCCATCTAGTCCACCACGCTGGCCTAGTGCGGATTGGCGGACTTACATACCATAGAAATTATTATAAATCGCTATGGTATGCAGGTTTCCTCACAATGTTTTCCTTCGCCGTTTTAGTGCGTGGTGATATCAATACATACATGACTCCAAAAAGTTAGAGGTGTGCCCTGGGATTCGACCCCACGACCACCGTGAACATGTTGGCAGCCGCGTCTGGTCCGTTTACCAACAGGCCACCACGCACTTCAAGCACTTTAAGCGTTAGTAAATAAATAAATTAACACTAAGTACATACCTGCATGTGCATATAACACTAAATTTAAAAACACCAAAAACCACATAATTTAAAACACCTTTTGAATATGATTATTATTATTCACAGCCTCCGTGGCGCAGTTGGTTAGACGCCGTCTTTGAAACGAGACGCCGCGAGGCGCGCGCACCGAGAGAAATGTGCGGCCCACAAAAATTTATTTCGGGTCTGGGTGTTTGTGAGAGCGTGAAGTTTCTCGTAGTTTCTGATACACGACACAAGACTCGATCTTAGTGTGACTATGTATGTGACTGTTGGGTGCATTTATTTATTTATTTGTTATGTAATGTCGACCTATTTCAACGGACTTCAGCTGACAAATAATTCCACGGCTAATAACACATTTATCGCGTATTACTCATAATAATATGGTTTTAAATAAATATCCTGTTTGGTCGACACAGTGAATGCAATAGGGATGTGTCCAAGGTTTAAATTTGAGCAGTATTTAATGATTATTTAAAAAAAAAATATTTATAAATTATTTACTGAACACCACATACAGTAATAAGATAAAAAATATGTCTTTTTTTTTATTGCAATGAATGGCGAGACGAGCAAGCCGTTTGCCTGATGGTAAGCGATACGACCGCTCATAAACAGTAGCAACATTCCACTGCGCTCGCCATCCTGAGACATAAGATGTTAAGTGTCAATATGTCCAGTAGTTACTCTGGCTACAATGTCCTTCAATCCGAAACACAACAGTGCATTTACGCATTGCTGTTTCACGGGAGAAATAGACATTGCGGTGGTACCTACCCAGATGGCCTCTCACATATGAGAGACCTACCACCAGTGTTTACCTATAATTTAAATAAAGGTGACAATTGGCGGTCTTATCACCTAACGCGATTTCTTCCAGACAACCATTAGATGGACTAGGTTGAAAAAAAGCTACAAAGAATAAGGTGGTCACAACAAAAGCAAAAAAAATAAATAGAAACTATAAAATAAAGTAATATGCACAAAATATGAAGAATTCAAAATTTAAAAATAATAAATCGTAAATAACTTTTAGCTGCTTTTTAAACAAAGGGTCTAAATTATTGCTGTCGCAAAAACTAAATTTTATTGTATTCGATAAAGCATCATTAAAGGAAAATCGAAAAGAATGAATTTATAAAAACAAGGATAAATTCCTAATTATTAAATTGAACCTAATGTGACAAATTATTTAAATGCGTGCTGGTAAAATCGGTTTTATTTTATTAAATTGCTATCTGCGGAGTTCACATTTGGAAATAATGTTAAAAATAATGATTACATACTGCAGGTACTAAAATTACAAATAATTATTCACTAGACGCGACTGCCAACATGTTCACGGTGGTCGCGGGTTCGAATCCCAGGGCACACCTCTGACTTTTCGCAGTCATGTGTGTATTGATCGTCAAACACCACGCACTAAGCCGGTGAAGGAAAACATCGTGAGGAAACCTCATACCATAACGATTTATAAGAATTTCTATGGTATGTAAGTCCCCAACCCGCACTAGGCCAGTTTGGTGGACTATATGGCCTTACCACTCTCAATCGTATTCTCGATTGTAGAGGAGGTCCGTGCTCTGCAGTGGGACGTGTAATATGGACTGATACAGAATTATTCAGCCTATATAAGTCCTATTTCCTCGACGATAGGAAATATGCATGTATTTTTTTAATTATTTAATCGATTCTGTATGTTAGTACATAACCGGAAAAATATATGTCTTTGTTAATATGAAACAAAAAAGTCCAAAAGAAATATCAAAGCTGCAATCAGTTTCGAAGCATTCTTGGTGACGTCAACGTACACGATACCAAAAACGTAGCGTTTGAATTGAGTTACTTTCATTAATTGCTACAAACTTTATATCTTCAATTTTCTTCCATCAAAATAATTCATTTTTTTAACATAAAGAAAACTCAAAATAGCTCATAAACAAACGTACTACAAAAATAGGTACACCCAACAAATTAAAACTTCATAAGATCGTATATGATGTCGCCACTTTCCTTTCACAGCAATAGCGCCGCATTTCAAAAAACAAACTTTTGAGACGCATTTGACCTTCCGAATGTATGGTATTGACATTTTCAAAGCCAAAGATATTGGCAAAGTTAGTTCATGCAACTGAGCCTTAGTTTATAATTTGAGTTATAAATAATTTCCTGTTATGTGGATCAAATTTAATAATGAGGAAACTGATGGTAATATTTTGATTACATCATCATTCCCCCTGATATATTACAGTATTTTATGATAGTCGAAAAGTGACGGATGTGTGTTACCGCCATGTCGCGGAAATTGTTCGTATTTATCTGTCTGGTCCCATTTTCAACCACTTGTAAGTATGATTAACTTATATTTTTGGAGACTGTCGCGCCCTCACACCCACCACCGAAACTCTTGTGAGCCAGGATCAACAGTGGCACGCAAAGTAATGACACCGAGCATTGACGCTCGGCGAGTCTCCGGGAATGTCTAACTTGTCTTTAACCCGCAACGAAATTAATCAGAAAGTTAAATTAATAGGAGGAGTTGGAAATAAATTATTGTCCACTTCCCTCCGTGCAAAGCGGGTGACAAAACATTGAACTGAAGAGGTAAATAACCTCGCAAAAGATTAACTTATATTACTGCATTTTAGAAAAGTTAGACATTCCCGGAGACTCGCTGAGCTTCAATGCTCGGTGTCATAACATTGCGCGCCACTGTTGATCTTAGCTTACAGGAGTTGCAGTGGTGGGTGTGAGGGCGGGATAGTCCGCAGAAAATTACTACATTTTTACAAAGCGAAGACTATTGCTATGAATGGCGATACGATAGGTAAATGATAAAATGAAAAGTAGCAAAACCAAACGCCTTGAATTTCAAAGCAATAGAAAGAAAGAAAGAAATTCCACTTTTCATCATTCCACTCCGCTCGCCATCCTGAGACATAAGTCTCAATATGTTCATTAGTTACTCTGGCTACAATGTCGTTCAATTCGAAACGCGACAGTGCATTTAAACTGCTGTTTGGCGGTAGAAATAGACATTGCGGGGGTACCTACCCAGGCGGCCTTTCATTTATGAGATACCTACCACCATTTAAATCTAATTTCTAGATGTCGGATTTTTGAGTAATACAAACCTTTTTTTGTCATTTACCGACATTTATATTTAAGCGACAATTTGTTTATGTCGGTAGGCTATTTTTATACTCTAATATCCCGCGGTAAGTATTTGATTTTTGGATATAAATTATGTCTTTTGTCTTCTATGTCCTTTTCTGTTTATCTTTTAATTTGTTTTCAGATGACCTACAACAGGAAATAGAATTAAACATTAAATTTAACAGAACAGAAGGCGTTCTGGAATGTGGTAGTAAGCCAATATTTACATATAATGAAGGATACAATTTTTCTATGATTCTAAACAACGTTATGGCTGTACGTTCGGCAAGGTAAGGCTTACAACAATTACTTATCCTCCAGCACCCCACGCTTTATAGAAAGAAAATGTATGTACCTATTTCATTTTCTAATCATCAATCATCAATCAACTCATTATTAATTTATTTTACATTTTAGTTGCATCTTTTATGAAAGTGTTTTTTAGTGTTTATACTATCTATCTATCTATATCAGCCCATATACGTCCCACTGCAGGGCACGGGCCTCCTCTACAACCGACAGTACGATTGAGAGTGGTTAGGCCATATAGTCCACCACGCTGGCCTAGTGCGGGTTGGCGGACTTACATACCATAGATTTTTTCATAAATCGCTATGATATGCAGGTTTCCTCAGGATGTTTTCCTTCACCGTTTTAGTGCGTGGTGATTGACTATCAATACACACATGACTCCGAAAAGTCAGAGGTGTGCCCTGGGATTCGAACCCGCGACCACCGTGAACATGTTGGCAATCGCTTCTAATCAATTTACCAACAGGCCACCACGCAACTATAATTTATTTTAAATCCCAACACATACATAACCTTACAGCAACCTATTACAAATAAACCCAATAGTCAAATTCGCTACGGCCTTACACTCAAACGTACTATCGATTGTAGAGGAGGCACGTGCAGTGGGAAAATAAAAAAAAATAAAAAAAATAAAGTCTTGTGTCGTGAGAATCAGAAACTACGTTACCAAACTACAAATACTTTGGTCGTCACCAACATTAGTTGCCATTGAGGTATTATACTAGAGCGGATATCGGGAACAAAATCTCTGCGTATTGTGCGTGCACACGGGAACCCAGTGAAGCGTGTGGGAAGATGATGTTACTGCGTAGGCGTGACAAAGACAGAAATAGAAGGAGCGGAACGGTACCGTTCATTTTGTTACAAACATTTTGTTTGCAGTGTCCCCTCTACTATACTATCTCAATGGTTGCCAGGCGGACTTTACATGCCATAGAAATTTTTACAAATAGCTGTATAATGCAGGTCTCCTTAATTATATTTGATATTTATGTACATTTTCAGCTGCCATGTCGGTAATAATACTCAACAAAAGCTGTTATTAACAGAATTTACTCAACATAAATCCTTCGCGTGGAGATCAGAGGTAAGAACAGAAGTCTCTTGTATAATGTTCGGACGTCGTATATAAAACTGGACGAATGTGTCTAGATACTCCACAAAATGTTGGAATCCTCTATAGTACGTCGTGACCATAGACCAAGTTCGGAGGGAATGATAAGTATCATAGAGAATAGAACTGATTTTTAGTAACTTATCCATATCTTACTGGGGATGTCGAACATCCGAACTTCTTTGGGATCATAGAATAAGATATCATATATAAACTTCGATCGTCCGAAGTTTCGAACTTCGTTTCGGATTTACAGAGTGCCCAGGCTGGGTTGCTAGCAAATATTACCGTTTCTTCTTCTTCTTTCCTGTCGTTATCCCAGCTTTTGCCAGGGTCCGACTTCCACCAAATTCTTCTCCATTTCGCCCGATCTTCGCCATCCTCAATAGTAAAGCCATTGAACCTGATATCTTCCTTGACGACATCTAGCTAGCGCTTCTTTGGTCTACCCCTCGGTCCAGGCCCGGGAATATTGAGGCTCAGGCATACATTACCGACGTACTCCTGCGGTTTCCTTAGGACGTGGCCATACCATCTCAAATATAACCGTTTATATTATAATAATTATTAGTTTATTAAATCTTTGTTGCAGATACGCCAAGCTTCTTACGGTCGGATCACGTGTGATTTTCAAATCGATTTTGATCATAGTACACATGACACGCACGTTGCCTGTACATTTAAAATCATAGTTAGATATTTGAGTGAGTATTTTTATTACTGAAATAAAGACGAAAATACCATTCACCTGATGGTAAAAGATACAGCCGCTCACGAACAGAAGCAAAACCAAGACAGAAGCAAAACCAAACAACATCATGAATTACAAAAGCAATGCTTGGTATTTCACTGCGTTCACCATCCTGAGACATAAGATGTTAAGTCTCAATATGTCCATTCTCTAGTTACAATGTACTTTAACCCGGAACACAATAATATATTTACACTGCTGTTTGGCGGGAGAAATAGGCATTGCGGTGGACCCAAACGGCATCTCACATATGAGAAATCTACCATGAGTAAAGTCACCAGTACCATCAGTGAAGTCGGGGCTAGGTATTTAACTGTATTTATTATAAAATTTCAGAGAGTTTAAAAGCGTACGCGAATGGAAAACTATTGGAGAATGACAGCGAAAACAAAGATTGGAATGTTGATGCACAAGCCATTTATTATTTCCGACCGAACGAACTGGTGAATGTCAAATGTGCAAAGCCTACTGAAGTTCGAGGTACTTTGCAATTCATAAACGGAGAAAAAGGTATGTCTACTGTATCAGCCCATATACGTTTCACAGTTTGCAAGGGCCTCCTCTACAATCAAGAGTACGATTGAAAGGGTTAGGCCTGCCTAGTGTCGGAATGAATAAACTCGATAATAACATTTCACAAGTTATATAAGCTAAATTTTGCGATTGTGAGTCACAAAGCCGATTGGCTTATATTTTTATACGATCTCGTGTACTCTATGAAGGATTCAGTTTTTATGCATCCATTTAAAGAAGAAATTGAACAGTAAACTTGTGTGTTAATTTTAGATACGAAGAATGGTTACAATATATGGTCAGTTTTTTGTTGACAAATTCTGTGGGGGGCAATTAGTAATAGCAAAAATATAGAGCATGCTAAGGCTTCAAAAATAACAATATCTGTATCTGTATCAGCCCATATACGACCAACTGCAGGGCACTGGCCTCCTCTACAATCGACAGTACGATTGAGAGTGGTTAGGCCATATAGTCCACCACGCTGGCCTAGTGCGGGTTGGCAAAAATAACTATATGGTGTAGTTAATTTGAAATAGCGATAATTACCATTACTAAGCCACACCACGCCAAACTAGTGAAGGTTGGCAGACTTTACATTCTATAGAAATTCTTACAATTCGCTAGGAATTCTGATGATGTTTTCCTTCACTTGTAGTGCGTGGTAATTGATTATCCACACACGTGACTCCGAAAATTCAGAAGTATGCCCTCGGGTTTGAACCCGCAACTACTATGAACTTGTTGATAACTTCGTCACTTTATACTCCGACACGAAATTCGAATGTTGGGACGCTGAACGTCAACATTATAAAATAAAAGTTTCCACTTCTAAAAATCAATGCTATTCTCTATAAAATCTATCATATACTTCGAACTCATTCTAAGATTACGACGTACGATACAGGTTTCGAAAATATATTTTTTTTTATTGCATTGAATGGCTAGACGAGCATGCCGTTCGCCTGATGGTAAGCGATGCGACCGCTCATGAACAGTAGCAAAAAAAAACAACACCTTGATTTACAAAGCAATTCTTGGCATTCCACTGCGCTCGCCATCCTGAGACACAAGATGTTAAGTCTCAATATGTCCAGTAGTTACGCTAGCTACAATGTCCTTCAATCCGAAACACAACAGTGCATTTAAACTGCTGTTTGACGGGACAAAAATTTTGTAAAGTATTTAAGCATATTCGTATATTTTAACGTGGGATGTTCGAACTTTCGTCGTCGTTTCGGAGCAGAGTTACCCCCCTGACAGATTACCACACATTTTCTAGGACACACTAGTAATTACTACGGATTTGAATATTTGATATCATTTAAACCGATTCTTTCCTATTTCAGATTATAATATGGAGCCAAAATTGATTGACGTAATAGAATATCAAATGATATTGACTGATGGGTTTCATATAGACTGTAAATTTTATGCGGAAAGCGGCGGGAAAACTGAACTCCGAATTAATATGATTCCGAAAGATGGAGACGGTAAGTAGCATTAAATTGTTAGGGTTCAGTACCTAAAAGCTAAAAAAGTAACCTATTACAAAGCCTCTGCTGTCTGTCTGTCTGTCACCAGGTTGTATCTCATTAACCACGATAGCTAGAAAGGTGAAATTTTCACAAATTATGTATTTCCGTTGACGCTATAACAACAAATCATAGAAATAACAAAAAATTAAAACATTGATGAGGGTTACAACTACATTTTGTGAAAATTTTAAGCGTCTACATGTTACCGTTATCAATACTGAGCAAAAAAATCGAAAAACACGTTCATAGTATGGGGACCCCGGTCTCGGTAGAAGCTGGAGCGCTCTTGCTTCGGGTTCCCGGGGCCATTCCAATTGCGCTGAAGAGGGCAACGCGGGGTTTTGGTTGGTATGCCTATCGGTGAACCCAACATAATCGCTCCAATTTCCCCCGAGGTGGGGCGTTAGAGGTAATCAAAATTCCCCGGGTCAACAAAAAAAAAAATATGGTGACCCTCCTTATTATTTTCATTTTTCCTTATTTTTAGTTGTTATAGCAGTAGCAGAAATATATGATTTGGGAAAATTTCAGCTTTCTCGCTATCACGGTTAATGAGATACAGCCTGGTGATAGACAGAAAGCGTAGTCTCAGTAATAGTGTCCCGTTTTTACTTTTTAGGTACGGAAGCCTAAAAATGTAAAAATCAAACCAAATCCGCGATAACATCCGTAAATAATAGTTTTATTTCAATGTACATTGTTTCAGAAAAAGACGTGATAGTAATCAATGGACTGAATGTAAGACCAAATGACAATGCCGCTTTAGTTTTTATGTATTCTGACTTTCTACCTTCAGTAAAATGTGATGGTAAGTGACAACTAAGATTATAAGAATTAAGACTTAAGAGTAAAGCCATTTGTACTACCGTAAAAGCCGGATTCCCCGAAAATTTTGGTTTGCCGTTCCATATTCGATACCGGAATCAACAATCTCACAAAAAAATATATGAAAATATTATCAGATTTTTGAATCACATCATAATTAATTGCTTACTGCTAATCTCGCTTGCTCGCTTGACAGCCTCCGTGGCGCAGTTGGTTAGACGCCGACTATGAAACGAAAAGTCGCGGGTTCGATCCCCGCACCGACACAAAATATGTTTGTGTGATCCACAAATATTTGTGTCGGGTCTGGGCGAGACCGCAAAGTCTCTCGTAGTTTCTGATGACACAAGACTTAATTGATCTTAATATGGGGTCAGGCCTGTGTATGGAGCTGTTGGGTGTATTTATTTATTTATTATTTATCACGGGGCTTCTCTACAATCGACAGTTCGAATGAAAGGGCTTAGGCCGGCATCAAATCCCAGAGCCCACCTGACTTTTCAGAGTCAGCTGTATTGATAGTTAATCACCACGCATTATAACGGTGAAGGAACACATCGCTCATCCAAAAGAACAATGACGTAATTACGTTTTAGATTTTTTTCGGAAGAAATGTTTTAAAAGTTTATTAAAAATATAATTTATTTCCAATTATTTCGATGAAATCTTTAATTATTTCATGTACACACATAAAATAATTAATATGAACGATAATTCATAACAATTTCGTGCGAAAACCCAAGAATTAAAAAAACATATAATACAATCAAACATTTTCATAATTGTAATTACGTCGATGTTCTATTGGATGAGCGACATTGTGAGGCAACCTGCATTCCTATTAATATCATAAAATTCTATGGTATATAAAGACCTTTAACCTACACTAAGTCAACATGATGAACCATGGCCTAACCCCTCTCAATCGTTCTGTCGATTGTAGAGGAGGCTCATGCCCTGCAGTGGGACATATATTGGCTGAATTATATCTTGCGAAAATGTGAAAAAAAAACGGTAAAAATATGGAAAAACTTCTGTGTGATGTACTTGTATGTACTATCGTTTTCTTGGCCCTAAAAATGTCCCCCAAACTTATTATTGTGTGGGTTTTTTATTACTATGCATGGTGAGACGAGCATGCTCTTCGCCTGATGATAAGCGATACGACCGCTCATGGACAGTAGCAAAACCAAACAACACCATTAACAAAGCAGTGCTTGGCATTCCACTGCGCTCGCCATCCTGAGACATAAGATGTTAAGTCTCAGTAGTTACTCTGGCTACAATGTCCTTCAAACCGAAACACAACAGTGCATTTACAAACAATTTGACGGGAGAAATAGACAATGCGGTGGTAGATAGACCAGTAAAGTGTGTGTTAAAACTATTTTCCTCTAGGTAATTCTACGCAAGCTAAAACTACGGGCAGTCCAAGTACGAGCGTTGTTTGTTCTATTAAAGGGAAGAAATGGATTCTGCATTTTCACGAGAAAATGACATGCGCAGGTATATATTTTATTTTGATTTAAAATATATTAAAAATACATTCAGTACTTTTTATACTGCTTTGGTGGTCTCGGGTTTGAATCCTAGGTCGAGCAATGTGATATTAGAATTATCAGCTGGGAGTCATATGTCCGATATGGCGATAAGCTTGCCTTATGGATTCGGACCCGAGACCTCAGCTTTGTAACCGCACCCTAGTACAACTACGCCACCGAGGCAATAAAGGCAAAAAAAGTATTAAAAAAAATACCCCCATACATACATAGTTCTGACCCCACAATCCATCCCATCCATCAGCCAAAGGAAGTCCACTGCTGAACATAGGCCTCCCCCAATGATTTCCACAGAGACCTGTTGGAGGCAGCCTGCATCCAGCGACGTCCCGCGACCTTTATCAGGTCGTCGGACCATCTTGTGGGTGGACGTCCTACGCTGCGCTTTCCGCTACGTGGCCTCCATTCGACCCACAATAAGATCTAATAAAAGTTTATGTATGTTTTTACATTTCAGGTGTAAATGGATCCTATGAAGACATAAAACCAGAGTTAATATCAAGTAGCTATATTCAAAAGCTGAATATTATTCGTTTTAAATGTGCACGCGATACTTCTGCAATATTAGAGTACATTATATTCCCTGGAAACAATTCGGATATTGAAAATTATAAAACTGACACAGGTAACTTTTATTTTACTTCCTAAATATATTTGTCAATAGCATTGATCATTTTAAGAGATAGCACCCCTGGGTCAAACGATTGCATATTGAGAGACTTTCCCGCCCTCACACCCAACACTGCAACTCCTGTCAGCCAGGATCAATAGCACACGAAGAATTGACACCGAGCTCCGGAGCTCGGCGAGTCTCTCAGGGACACTAGCTTGTCTTTGACCCGCATCGAAATTAATTGGAAAGAAATACAAATAGGAGGAGTTGGAAACATAATGGATAACATAATTATTGTATAATGGATTTTTTTAATAAATAGTATACCATACTATTCATTTTAAAAAGATAATAATACCCCTTCGTCCACCCATAGTTTTTCCTTCCTGCTAAAGGCGATTTTCTTATTCTAGCCCAATAAAATGACAGCAATGCGCCTAACATAAGATATCATGTCTCATCATATCCAGTAGTTACTCTGGCTTAAATGTCCTTCAAACCGGCAACAGTGCATTTACACTACTGTTTGGTGGGAGAAATAGACATTGCAGTGGTAGCCCAGGCGGCCTCTTCACAGAATACTAACAGAAGTCAAGCTTGTGTATGTACTTCACTTTTGTTGCCACACTCACACTACGCTCGGCGTTCGCGCAAGGGTTGTTAACTCTGGCTTGTGCGAAAACACGTATCGTGTTAATAGCACTCGTATCGTTTGATTGAATTTTTAAAATAAAATATATAACACACAATAATACAATAAATAAATTTTATTTATTAACTCGCTGAGAATGTTTATGTCATTTTTCTAAGTTATTTTTTATTGTTTTTGTATAATATATGTTTTTTTCAATGAAATTTATATTCTATTATTATAATCTGGTGTTTTATAATACAAGTGTAATAACTTTTATTCATTTGCTCCATCTTTGCACATAACATCTCACTATTTGCGTGCCCGAAGCGGGTGACACTCGCGCTCGCAGTGGTCTCTACTGGTTTGAAATATCATGTCGGTGAACGCTGTCTATGTGTGCGTTGATTTAGCGCGCTTTGTATGGAGCTTGACTTCTGTTAGTTTAGTATTCTGTGGCCTCTTAAATATTAGAGACCACCAGTAATCATCTAATTGTTTGTTTCAGAGTCGACTTTTTTTAAGAACCATTACCTGGAATTTTCTGGTGGTGCCTTATTACTCCTACTCCTTCTTATTATTTATGCTATCCTAGTATTCTTAAAGAGAAGGAAACGCGCATTACAGGTACTTTACTATTGAATTTAATAGCTTATTCTACTTTAAGTTACTTTAAAGGTTTATTTTTTATGTCCGGCAAAGGAGAGAACAGGTGATCTGATGGTAAGTGATCACATGAATATTCACAACACGCTGATCATGGAAGCGTAGCTGGACCATCAAATCGGGAAAGCGCGAAGGAAAAGCATGGGAAGAGGTAAGGAGTATTGGGCATCCGGAGAACTTAAACGCGACGACAAAGCTATCGCTTCATGAGTTTGCTGAGTCAGGATGACATGATGATGATTGAGAACAGCGTGGCTCTTTCACTTTTATAAAATGTTGAGGTAAATATCATGAGGAAACCTGCATAACTCAGAGATCTACATATCAACAGCTTACATGACGCTGTTAGTAAATGCTGGTTGTGAAACGAGAGGCCGTTACCATCCAAAACACAGACAAATATAATGCGTGATCCACTGGTATTTTTTGGGTCTGGGTGTTGGTGAAAACGAGAATGCTCATTCAAAGTATCTGTAAAAATATCGTTTACCCATATACCAATACCGCTTCAAAATCATTATAGTATTTTAAATGGTTTGTCCTTAAACGTTTTCCTGTTTTATACCTGGCGAAAATTCCCTTTAAACATATTTCATACGTAGTTTCCCAAATATATATTTTTGTTCTTTGCTATTTCGTACACCTCACAATACCCAACCGCCATTGTACTCTTTTTTTTTTGTAAAATTTTGTCTTTGTTATTTCTTGTTTGTCGCTGGTGTACAATAAAGCTTGTAAATAAATAAATCTTGTAAATAATAAGCTTGTAAATAATGTGTGTATTGATAGTAAATCAGCACGCACTAAAACGGTGAAGGAAAACATCGTGAGGAAACCTGCATACCATAGCGATTTATAAAATTTCTATGGTATGTAAGTCCGCCAACTCGCACTAGGCCAGCGTGGTGGACTATATGGCCTAACCACTCTCAATCGTACTGTCGATTGTAGAGTAGGCCCGTGCCCTGCAGTGGGACGTATATGGGCTGATAAAGAACAAATAAAAATATATATGTTTTCATTTCAGTGCAATCAATGTGGAATAGACTACGAAAATTTACCCTGCGGTCTCATAACACAACTGGATAGACGACAATCAGAAACCCAAACAGAATCGACCAGATTAATAAACCAATACATGTCTCCCGCTGATGTTTACGAAGAAATAAACCCATATAGTGTTCCATACAACGCAGAAAACTCCAGAAATAAAGAAGATGGTCATTATGCTGAATTAGATCTTGGTGATCCTAAAGGAGTGATGAGAAGCAATGGAAATTCAGTTAGTCCTTATGCTGTAGTACAAAATGAAACTAAAGATTTGTATGCTAAAGTCAAACCGAAATGTGATAGGAATTAGGCTAATTAGACTAGATATACTGCCTTGGCAGCGTAGTTACATTATGATATGATTGAAGTCTCGAGTTCGAATTCCGGGTCAGTCAAAGTGATTTAGTTTGTGCGGCCTATAAATATTTCTTTCGGGTCTGGGTGTTTGTGACACCAAAAAGTCTCTCGTAGTTTTTGATACCCACGATACAAGATTCGATTTTAGTGTGGTGTCACGACTATGGACCTATTTGACTATTGCGTATTATTTATTTATTTATTTTAGTGTACAATATACAATAATATACAATATACTTATTTCCTCTAATGCAATAGGTAGCGACTGTGTCAGCCGTAACATGATTATGCTTATCCTAGACGAAATCCTCCCCATAATATCCCATATCCTCAACCATTCCATCACGACTGGAATATTCCCGGCTACCTGGAAAGAAGCCCATATTATTCCTATTCCTAAAAAGTCCAATGCTTCTACACTCTCTGAATTCCGACCCATTTCCATTCTCCCTTTCCTTTCCAAAGTCCTTGAGCGCCTGATTCATACTCAATTTAGTGATTTCCTTTCTAAAAATAATCTCCTGAACCCTCTCCAATCGGGGTTTCGTCCTGGGCACAGCACCACCACCACCCTGACTCATGTTACGGACGGCATCAGATCGGGTATGGAAGATGTGAAGGCAAGCTGACTGTCTTAGCATTGCTAGACTTCAGCAACGCTTTTAATACTATTGATTTTGATATATTGCTTTGCATGTTATGTTCTCTTAACATATCTCCAACAGCAGTTGAATGGTTTCGTAGTTACCTGTATGGGCGCCGGCAACGCATCTGTGTCGAGGATAGTTATTCCTCGTGGTGCTCCTTATCTGCTGGCGTTCCACAGGGCGGCGTGCTGTCTCCTCTACTCTTTGCTGTTTTTATAAATTCCATATCTATTCAACTTCGCTCCTCCTACCACCTCTACGCAGATGATTTACAAATTTATACTCAGGCATCTTTGGGTAAGATGCACGATGCGATCGCTATAATTAACAGTGACATCCAGCACATATGTGAATGGAGCAAGACCCATGGGCTGAAAGTTAATCCATTGAAAACACAGGTGATAGTTATCGGCAGCCCAAGAATGACTCTAAAACTAGATAGAGACAAACTACCACCTATCTCTTGTGATGGTACTACCGTCACATATAGCGATAAAGTCAGGAACCTGGGACTATATCTGGACAAGTCCTTCAGCTGGGGTCCGCAACTCCAAGAACTCAGTCGTAAGTTGTTCGCCTCAGCTAGGTCCTTGCGAAGATTACACATCTTTTACCTGTTGCTACGAAGATTTCATTAGCGCAAACCCTCCTTCTCCCTATCCTTGATTATGCCGATGTCAGCTATCCTGATCTCACCGAGGACCAACTAAATAAACTTGAGCGCCTTCAAAACTTTATTATTAGATTCATATTTGGATTACGCAAATATGATCATGTTTCTGAGTTTCGTACTAAGCTCAAGTGGTTGCCCATACGGCTTCGTCGGAATGCTCACATTCTTTCTCTTCTGTATAATATATTGTTTAATCCTGTCACCCCATCTTATCTTAAAGATCGTTTTGTATTTCTCGATGACTCCCATACAAGATCCCTAAGGTCGTCAGAGAGACTGGAGTTGAGAATGCCTGTGCACTCCACAACTTTTATGGATGGGTCGTTCACCGTCAGAGCTGTCCGATTGTGGAACGCCCTACCGGTTGTGGTAAGACGGGCACAATCACTGCCGTCGTTCAAAAAAATGGTTAAGGAACACTACCTTTCTCCTACATTTACAAATTGACGTGGACAACTTTCCTATGTGTATATATGTACTGATGCTCTTATATAATATATATATATATGTATGTATATTTGTTATATAGATGTATTGATGTATGTCTATTTTTATTATTAATTAGTAATTATTTGTATTTCTTATATTTTTCCTTCTTAACTCCTATTCTTTACACTTTAAGAGCGTATACACCTTGCGCGCCAAGTCAACTATAGGTATTTCTTCGTTAATTTCACGCACACATAAGCGACCAAAGCTGTGTGCGTAGAGCTGCCGCGTCGGCTCGCTATACAATCGGCTCAAACAACTTTGATCCGTGCGCTTCAAATATTCAATTGAAATGTAATTGTAATATAATATCATAAAAATATTTTATTTGGATTATAAGTCGACAAATATTACTGTGCAAGCAAAGAATAATACAAATTTTGGATACTAATCATATTTTCGTTATTATTACATTGTTAAGTTGCATTCAAATCAGTGTTCAATCAGTATACACTACGGACGTTTTATTAATCATTTCGTGTTCGAACACATAAATAGTGTTAGGGGCCTTACAACCCCTTACAATTACGAAATATATTTAATTTTGTATTGCTATACATAACATAATTTAGCCTCGGAATTACATCCCATTGTATTACCTGAAACATAATTTATACTCACTACAAGATCATTGTAGGTAATAAAAATAGTTAAATATTTTACTACCAAAGTACTAAGATGTGGTAATCGCATTCCGCGCGTGGCTATTTTTACTACGCGCGGCATAATCGACTGCAGCCAGGCCGGAGCGCCGAGCGATACGTCCTCCCTCTAGAAGGCCTTGCGGCGGTCTGATTTGATCCACGTCGGACAGCGTGTTTTATAGTGGTTGTTAAAATATTTGTAGAAAACATGACAACTAATTTTGTTGAAATATAAAAATGGTAATTTATTGATAAGATGTTCTTCTATTGTAATATGCAATTGCTATAAAAAATTATGTACGATAAGTTGGTGAAAAAAAATATGTTCTTGACGAGAGTTTCTGAATAATTTCGCATTGTTTAAATTTTTATTTTTCAGGAACTAAACACAAAAAGATTATTTTTCTCAGCAAAATCCCTCCATAAGGGTTTTATTAGTTTGATAATATTTTTATTTTCATCTTATATTTAGTAGTTAAGGATATCTTAAGCTTCTAAATTGCCATTTAAAGCCTAAATAACGAAACTTGTGTTCAGTAATCCGTATAGTACTCAATCTGTAATGTTTTCCACCAAAATCCCTAGATGACAACCTTTTCTAAAATTAGTAATAATTATTTTTCCTTTAAATTGTTTATTGGTGGCTATTAACTCATTTGAAAAGTCCTGTTTTTAAGCCAAAAAGCACGTGCAGGGTATAAACGCTCTTAAGTCTGCCCTCTATTTATCCGTTCATAAAATCCATCCCATGGTAGACAACCATGGGATTACATTGCCTTTGAGCGATAAGACCGCCAATTGTACTTTTATGATTGTGATTTTCGTTTTATTTGTATTTTTTTTTGTGTGCAATAAAGTGTATAAATAAATAAATAATATAATAATTAAATATAATTAATTATATAACGTCTACTCATAATATTAAGTGAAAAATGAAGAAATTTTGAATTGCAATAATTCACAAACTGCAGTATCAATTTAAATTGAATCTTATTTGAGTGTCTGAAATATTTTATAAACGCATTATTTTATTACGCGTATTTTGTAATTTATTTAATTTAACAAAACGCTGTTGAAATCCCTGGAGGAAGGTTATATTCAGCAGTGGACTTCCTGTGGCTGAGAAAGGAAAGAGATTTACGGATTATATCGCGGTTTTGGTTTAATTGTTATATTTTTGACTTCCCTGTCAGAAGTTTTGTGATCACGGGACGGACTGAGGTATTAGTATAAGTAGTAATTAGCGATAAAATCCGTAAATAATAGTTTTATTTTAATGTGTAACATTCGCGTAAATCTAAGAAAACATTATAAAAATATAAATATTATTTATATCATTATTTTTATTTCTGTATGTATTAATTACATAAATAATTTGTCCAACTACAGTAGTAACTGATAAGTTAAATCTACATTATATAATATCTAATCCGCCATATTTACGTCACCATCACGCATGCGCAAAGGACCTTAGTTCTAAAAAGTGGTATATCACATTTTCGATATCTTGCAAAATGTACTTTATCCCCCAATTTTAAAGCGCAATATTGAAGAATATCCTGTTTTCATAGGCTGTTTAAACTACATACTAGTTATGAATATTTAAATGCAATGTCATGATTAGATTTGAAATGTCCAGTCATAAAGGTTATGCAAATTTGTTTTTTTTTTCTATTTTGGTAATCATGAGTCAGCATCATATTTTGTCCAGTTTTAGGCCTTAACATAAATAATTTTGTATATATTAAAAGGAAAACCCGCAATAGGCATTAGTTGTAGAATTTAATTGGAAAAGTAATTTCTATAATTTTAAACCGCAAAAAACACGCTGATATTGGACAACAGGAAAATAAGAGTAAAGTTCAAAATGGCGGTATATATTTCTATTTATGAATTTTAAATTTATAGGGCAATATCGTATAAGAAAAACAACCGAATTGAGAACCTTCTCCTTTTTTGCAGACGGTTAATTAAACTGAAAGACGAATCATTTTACGTCTATTTAAATTACAAAAATACTCATAAAATATTACGAGAAATCCTGATACTACTAAAAAGCTATTTTCTTGATTTAATTAATACAAAATTTATCTTAATTCATTTTGTCAGTACAATAATATCCGCGTGATAAAAAAATATAAAAAAATGATTTTCACAGCAAAATGGGTTACGCCGAAACCTGGATTTGAACCAGGGACCGCAAGGCCCAACCTCCTTATGCTCTGACAGGCTGAGCTATTTCGGCTGGGGTGTACACGTCGAAATTAACCCCTGTTCTACACTCACCCTCTCCACAAAGCCGTTAGTTTCAATCCCCGACGCTTGTGGGGTGGTCAAAGTTGCACGCTCAGATATGAAACTATGTATGTCGTCCATTGATTTAAAAACTAAAGGTAGGCCCTTCAGTACAATTTGACTTCAAAAAGATATTGTTCGACGGAGATCTTGGAGAAATTAACTTGAGCTCCAATAAAAAATATTTTTTTATCTTCGGTTCTGTGAACAACATATAAAATGTGATGATAATTACTTGATGTTATAAAAATCTTTCGGCCGGAATAAAACAGGAAAACGTATAAGGAAAAACCATAAAAAAGCAATAATTAATTTATAGATATATACGGGTTCTATGATATTTTTTACCTATACTATGAATGAGCATTCTCCTTTATTCAAACGAATATCGCTTGCAAACTTAAAAATATAGAAATGCATTTTCACTAAATACAGTTTTTTTTTACTTTGTAAAGATATTTCCTTATTTTGAACTCGTTTGCAATTTTTTTAAATGTTTTTTATTATTAGGGTAAGTAGGAAAATCGGCAGAGTTTTTGAAATTGGGTACTTATACACTTAGCACTAGGACTATAGGACTTGCCTTGACTTGCGTGGGTGTCCTAGTAGCACTTCTGCCTACCCTTTGTGGGAAAAAGGCGTGAGTTTATGTATGTATGTATGTAAGTTATTTGTCTCGGCTCAGGGGTTGAACCCGCGGCCTCTCGTTACTTAGCCCGATTTCGACTATGCGAAGGCGACTGTGAACTATGATCTGTCAGCCTTTATTTTATAGACTACAAGCCCGTAGCAAAAAGCGATGGGTCAAATGAACCACCAGGAGACCTATTTGGTAGGATACAGGGGCATAAAATAATAATATTCAGCACTATGCCGTCACTTGTAAGCTGTCCGTCTCAGTGCAGATGAGACTTCAAAATCATCAAGGAGAGGGGTTCATTTTGGTCATTTATTTTTGTACGGCATTTCTACCATCGATAGGTCCATGAAAAATATTAGAAAGAATACGTAGTGCCGTACAAAAATAGTGCGTCACAAAGTCGGAAGAACGTTAGATATTCCGGCAAATTTGTCGCTAAATTTGGTCATTTGATTTTAAACGGCATCGGTTCCATACAGTCGCAATACCTCTTCTAAACCATTATTCCGCAACGCCGTACAAAAACTATGCGACAAGGAAGAAAAATCAGCGGTTGCAACCCACTCCCTTTCAGTGGTCCGGGGGGTGATTTGAAAAAGTACGGCATCGGTTTCATAACATTAAGTAGCACTCAAAATTACTATTTTAAAAAAAGCCGCCACTAAATTATTGTTAATTTTAATGTTTACATAAATTCCTTATAAATTTGACTTTTAAAGCTGAAAGGTCATTTGATCCTGTACGATAACCTGTTTTTTTTAACATGATATTGCTAAATACAATTGTTATTTAGTATTGCCATTCAAAAAAAATGTTTGAAAAGAAATGGAGAGGAAAATAAAATATGAGTTTTCTCAAATCATTTCAAAAGTTTAAATTATCGTAGATTAGTGAAATACAGCAACTTTCTAAATATTATTGTTGTTTTGAATAGTTCTCAGGTAAACAAATGAAGAAAAAATTATGCCGTACATTTTAATGCAGAACATAATTTTTGGCTGATTAAAATGGCACTACCATTTCAGGAGTACTTTATGGTCATGTGATACTACACGGCATTAACATATTTTTGAAGAGAATAATTGATAACATGTATATAAAATCATTATGCCAGCTTTTAAAGTGAAACTGAGTGTTTATTATATCCAAAAATTGAAAAACTATAACTAAGATCAGTATTTATATTTTTGTAAACTTTTCGATGTCATATACTGCAAACATGGACATATTTTTTTGAATTGTGTTATTAAATATACTAAATGATATATTATATACAAAAATGAAAAAATAGGTAGGTTTGTCTTTCAAATTTTAATTCAATATCTGAATCAGCGACTGAGTCGGTATCGGAATCAAGGTCCTCATCGACGTCCGTATCCTCTTCTCGATCACCTTCTGAAATATGAATATGTGTCATCTTATTTAGCGGACAAATAAAATTAAAAAAAAAGGAATTAATAATAATAAGTTTTTGTTATGTTTATTACCTTTTATCAATGTGAACCTTCAGATATGTACGGCATTGACTTTTTATAGATGATTGCATTAGATGCAAATAAATTGTCTAAATGCTGTACAGAAAATATCATACTAAATATCACCCTAAAGTATATTTTATTACATGGATTATTCGAGAGTTATTTTCCGCTCTACAGACCTTTGGATCACCAAAAAATGTACGGCATGTGAAAAAATGTTATCTATGCATTAAATACTTTCAAAATAAATTAATCCCATATTGTGTCAAATCACCCCCCGGACCACTGAAAGGGAGTGGGTTGCAACCGCTGATTTTTCTTCCTTGTCGCATAGTTTTTGTACGGCGTTGCGGAATAATGGTTAAGAAGAGGTATTGCGACTGAATGGAACCGATGCCGTTTAAAATCAAATGACCAAATTTAGCGACAAATTTGCCGGAATATCTAACGTTCTTCCGACTTTGTGACGCACTATTTTTGTACGGCACTACGTATTCTTTCTATTATTTTTCATGGACCTATCGATGGTAGAAATGCCGTACAAAAATAAATGACCAAAATGAACCCCTCTCCTTGATGATTTTGAAGTCTCATCTGCATTGAGACGGACAGCTTACAAGTGACGGCATAGTGCTGAATATTATTATTTTATGCCCCTGTATCCTACCAAATAGGTCTCCTGGTGGTTCATTTGACCCATCGCTTTTTGCCACGGGCTTGTAGTCTATTACTAATAATTGTGACGCCATTTTGTTACTGATTACTGTTGTATTATATAGGCTACATAAGATTTGCAACTGATAGTAGTTACTAAGAAATTCAAATAGAGTCATTTATTTCAAATTATAATTACAGATGATTATTTACTGGTGGTAGGTCTCTCATATGTGCGAGGCCATCTGGGTAGGTACCACCGCAATGTCTATTTCTCCCGTGAAACAACACTGCTTAAATGCACTGTTGTGTTTCGGATTGAAGGACATTGTAGCCAGAGCAACTACTGGACATATTGAGACTTAACATCTTATGTCTCAGGATGGCGAGCGCAGTGGAATGTTTCTACTGTTTATGAGCGGTCGTATCGCTTACCATCAGGCGAACGGCTTGCTCGTCTCGCCATTCACTGCAATAAAAAAAAAAAAATTACCATTTATTTATTTATAATTAATTATCATTTTCATTGAGCCTCGACTAAAATCTTCAGAGGCTCTCAACTGGTCGTTGGGTCAAGAGCCAGATCCAAAAGGCGGTATTGCTGGACACGACACGGATAGTAAGGAAATTTCTTATGTTGGATCCCTAACCACCGGTGACTTGGGGCTTGAACCTCGCCACGGAAGAGTCAATTTTTTTTTATATGTTTGTATACATATGTATATGATACACTGATGGTAGGACTCTCATATGTGAGATTCCGCCTCGGTAAGTACCATCGTAATGTCTATTTTTCCCGCCAAGCAGTAGTGTAAATGCACTGTTGTGTTTCAATGTGAAGGATATTGTAGCCAGAGTAACTAATTGATATATTGAGACTTAACATCTTATGCCTCAGGCCTCAGCTGCAGATGAGGAGAAGAACACAATGTCATCGGCGAAGCGAAGATTAGTTCATCTTTTTCGCAAATAACAATAATAAATAAAGAACACCCAACAGTCACATACATAGTCCTGTCACACTAAGATCGAGTCTTGTGTCGTGGGTATCGGAACTACGAGAGACTTTTCGGTCTCACAAACACCTAGACCCGAAAGAAATATTTGTGGGCTGCACAAACATTTCTCTCAGGGATCGAACCCGCGGCTTCTTGTTTCACAAGCGGTAACTAACCGACTACGCCACGGAGGCTGTCCAATGTACAATGCCGCTTCTTCCCAATCGGGTTTAAATTTTCTAAAAACATCTTCCAGTGCAGCGTGGCAATATAAAGTTATGGAGTAAGCGGGTCACCCCTTTTACACCCTTTTGGATAACCCTAAGCCCTAGGGAACCATTGATGTTGATGGATGCTTTGCTATGCTTAGTTACTCCTTATCATATCAGCTACCTGACAATAAAAGTCCCGTCAAAATCGGTCCAGCTATTTCAGAGATTAGCCGGAACAAACAGACAGACAGACAAAAAAAATTCTAAGGTCATTTTCGTTATAGGTATCGTGTATATAACGATATGTCGTTGGTCATTATTTTTATTTTCACTTTACAAACAGACACTTCATTTTTATTCATGTGTATAGATTTATTTATATGCTTTTTTGTACACCACAGAGAAAGAGCCAATAAACGGATTAGATACTTAAAACTAAAGACATGGTAACAATTGGCGGCCTAATCGCTAGCTGCGATCTCTTCTAGGCAACCTTTCGAAGGACTGGATTATTTTAATAAAGAACTGATGGGGCTTAGCTTGTATATGTCCCGGAGTAATTGTGTTTAACAACTTAAAAAGGGTGGATATTCTGTTTTTCGAGGGACTTAAGGCTGAGTGAAATAATATACTGTTTAGACATAAACATACCATTGTTTTAAATTAGGTCAATGCTTTCATAAAACTTTGTTTATACACAAACGCTATATCGTTGAAGTTAATCAGCATTCAACATTATGACAGACACTGACGGGAATGTGAAATGAGTGGTCGCGAGTTCGATCCTCGCATCGATACAAATGTTTGTGTGCCCACAAATATTTGTATTGGGTGTTTGTAAGACCGCAAAGTCTCTTGTAGTTTCTGATACCCACGACACCACTTAATTGATCTTAATGTGAAGTCAGAATTATGTATGTGACTGTTGGGTGTAGTTTTTTTTAAATAAAAAAGTAACCAAATTAAGATTTCAACTCAGTCAATGCTAAACTACTAGAAATGCGTTTTTGTTACGTGAAACGAAACGTACATACAAAAAAATCATAAAAAACTAGCGTCCGATCTCCCGCTATTCGCTCTGTCAGCTGTGATTCGCGCGCTAACCTTGAATGAAACAACACGTATTGAAGCAATGTTTTTAGTTAAATTTACTTACAATAACTGTGAAGTGATCTGTGAATTGTGAACTACATTTGTATAAGTGGATCTTGACGTAGAAATAGTAAGTAATAATTTAATATTGTCCATTCATTTGCGCGATAAAAACAGCTGTTTTTTATCGTGTGTGAATTCCGGCAAAATGTGAATGGAACCTTCGACTTAATAATGGAATTTTAAATTGGTATTTTGTCCCCAACTGTGGGTATTTATGTAGATATATTTAATTAATTTCACCTACTTGTAACAGTAATTTTAAAGTTTAGTAGTGATAGGCTAAGTAAGGTGTGCCAGTATAAATATTTCCAAGAAGTTTTATGTCGGGAAGGACATAGTAAAATTGTAAGCAGGTGTGCAATGGTTATTAGTCACGAATCACGATGCGCCGATGTTTAATTATTGTGTAGGGGAATGACAATATTTCCTTGATGTTATACAATTATGATAATATTAATTAACCCGAAAAGAGAATGCCCATTTTACTAAGCAACTTAGTATCTCTATACTCGATGATAACTTTTTATGTAGGAAAAAACGTATACTTTCAATAAATTTAAACATAATTGCGACTCAGACCCGGAGTTCTTGGAAAAATAAACTTGAAGTCCAATTAAAATAGAATTTTTCCTTCAGCTCTGTGAACACATTTTAAAACGTGATGATAATTAGTTTATGTTATAAAAACTCTCGCGCGTGTTATTACAGGAAAACGTTTAAAAACCCATAAAAATGATATGAGGAATTTTAAGCAGTGTCGGTATCGGAATAAACGATATTTTTTTACCGATATTATTAATAGGCATTCTCCATTTGTTATTAGTCAACCAATTTTTAAGTTTTACAAGTTGTCTGGGGTCATTGACATTAGTTTTAAAATCGATGTCTGGTGTACCAAAATGTGCATAGGTTACTTTTAATCCAGAAACACAGAGGATACTAGAGCGGACATCGGGAACAAATCTGTGCATATTGTGCGTGAACACGGGAATTTAGTGAAGCGAGAGAGATGTATTACTGCGTACGTGCGACAGAGATAGAAATAGAAGGAGCGGTACGGTACCGTTCATTTTGTTACAAACATATTGTTTGCAGTGCCCCCTCTAGTATATCTAAATGTCGAAAACATGTGTCATTCTTAAGGTTTCTTGAGGACAAGAAAATAAACTAGACGGTTGACCAAGAAAAGTTTTCCTTGTTATTCAAAAAATATTAAAAGGAATGATTAAGTCATTATCTTTGTTAACAATGTAAAAGGAAGTTAAAATAATATTATTGTGTATTAAATTAGGTGAGAAGTTATATTATTACAAACACGAGTATACACATTTTACGAAGCTAGCGTGGTTTCATATCCACGAATTCAAATAATCTCGAAAATTACCGGTGGTAGGTGTCTCATTATGTGACAACCGAAATGTCTATTCCTCCCGCCAAACACCAGTGCAAATGCACTGTAGTATTCCCGTTTGAAAGACATTGCAGCCAGAGTAACTAATGGACATATTGAGACTTAACATCTTACGTCTCAGGATGGCGAGCGCAGTTGAATGCCAATCATTGCTTTGTAATTCATGTTGTTTGGTTTTGCTACTGTCCATGAGCGGTCGTATCGCTTACCATCAGGCGAACGGCATGCTCGTCTCGCCATTCATTGCAATAAAACAAACTGTCGGTAAGTTAATAAATAGTGATAGTTATTTACGAACAGCTCTCACGATTTCTTACCAAGACCTTAGCAATAATTGCTTTTGTAACGTGTCTCCCTTGACCCGAAACGACCGGCGTTCGACTCTAGGTCAGGCATTTTTTCATGTCTACTTTATTAGTAGAAAGTTACTAGTTAACTCTTTAAGTGCATTTAATTAAATGTATAAATACTAGATATGAAACCAATAGCAGTTTGGCCGCATATTCAAACCTATTTTTTATTTATTTATTTTATTTATTATATATAAATAGGTATTTCAGTGAACCACAGGTAGTTGTTTCGGGTCTGGGTGTTTGCGAGATCGAAAAGTCTTTTTTTGTTTCTGATACCCACGACACAAGATTCGACCTTAGTGGGGTCAGGACTATGTTACTGTTAGGTGTACATATTTGTTTATTTATAAGGCTGCCAGATGGGCTGGATACTTGATAGACACCAGATACCCTTTTGATCTCTATAACCCAAAAGCGTGTAGAACTGATGGCCGTTGGGACCGAAAGGTTCTAGAGCGGAGGCCACGTACAGGCAAGCGAAACGTCGGACGTCCGCCTGCAAGGTAGACGGACGACCTGGCTAAGGTTGCAGGAAGTCGCTGGATGCAGGCCGCTTCCAACAGGTCGATGTGGAGATCCTTGGAGGAGGCCTATGTCCAGCAGTGGACTTCCTGCGGCTGAGATGATGATGATGACACCCAACAGTAATTTACATGGCCCTGATGCTACATAAGATACGAGTCTTGTGCCGTGGATGTAAGAAACTACGAGGATCTCTGAGGAATTGTTTAATTTGTTCCCCTTCTCACCTTTCCTTAACAGAACCATGCGTGCTAGCTTATGGAACCATAGTTTGATAGTTCAAACCATATCGGCGCGAATCAAAAGGTTTTTCAATTCTTTTCTCTGCCGCACCGTCAAGCTATGGAACTAGCTATGAAAACTGCATACCATAGTGATTTGTAAGAATTTATATGGTAAGAAAAATTGCATCAGGCCAGCGTGGTGGACGATATGGTCTACCTCCTTTCAATCGTACTTTCGATTGTAGAGGAGGCCCGTGCCCTGCAGTGGGACGTATATGGGCTGATACAAATACAGTAAATTTAAAATATCTGTTAATGAATTTGGGGATTTCGATATGACAAGACCACTGTCATAATATTTTAATATCTAGATAAATAATCCATATCAATAAATCACGTTGAATATTTTCGGATGTTTGATAAAAACAATTGATTTGACAAATATTAAGCCGTTTTATTAGGAAATGTTCCACTGTAGGCGTAAAAAGATTCGTATTTATAAAGAATGTATAAGTTTTACTTATTACTAGTGGTTCGGCCTGACTTCACCCGTAGGGAGGTATTTTTTGATGGAAAAATTGTTATAATACATTTTTCGGACTACTTGTATATGGCCTAACCACTTTCAATCGTACTCTCGATTGTAGAGGAGGCCCGTGCCCTGCAGTGGGACGTATATGTGCTGATACAGAATACATTTTTAATTATGTTCCACTAGATTTGACCGTAATGTTATATAGCTTATAGTCTTCTTCTATAAATGGGCTATCTAACACCAAAATAAATGTTCAATTCGAACCAGCAGTTCTCGAGATTGGCGCGTTCAAACAAAAATCTCTTCAACTTTAATTGATTCATTGGAGACTGGAGACTGTCCCGTCCTTACATCCACCACTGTAACTTCTGTCGCAGGATCAACAGCACGCATTGTAATGACACCTAGCATTGAAGCGAACCGAGTCTCCGGGAATGTCTAACCTGTCTTTGACCCGCAACGAAATTAATCAGAAAGTTAAATTAACAGGAGGAGGTTGAAATAAATTATTGTCAACTTGCCTCCGTACAAAGCGGGTGACAAAACATTGAACTAAAGAGGTAAACAATAATTGATTCATTGGTGTATAAAAATAATTAATAAATAAATAAAGTTACTAACGAGACGACCCGTCTCCGTCCGGCCAGATACACTGTTTTAAAAACATTATATCGCCTTTGTCCATCAGGTATTATGTAGGATTCTAATGGTGAAAGAATTTTTCAAATAACTCCAGTAGTTTCATAATATATATTCAATGCAAACTGTATGGGTTTAGTAACACCTTTGATGATAGAAATAAATTGCTGTGAATATTTAATTTGCTTGATACATGGATAATTGATTGTTCAAACGATATTTATTGCTATAATCGGCGAGACGAGCATACCGCTCGCCTGATGTTAAGCGGTACGTCCGCTCATGAACAGTAGCAAAACCAAACAGCACCTTGAATTACAAAGCAATGCTTGGCATTATACTGCGTTCGCCATCCTGAGACATAAGATGATATCAATATGTCCAATAATTATATGAGTGTCGCAAAAGTTTGATGGCACACTAAAATAATTTTACAATACTCGTATTCGCAACGCAAAATTACTGACTGAGATTTTTACGCTATATATTCGGTTGTACAAACAAATAAATCCACTATCTAGAGTCACATTTATATCTACAGTTTTATAAACATTATCCTTCCCTACGTAATCAACGCAATGATAAATTTATTTCCAAGGAGTATTTCAGATAACAGTTATTTTCGTGAAGACAAGATACCTTATTATAGGGATAATGTTATACTAGTATTTTCACCCGGTTTCGACCAACTATTTAACCTTAAATATTTTTTAAATTAGCGTCCTACTGAAACTTTTTGCCGAAGCCTGAGAGTTAGGCATTATAAACGGCCTTTTCCTCTTCCAACAATATATCTAAATTCAATAGAAAAGATGGCTTGATGCTTTTACAAGCATGGGATCCAATACTACACGTCTTAATTAAATCGGAACCAAAAGACCCACTGCCAGACCTCAAGACACTGTGAGCTCCTTCTGCGTAGATTGGAACGCAAAGACCAATTAACTTTTTAAATGTTAGCAACCGCGTCTAGTCCGGTACCAACAGGCAACCATCGCTTATAATCAGCATATTGATAAACTGAATTCGTGAAATGTAACATTAATATTTTTATACTTTACGGTATTTGGCTCAGTTTTTTGTGTTCATCCAAAGGTATCCAAATATAAAACTAAAACCAACGAATTTTGTAAATCCATTTAAAATTTAAGAAATTATGAATATTTTTTAAAAGGGGTGCACTGGAATCGAACACACCATACAACAGACTAACAAAATTATTCTTTACAGATTGTATACGTCGTGAAATAGCTTATGAAGCACTGAATTATTTATTTGAATTAAATGAAATAAGAAATCATGGATCCAGGATATTTCGATATAGAGAGAGAACAGAATCCGAGGGAGAAAGCAAATATATTCTCCAAATTCTTATACTGGTGAGTGTTCTTTTAAAAACGCTTTTAATCTGTAAGAAATCAATGTCTTTTTCTCCCGCCAAACAGCAGTGTAAATGCACAGTTGTATTTTAGATTGAAGGACATTGTAGCTAGAGTAACTACTGGACATATTGAGAGTTAACATCGTATGTCTCATGATAGCGAGCGCAGTGGAACGCCAAACATTGCTTTGTAATTCAAAGTGTTGTTTGGTTCTGCTACTGTTTATGAGCAGTCGTATCGCTTACCATCAGGCGAACGACATGCTCGTCTCGCCATTCATTATAATAAAAATAACTCAAGCCTTCATCCCAGAAGGGGTAGGCAGGTGTGTGACCAGAACAATCGCTGAACCATATCGTTGTTTTAATTCCTGATAATGAATAGTAAAAATCAAAATCATTTTGCCCGAACCTGGATTTGAATCCAAGATCTCATACTTGTGATCGTAACGTAGTTATAAACACAGTAAACCGTAAAACAGTCTAGTACTAGTACGGAAGGTAAAGACATTTTTGTTAATGTACCTACCTCTTTCAATAACATGTTGTTATGCATTACGAAAATTAAGAATTTAATACGAATTTACTTAAGTTATTATACTATTAAAAAGTGTACAAATTGTAAAGTATGCAAAATAAGTTATTTTGTATTTGAAAAAAAAAACGCCATCAAGGCAATTGCCAATGGGGCAGACATGTTATTGGCATTGGGAAATGTAGATATTTTAAATATGTTTTGTTCTTTCGTAGGCATACGTTACCGATATTTCGCAAAGGATGGAAAGGGAAGCTTCAAATGTCTGATGCTTATAGGTAAGACATATCCTTTATATATTCTGGTGGTAGGTCTCTCATATGTGAGAGGTCGTCTGGGTAGGTACCACCGCAATGTCTATTTCTCCCACCAAACGCCAATGTAAATTCATTTGTTCCGGTTTGAAAGACATGGTAGCCAGAGTAACTACTGGACATATTGAGACTTAAAATCTTATGTCTCAGGTTGGCGAGCGCAGTGGAATGCCAAGCATTGCTTTGTCATTAATGGTGTTGTTTGGTTTTCCTACAGTCTCTGAGCGAGCTGAAAATATGTTTTATTAAAAATCACTAGTAATTACATTAATTTTAGTATAAATTTGGAATTATGTAGGTAGGTTGGTAATTCGGTGCGGAGATCGAACCCGTGGCCTCTCGTTTCACAGCTAGAGTCTCACCAACTGCGCCACAGAGACTGTATATGGGCTATTGAATAAAATGAATTAATTTCGTCAGATGTAGTCCGGATCACAGAGCATCACCCCACGGCGACAAACTCTATGGGGAATGGAAGAAAGAACTACTCAAAAAAGGTTAGTTATATTATACAATGGTAAGTTTTATTATTCAGACGGCTGTGAAACGATATATTAGTCAATTACCACGCACTATAACGGTGAAGGAAAACATCGTGAGGAAACTATACCACAACAATTTGTAAGAGTTTCTATTAATCAATAAGTAAATAGATCCAACAATCACATACATAGTCCTAACCCCACACTAAGATTGAGTCTTGTGTCGTTGGTATCAGGAACTACGAGAGACTTTTCGGTATCACAAACACCCAGACCCGAAAGATATATTTGCGGGCCGCACAAACATTTCTCTCGGTGTGAGGATCGAACCTGCGGTCTCTCGTTTCATAGCCGGTGTCAAACCAACTGCGCCACGGAGGCTATCAAATAATATATAATGAATACAAAAAACCAATATCACTTTGCCCGACTCGGGATTCGAACCCGAAACTTTAGCTTTATAACTGTACTCTAGTACTACGCCACCGAGGCACCATGATAAATGTGTATATTATTTTCAGAGAAAGGCGGAAATCCTTCATTAGTTCTGGCAATACTGAGGATATATGGACTGAAGTTTGTAGCAATCGATGTATTGTTTTCTCTCGTCGACACATTTTGTAAGTAAGTACACTTAACAAAAGGAAAATGTTCATTCATAGTATCGGCAAAAAATATCGTTCATCCCGATAGCGATACTGCTTAAAATTCATTACAGGGGCCCTACTATATTCATCCGAAACGAAGTTCGAAACTTCGGAGTATACAAGTTTTTTATACGATACGAATGTATCTACTCTGTAAAAGTTCGTATTTGTATAATGTACATCGTAACCATAAGTCTATGTTTACGACCATAAGTCAATAACGACCATAAGTATATGTAGGTACAGTCAGCAACATAAGTCGCTGAACACTTCACATTTTTTGATAACCTTTTTATGAATAAAATTTTGTACGTACTACTCTGTAGTCGTAAAATATAACCAAGTAAAGTCATCTATGCCGAGAAGTGCCATACGATATTGAAAATAATTATTATTTTGCATGATAAGACAATCCCAAATCTCGTGACTGTGTAGCGACTTATGTTGCTGACTGTACATTCGTATCGTATATAAACTTTGATCATCCGAAGTTTCGAACTTCGTTTCGGATGAATATAGTAGGGCCCCAGCATTTTGTATGGTTTCTTAACCGTTTTCCTGTTTTATCTCGGGCGACAGATTTTTATAAAATTAACGAATTATCGTAACATTTTGTTAACAGAGCTAAAGGAAAAAAAAACATTTTCCTTGGACAAAATAATAAACGCGCGTTTCATTTCAGATTGGTCCTTCCACTATGTCTGGAGGGTTTAATAACATATTTCTCGCCAAATCACGGAGGAATAACTCGGCAAGATGCGTACTTATATGCTTTTGGTGTTGTAGGGTAAGTAGCAAAAGTTTAAAATCCGTCGCCAATTAGCAGTTTTTCTTGATGGCAACTACTTTTACACGAGTTCATCTCATTAACAATAAAGTATTCGACTAATTTTTTTATTGTATATATGAGAAGGTTTCCATATCCAAAATCTAGCAAACAAAGAATTTACTAATTTTTTTTAGAATTAAACAAGTTAGAAGTTCTGTGTTTTGGAGTGGAAATAAAGGAAAGGGATGCACAACAAAACTAGTGACGTCACTAGTCTTAAGCATTACAGTGTGCGCGTGTGAAAGAGAAAGTAAGATGTTCCCACCACACTCCCACTCTTTAATTAAAAATATTATTATTTGCCTCATTTTACAAGCTATATGAATACTGCTTTGACAGAAATATATTTTTAATTTAATGGCAACTATACGCAAAATAGTACAATCAAATAATCATAGTCAAATGCACTATAAATAGATCTCACAATTAGCTCCTTCTGCGTAGAACGAATCACCAACTGTAAACTTTTTATTATTTAATTTTAATATGAAGGTAGTTTTAATAAAGTGTAAGTAAGTTGTCAAGAGATCACAATAGTCATGAAGTTAAGTGAATATTCGTTATATCAGGAACTTAAATGGTAACTTTAAACCAAATCCAAGATAAAATCTGTAAAATAGTTAATTTCAACATGTTAATCTCACTTAGTACATATTTTCACTACTAGGTCTCTCATATGTGAGAGGCCGCCTAGGTAGAAATCACCGAAATGCCTTTTTCTCCCGCCAAACACCAGTGCAAATACACTGTTGTGTTCTCGTTTGAAGGATATTGTATCCAGAGTAACTACTGGACATATTGAGACTTAAAAGTCTCAGGATGGCGAGCGCAGTGGAGTACCAAGTACCTATTGTTTTGTAATTCAAAGTGTTGTTTTGTTTTGCTACCGTCCATGAGCAGTCGGATCGCTTACCATCAGGAGAACGGCATGCTCGTCCCAACATTCATTGCAATAAAAAATCCAAAAGAGACTATTTGATCGTGGTTGAAGTCATCCTTTTGTTTCAGATTAATGGCATTGGCCGCTTCTACCTTCCATCCAATGTTGTTATGGTGCCTCACCATTGCAATGAAGATTAGGGTCGGATGCAGCTCTCTTATTTACAGAAAGGTCAGTATAAATTATTACTTTATTAAATTTAGTCTACTAAGGCTGAGTTGCACAAACTAACTTAGCCAATACCTTTGCCTTTGTAAATTTCATCGCCATATATTTGAGACGTATTTGGCCTTGCTGATGAATAGGAAAATTAATGGAAAATGAATTGGCTGACATTTTCAAGAGCAAAGGTGTTGGCTAAGTTAGTTTATGTAACTAAAACTAAAACCATTAAGCTATTATAATAGAGTGGAAAATGGGGAAAGTTCGTGGTGGCCTGATGATAAATGGACTAGACGAGGCTGCCAACATGTTCACGGTGGTCGCAAATCTCAGGGCACACTTCTGACTTTTTGGAGTCATATGTATTGTGTCAATCATCACTCACTATAACGAAGGAAACCATCGTGAGGACACCTGCATACCATAGCGAATTATAAGAATTTCTATGGTATGTAAAGTCTGCCAAGCTGCAATAGGTCTGTGTGGTGGACTATATCCTTACCACTCTCAATCGTACTCTAGATTGTAGAAGAGGTCCTTGCTCTGTAGTGGGACGTGTATGGGCTGGTGTAGAAACCGAAAGGGCTTTCATTTACTCACGCCTTTTTCCCAGTAGGGGTAGGCAAAGGTGTTATAACAGGAAACCCATGGAGTGGTTAGGACGTATAGTCCACCACCCTGGCCTAGTGCGGGTTGGCGGACTTACATACCATAGAAATACTTACAAATTCGCTATGGTATGAAGGTTTCGGTTTAATACGCTCTTTCTTCGTAATCCTTCTTTTTCATTTTCAGAGTAAAAGCTATTAAGTAATTATTTTAGTAAGCTTAGAATATTTATAATATAGAGGGAGCACTGTCATACATTCGCGTCTGAAAAACTGACTGAACTGAAAAACGTAGATATTTTTCTTGTTCGTAATGTTGGTAGCGCTCCTATATTAATAGTGAAAATTGAATTAATTATTTCGCTATAAGGTGCCGAAAATTCCTTTGATAACCGAAATTAAATTTAGCTATTATCCTTTTAAAACGAGTTTCAGTGGAATTAAATAGCCCTAAACTATTTATTTTCACTTTCCTTTTCCAAGTAATTCATGTTGGACAACCTGTCAAATATCAGCCAATAGGAGGGCAGAAAAACGCCCGGCACCACCATTTTTATCTACGTTTTTGAAGTACCAGCGCTCCCTCTATATTATAGATACTCTAAGTAAGTTTTCTACCTAACCCAGTATATTAAGACATCAATTCTTTCCACCAGCTCCTCAAACTAGATCTGACAGTAGGTGGGAAAGCCTCTGAAGGTCTAGCGGGTCATGTAGTGAACCTGCTCACGACAGACGCGACCAGGTTCGATACCGCGTGCCTGTTTATACCAGAGCTCATCCGGACCCCTATTGAGAGTTCCATTATCATCTTCTTGATGTATACCAGATTGGGAGTCGCTAGCCTTATCGGAGTCGCTTTTCTGCTGTCTTTCATTCCTTTACAAGGTTAGTATTTTTTAACTTCATACATAAATATGAAAAGAAGAAGAGAAACTATTTTTTTGTTCTTTACTGCACACAAAAAAACATAATATTTTACAAATAAAATTAAAGTGTACAGTTGTTACAGACAACCTTTGGATGGTATAAGAAAAGGATAAGAAGAGAGGGCAGTATTTAATTTACAGAAATCATGCTCTTATAAGGATTGTTAAACAAATTGTTTATGATGAATAATATATAATCATATTATGTATATTCATTTGTCACTGTACACGACACAAGACTCCATTTTAGTGTGGGATCAGGACTATGTATGTGACTGTTGGGTCTATTAAATTATTTATTTATTTATCTATGTTTAAATTGCAGCTTACCTCAGCAAAGTCTCAAGTAGGTTTCGAAAACAAACCGCACTATGCACAGACAATCGAATACGACTTATGAATGAAGTTATTCAGAGCATTGAAGCCATCAAAATGTATGCTTGGGAAAATTCATTCGCCAAGATCATTGGACAAGCTAGACAGTGAGTATTTGATTTCTGGTGTAAGCAATATTTTTACTGCCATTAGATTAAATAAAGACTTGATGAATTGCTCCAAAAGTGAAGATAAAAATTGTGGTTTCGGGCCACCTTTTTCTTCCCGTTAATAATGGAATACTCACAAATAATCCTACTTATGATATAAATGCGAAAGTTTATGTGTTTGTTACGTGTTCACGCTCAAACTGCTGGACCAATTTTAATGAAATTTGGCATGGCGCTAGCTGCCACCCTGGATTAACACATTTGCTACTTTTATCCCGACAAATCGTTGTGTTCCCGTGAGATTTGCAACGAATTCTAATGTATTCGATATAATTATTGTAGGCTACTTTTAAAGACCCGAATGTATTTCATCGTTCTATCTAGAGTTCTACCTTACATAATAATCTAAGATAACTAGCGATAAAACCGATAAAAATTTGATTTTATGTCCTTTTCTAACATTACCCCATTTAATTCACAGAAAAGAGATGAAAATAATAAGAAAATCGTCATGGCTTCACGCAGTGATGCTAGGCTTTGTAAAACTGAACACCAGGGTAGCTATCCTTCTTAGCATTATATCCTACATTTCCTTCGGGAACGCCCTGACAGCTGCCAGTATTTTTGTCATATTCTTGTATTACGACATCTTGAAGTTCACCCTAGTTGAATTCTTTCCCATGGCGATATCTTTTACCCTAGAAACCTATGTTAGTGTGAAAAGGATTCAGGAGTTTCTGCTGCTTCCTGAAGTTGATAATGCTGAAGATCTGGCTGTTATTGATGATAGGAAAGTGAGGAAGGGTGATTTTGAACTGATCAGTACTAGGTAAGTGGCTTTTACATACATACTACATAAACTCACGCCTTTTTCCCAGAAGGGGTAGGTACTAGGTCGAGGTGCCAGGACACCCCATTTAGCCTTGTATGTTCCGTCTCACGATGTAATGAGCGAGGCTATTGTCATATCGTGCACAAATTCCTGACTCTGGGCTGATAATGAATAGAAAAATTCAATATCACTTTGACCAACCCGAAATTTGAACCCGAGATCTCAGCTTTGTTACCGTACCCTAGTACAAATACGCCACCGAGGTAGTCAGGTGTTTTGTTTTTTAATGATTTTGTAATGTATTGTAACCCATATACGTCCCACTGCAGAGCACGAGCCTCCTCTCTAAAAGATAACAAAAAAAAAACACAATACACAATTTTATTGATATTAAGTGGGTAGAAATAAAAAAAACTTACTTAATTTATTATCCATACATATAATTAATCTTAAAAATATTATTTTAAGGGAAGACAATCATGTTAAGTCTAGCAATATGAACTCAAAGACTGAAGGCTTAATAGTTCTGAAGAACTTCAGTGCTGTCTGGCAGAGTGATGACAAAGACAAGGAGAAAAATGACAAAAAGAAAGACAGAAGTGACAAAGAAAAGAAAGTGACGGTGCCGGCATTAGAAGATATTAATTTAGTCGTGAGTATTTTGAACATTTTTATAAGCATAAGTATATATAGGAGAATGCCTGAAGTAGTCTCTCATATGTGAGAGACTGCCTAGGTAGGTACTACCGCAATGTTTATTTCTCCCGCCAAACACCATTTTAAATGCACTGTTGTGTTTTTGATTGAAGGACATTGTAGCCAGAGTAACTACTGGATATATTGAGACTTTACATATTATATCTCAGGATGGCGTGCGTAGTAGAATACGATCTCTTAGGTCTTCAGAAAATTTGATTCTAGAAATTCCTAAGCACAGAACATCATTCCTAGATAAATCTTTTACAGTCCATGCTGCTCGCTTATGGAATGAGCTACCCCTGACAATAAGACTTGCTAAATCTCTGCCTATTTTTAAGAGATTAGTCAGAACGCACTATTTGTTACAGCAGTAATATATGTATTTTCTCTCATATATATATTTTTTCGTTCGTTTATAGTATATTATATGTAGTAAAGTCACATTTTACTTTGTGTAGTATATTTAAGTGTATACTTGAATTATATATATAGTGCCTATTTATATAGCTTTTAGTTGTACATGATTTTCTTCCTTTACTTTTTAATGACTATCTTCGATTTTCCTTCTCCTATTCATTGCAATCCATCCAAAGGTTGTCTGCAAGAGATCGTAGTTAGCGATAAAGCCGCCGTTTGTACGTACTTATAAGTCCCATAGTTGTAAAATTATTTTAATATTTGTGTACAATAAAGAATTATAAATAAAATAAAATAAATAGAATACCAAGCCATGCTTTGAATTGCAAGGTGTCGTTTGGTTTTGCTTCTGTTCATGAGCAATCGTATCGCTTACCATCAGGCGAACGGCATGCTCGTATCACCATTCATTGCAATAAAAAAAAATATTTTATTATTATTTTGTCTTGTTTTCTACTTATTTTTATTTCCACCTTCAATAAATCGATTTTTTTATTTCTTTCGTACTTCAAATACTCAATTGTTTAAGGCTTAAAGAATATTCTATAAAATTAACAAAGTAATTATCACTTATGTCCATAAATAAATGACACTTGCAGATCCATCCGCAAACCCTGACGACAATAGTGGGCATAGTGGGGTCTGGGAAGTCCACTATCCTGCAGGCGATGCTACGTGAAATTTCGCCGAGCAGTGGGCAGTTATTGGTGAATGGAGTGATCTCTTATGCAGCACAGGACCCCTGGCTGTTTGAGGCTTCGGTGAGTGGTGTCAAAATGCTATTATAAAAATTAATATGAGTATTATTAGTGATGTTCTAAAAAATATCATTTCAAAGCAGTGTACCATGCATTCCTAAATTATTCCAAAATAAATATAGTGGGGCTCTACAGTTTTCACAAAGGAGAATGCCCATTCATAGTCTCGATAAAAAAACACAGTTGATCCCGATAGCGATACTGCTTAAAATTCATTGTAGCATTTTTTTATGGTTTGTCTTTAAACGTATTCCCGTTTTATACCAGGCGACAGATTCATTATCAGACAGAATCATAGTAAGATATTCTCCTTTACATACATACTATATCTGTATCAGCCCATATACGTCCCACTGCAGGGCACGGGCCTCCTCTACAATCGACAGTACGATTGAGAGTGGTTAAGCCATATAGTCCACCACGCTGGCCTAATGCGGGTTGGCGGACTTACATACCATAGAATTTTTTATAAATCGCTATGGTATGCAGGTTTCCTCACGATGTTTTCCTTCACCGTTTCACATACACACTATACATACATAAATTCACACCTTTTCAAAGAAGGGGGAGGCAGAGGTGTTATTAGGACACCCAGAATTCGTCTATCCACCCCACACTAAGACCGAGTCTTGTGTCGTGGGTATCAGGAACTGCATCATATCAGGAAGATTTCTCAGTCCCACAAACACCCAGATCCGTGCCAAATATTTATGGGCCACACAAACATTTGTCTCGGTGCGGGGATTGAACCCGTGGCTTCTCGTATTACAAGCAGCGTGTAACCGATTACGGGGGCTGTCGAAATTTCAAAGTTGATTGGACGTTTATCTGCCACATTGTAGACACCGAGTCCAATACTATACCATTTTTTTTATTTGGCCTATCTTCCCAGGTACGCCAAAACATCCTGTTTGGCCAGGATTTGTATATGCAACGATATCAGCAGGTCATCAAGTGCTGTCAACTAGAAAGCGACCTTCAAATATTCACGCATGGAGACAAGACTATAGTGGGGGAAAAGGGTAAGTTTATGTGATTTACTAAGTTCAACGTACAACTGCTGGGCACGGGCCTCCTCTACAATTGTACATATAGGCCATATAGTCCACTACGTTAACCAACACACATGACTCCGAAAATCCAGGGGGTTACTCTATGATTATATGAAGTTCGTATGTTCGGACGCCGTACGTAAAACTTCACCATTGTTCCTAGATACTCCACAAAATATTGGATTCCTCTACTGTGGTCGTAACCATAGACTAGGTTCGGAGTGAATGGTAAGTATCATAAGGAATGGTATTAATTTTTAGAAGTAAAATACTTATAGCTTAGTTCGGACGTCGAACATTCGAACTTCGTTTTGGGTCATAGAGTAACCCCCCAGAGGGGTGTCCTGGGATTTGAAACCGCTACAATTGTTCGTTGGCAGCGACGTTTGATCTGTTACCACTTCTTATAATAACTGGTCACTGATGGTAGGTCTCTCATATGTAGAGGCCGCCTGGGTAGGTACCACCGCAATGTCTATTTTTCCCGCTAAACAGCAGTTTAAATACACTGTTGTGTTTCGGATTGAAGGTCATTGTAGCCAGAGTAACTACTGGACATATTGAGACTACATCTTACGTCTCAGGATGGCGAGTGCAGTGGAATGCCAAGCATTGCTTTGTAATTCAAGGTGTTTGGTTTTGCTACTGTACATGAGCGGTCGTATCGCTTACCATGAGGCGTACGGCATGCTCGTCTCGCCACTGCAATAAAAAATAAATAAATTAGAAAGTCGTATTATTATTTCTAGGAGTGTCTCTATCAGGAGGTCAGCGAGCCAGGGTATCTTTGGCCCGCTGCGTGTACCAACACGCTGATGTTTATCTGCTGGACGATCCGCTCGCCGCAGTCGATGCTAAGGTCTGTATCTACGTGTGTTTCTTGATATTTAAATATTTTGCACCCCGCTTTGCACTGAGGGAAGTGGACATTAATTTATTTCCAACTCCTCCTATTAATTTCACTTTCTGATCAATTTCGTTGCGGATTAAAGACAAGTTAGACATTCCCGGAGACTCGGCTCGCTTCAATGCTCGTTGTCATTACAATGCGTGCTGTTGATCCTGCGACACAGGAGTTGCAGTGGTGGGGGTGAGGGCGGGACAGTCTCCTGATATTTAAATATTTAACACTAATCCTATATTAACACTAACCAGTACCTTACTGGGCATATCGTCTGGCTATTAGCGTATTTACTTAATGGTTAACATGAGGTTAAAATCTCCTTTTTTAATTTTTAATCGAATACAAAAAAGCAGATTTGCAATTTTTAAGAAAAAAATTGCAACTTAATATTGAGCGAAGTTAAATAATACAAATTAATGTAATACGTATTAATTATTGCATGCGGTAATGCCAAATAAAATAATGTCTGTGCAGGTGGCCCAAGCCATATACGATCAGTGTATCCGTGGTTTCCTGCGGGATAAGGCGACTGTATTGGTGACGCATCATGTTCAGTACGCCACACAAGCTGACAACGTGTGTGTCGTCAGGAATGGACGGGTACGTAGGCTCTCTCTCTCTCTATTTTCTGTCTCTCCCTCTCTATGTCTGTGTATCTCTCCCCCTCTATCTGTGTGTGTGTGTGTGTGTCTCTCCCTTCTCCCCTCTCTCTCTCTCTCTGAATCGTCATGGATATACCCCAAGAATAATTGTAATAATAATATGTACCTACATATACAACAGATACGACTGGGTTTCGTTAAATTTAGGAAAATCACCCTATTGATTATGGGTTTTCCCATTTGTTTGCTCAATTTTTTCTTTACAGATAATAGGACAAGGGAAATACAACGATTTAAAATCTAGCGTGCCTGAATTCGAAGCTTTACTTGAAGTTGGCGACAAACCTAATGAGAAGGAGAAATTAAAAAGAACTGGCTCTGTAGACTCGGAAGGGGTAAGAAACATCTACGTACATAAACTCACGCTTTTTTGCCAGAAGGGGTAGGCAGAGGTGCTTCCAGGGCACTCACGTTTCGTTTTCCGTCTCACGATGTGAAAGGGGGTATTTCGTCGTATATTATTATTTTAGCAAAAACAATGGATTTACCAACCAAACAAGGTGATATTAAAAACATCCCAAAAAAAAAACGCATTATTTTTTTTTTTAATTTTATTTCCATTGTATCTAGTCACTAAAAATACCACCCGGCTTCGTTTTCGGTAGTAGTTTGGATACATCCTGTATATTGTAGTTTTAACTGTCTATATTATATACCAAATAATTTCTTAATAGCATATTATTTCAGGATCGCACTGTCTCTACAAAATACAAAAGATCTATGTCGACTACAACACAGAAATCTTTTAACGTCGATAATGACAATGGAATACCTGAATATGAAGGTAAGTCTTTCTGTATTAGCCCTTATACGTCCCACTGCAGGGCACGGGCCTTCTCTACAATCGAGAGTACGATTGAGAGTGGTTAGGCCATGTAGTCCGCCATAGGTGGTATGTAAAGTCTGTCAAGCAAAAGCTTTCAAATCGTCATCGTGAGGAAACCTGCATACCATAGGGTATGCAGGTTTCCTCACGATGTTTTCCTTCACCGTTAAATGCGTTCTGATTGACTATCAATATTATTTTTTTTATGTTTAAGAAGATTTATTAGATTTATTTATTTATTTATAAGATATATTAGCAATATTATAATCACATTTGTATCGAAGGTCCTGACCCAACATTAAGATCAATAATTGTTCTAATATTTAGTCTAATTTAATGAGTACTAATTATTAGTCTCGTGTCTTGGGTGTCAGGAACTACGAGAGACTTTCCGGTCTCACAAACGCCCAGACCTGAGGTAAATACATATAATTAATACTTAACTTACTATTATTGTAGAGGAGGAACAGCATGAAGGATCTGTGGACAGCAAAATCTACGTCTCATATATGGAGAGTGGAGGCTCCAAGCTATCCATGTTGCTCATGATTTCACTCTTCGCTATAGCTCAGATGTTCTACTCTTCCAGCGATATCTGGTTGAAGGAATGGTATGTACTAGTGTGGGGCCGTCCATTAATCATCATCCTTCCTATAATCCTGGGTCCTTCTGCCGCAGTGTGAACAGGCATCTTAGCAGGCCGGCATAATTGTCTATTGACATGGGACTGCCGTCCGATGCCAGTAGACACTCTGGGCGGCATTTGCGCTCACCATCAGGCGCAATGCGGCCACTATGCCGGGACAGAATAAAAAAAAAATCAAGTGATGCTTTTTAGCATTTTTCACTCTCACCCCTCGTTTTCGTGATTTTTGCCAACCCCCCTCCCGCTCCCCTTCCAGCTTTACTTGATTAATGAACGGCTCCCGTTGGAATAAATAGCAATAGCAATCACAAGTAACAAGTGAAGTCGATAATAACATTTCACAAGTTATATGAATAAATAAAAGTTATAAAACCGATCGGCTAATTTAATACGATCTCGTGTAATCTATGAAGGTGTGAGTTTTTCTGGACAAACCCCTTTTTTTATTTGCACTGATGGTGAGACGAGCTTGCCGTTCGCCTGATGGTAAGCGATACGACTCTTCATGAACAGTAGCAAAACCAAACACTTTGAATTACAAAACAGTGCTTGGTATTCAACGCTCGCCATCCTGAGACATAAGATGTTAAGTCTCAATATTTCCAGTATAGCTCTGGCTACAATGTCCTTCAAAAACACAACAGTGCATTAACACTGCTGTTTGGCGGGACAAATAGACATTGCGGTGGTACCTACCCAAGCGGCTTCTCACATATGAGAGACCTACCACCAGTAAATATATACATAAACATGGAGATATTGACATACATATACTCATTAATTTAAACCTTGTTCCCACTCTGTATCTGTAATAAAATGAAATGTATTTATTGGTCATGTAGTCAATTAAAGAGCTTCTATAACAAGTCAATACACATAGCACTTCATCTCTATGTACAAAATATTCTCTCTACTATTTTTTATTATTTTCATATTGTTAACGTTAAATACCTCTACTCTCAATAAGTAATGGCTCTTTATAATTTATTTTTATTTCTCTTTATAACTTAATCATTGGATTTCAGGGTTAATCTAGAAGAAGCCAACGGTGCTTTGATGTTAGAGAGGATGAACCATACTCCTGGAGCCATTCCACCAGGTAAGATCTGATCTCATTCAAACGTCACTGAGAGGTAACTCTATAATAACGATACGAACTTCGAATGATCGGAGGTTCGACGTTCGGAGTAAGATACAAGATTTCCACTTCTAAAAATCAATATTATTCTCTATTATACTTATGATTATCTCCGAACTTAGTCTATAATTACGAAGCATGATAGAGGAATTCAACATTTAGTGGAGTATCTAGGCACATTAGTGAAGTTTTACGTATTGCGTCCGAAAAAAGGTCGTATCGTTTGTATATTGTAACCTTCCTATATCAGCCCATAACAGGCCATTAAGATGGACCTCCTCTACAACCTACAATTTCATTAAGGGAGGTTAGGTCACCATGATGGCCTAATGCGGGTTGGCGGACTTACATACCATAAAAAACCAAATCGCTATGCAGGTTTCCTCACATATTTTCCTTCACCGTTATAGGGCGTGGTGATTGACAATCAATAATAAATAAATAACACCCAACAGTCACATACATAGTCCTGACCTCACACTAAGATCGAGTCATTCATTATAAATAATTTGTTTATCTATTCCTTATAAAAGCATGTTTTCTTTTAATTATATACTGCACTCTCTTCTTATCCTTTTCTTATATTCATCCAAATAAACAAATAAATAAAATTTACAAAGATTGCCTGTAAGAAATCGCCTAGAGCGATAAGACCGCCAACTGTACTCATAAATTTTATATGTCAAATATTGTATGCTATTTGTTCTTTTTTGTTAGAAGCAAAGAATAAAAAAATAATAAATACTATTTTATTTCCAGATGTGAATTTCGCCGAAGTACCAAGCAATACATTCGGTTTGACTCGAGCACAGTGTCTGTATATATACGCTAGTCTAATAGTTGTGAGCATGGTATGTACGTGCAATAACTTAGTGCTATTCTACAATACATGCATCAGGGCTTCCATCAACCTTCACAATAATATGTTCAGGTGAGTCTTTATTTTTTTGTTATTGCAAAAAATGGCGAAACGAGCCAGCCGTTCGCCTGATGGTTAGCGATACGACCGCTCATGGACAGTAGCAACATTCCACTGCGCTTGCCATCCTTAGACATAAGATGTTAAGTCTCAATATGTCCAAAAGTTACTCTGGCTATAATACCCTTCAATCCGAAACACAACAGTGCATTTACGCTGCTGTTTCACGGGAGAAATAGACATTGCGGTGGTACCTACCCAGACGGCCTCTCACATATGAGAGACCTACCACCAGTAATTAAGCATTGCATGACATCCTTTAATTTAGCTCCTTACACGTACGGTTTCTACCTTTAAAATCGTTACAAACACCCCTATTTGTTTCAGGGGTGTGACAAACGCTCCCATGTGGTTCTTCCATCACAACCCTTCGGGGCGGACCCTCAACAGATTCTCCAAGGACCTGGGTCAGGTGGACACTTTGCTGCCGATGGCTTTAGTCGACTGCTTTTCGGTGAGTCGATTTTTATTAACTGTATCAACCCATATACGTTCCACTGCAGGGCACGGGCCTCCTATACAATCGAGGGGACTATTGAGATTGGTTAGGCCTTTTTTTTATTTATTTAAATATGATTTATTGTACACCAAAATGAAAGACGCATAGAAATACTTAAAAACTAAAGACATGGTTGCAATAGGCGGCCTTATCGCTAGCTGCGATCTCTTAAAGGCAACCTTTACTTTACATACCATAGAAATTTTTACAAATCGCTAAGGTATGCTGGTTGTCTTACGATGTTTTCCTTTACCGTTGTAGTGTTTGATGGTAAGTGATCACTATATATGAACATCCACAACGCTTGGATCATGGATGAGTTGCCGGAACATCAAATCAGGAGTGGAGGGGTAAAGAAAAAGGTTGGGAAGAGAAAAAGGGTATTGGGCATCTAGCAATCTCGCTCACAGAACGAGACACAACAAACCTTTATATTTATTACTAAGACGAGCATGCCGTTCGCCTGGTGGTAAGCGATGCGACAGCTCATGGACAGTATCAAAACCAAAGAAAACCATGAATTGCAAAGCAATGATCGGTACTCCACTGCAAGACAAGATATTATGCCTCAATATGTCCAGTAGTTACTCTGGCTACAATTCCCTCAAACCGAAACACAACAGAGCATTCACACTGTTTGGCGGGAGAAATAGACATTGCGGTGGTACCAACCCAGTTGGCCTCTTACATATGAGAGACATACCAGTAATAACGTTACGTTTAACAATTATCATTAAAATATCCCCCCTTATGTCTCCCCTCAGTTCTTCTTGGAAGGCGTAGCGATATTGGTAGTGGTGTGTATTGTGAACTGGTGGCTTCTGCTGCCAACAGCGGTGCTGACGATACTACTGATGTTCCTACGTGATGTGTACCTGTCCACCAGCCGAGACCTCAAGCGTGTTGATGCAATTGGTGAGTAGTTTCAGATGTATCTGTATCAGCCCATACACGTCCCACTGCAGGGCACGGGCCTCCTCTACAATCGAGAGTACGATTGAGTGTGGTTAGGCCATATAGTCCACCACGCTGGCCTAGTGCGGGTTGGCGGACTTACATAACATAATATAAATTGTTATAAATCGCTATGGTATGCAGGTTTCCTCACGATGTTGTGATTGTGATTCACAAAGCCTATCGGCTAATATTTTTTTACGATCTTGTGAAATCTATGACTGAGTGAGTTTTTTGTTCGAACCCATTTAACGAGGAAACCGAACAGTCAGTATTGTGTGTGTAATTTTAAATCTGAAAAATGGTTATAATATATTATGGTTAGTTTTTTGTTTACCAATTCTGTGAGGGTCAATTATCTGTTTGTCTGTATCAGCCCATATACGTCCTACTGCAGCAGGGCACGGGTCTACTTTACAATCGTAAGTACGATTGAGAGTGGTTAGTCCAAATAGTCCACCACGCTGGCCTAGTGCGGGTTGGAAGACTTACATACCATAGATTTTTTTTTATAAATCACTATGGTATGCAGGTTTCCTCACGATGTTTTCATTCACCGTTTTAATGCGTGGTATTAATACACACATGACTCCGAGGTGGGCCCTGGGATTCGAACTCGCGACCACCGTGAACATGTAGGCAGCCGCGTCTGGTCCGTTTACCAACAGACCACCACGCACTTTACCACACGTACATTTCAGATGTACATGTGGTTTATACTGAAACCAGTCTTTTCCTTATCTTATGGATCTTGCGGTTTATGTCACAAATTGAGTAAACAAGGGGGGTTACTGTATGATCTGAAACAAAACTCGAATATGCGGATCTTTGACTTCCCAAGTAAATATAATTTACCCCATTCTAAAAATCAATACTATATTACTATTCTTTGTGGTACTTAATATTCACTCCGAAATTAGTCTATGGTTACGACGTACGATAGAGGATTCAAAGATTTTGTGGAGTATCTAAGCACATTCATTCAGTTTTACGTACGTCGTTCGAACTTTCGAATATCGTTTCGGATCATGAAGTAACCTCCAAGGTTATTCATAAAGAGTATATTTAAAGAAATGAGCAACTTTTCTATCGTGCCAACCTGAAATCGCACAAAATATCAGCTGTTCCATACAAAAATCATAGTTTGAATGTACAAAATTTATGAGACAGCTGATTTTTTACCCAACTGCGAAAGGAGGGCTATGTTATTCGAGTGTAGGTATTTATGTATGTATGTATATTTCTTGTAGCGCAGTAACCAAGCATTACTTTATAATTCATAATGTTTGGTTTTGCTACTGTTCATAATCGGTCGTGTCGCTTGCCATCAGGCGAAGAGCATGCTTGTCTCTCCATTCATTGCTACAAAAAATGTCTCCTTGCAGCCCGAAGCCAGTTCCTGAACCACATATCCTCAAGCGTGACTGGTCTCACCACCATCAGGTCGACACGCCACCAGCGCACTCTGGCGAGAGAGTTCGACAAACTGCAGGACCTGAACAGTTCTACTTATGCACTAGAATTGTATACTAACAGGTAAATATATGCCATCAAAAACATCCTGCAAAAAACCAAGTCTCGCAGCTCAGTTTTTCTACCGTAAAAAGTTGTGTAATCTATGAAATACCAAGGCGGTCAATTTATTTAGCTCTGCGTAAGGGACCTTCTGTCTTAAGTTATTACGTAAATTATTGTTATTTCAATATTACAAATCCTTTACGTTTTAAATAATCAGATCGCCTGACCTGCTAAGATGCCTCTTCAAATAATATATATGTTATGGGCCAAGAGATTAATCCGGCATTATTCATAGTGCCCGGGCAAGATAATGCCCAATAAGAGCGGGCAATGTGATTATAACCAATCAATTTATCATTATGAATAATGCCAAGTGCCTATTGGGCAGAGTGATGTAAGGCGAACCAAAATCAAAACAATGCACCACGTAAAAAAAACACCTATTAATCACATTACCCGGGCATTATGAATACTGTCCGCATTAATCACTTGGCCCATCACATGTACACCTAATCCCCTTATGCAACACGCCAAGGTTTTTTGCCCAAGGCAGTCCTTATTCAGCTTCTTCCGTGGGCCGAAGTGGGAGTAATCAGAAATAGCAAGTAAAGTTGAGAGTAACATTTCACAAGTTATATAAATAAGTTAAATTTTGCTATTTGCGATTATGTTCCACAAAGCCAATCGACTAATATTTTTGTACGATCTAGTGTAATCCATGGAGGTTTTTATTTAACAACTCCATTTAAAGAAGAAACTTAACAAGTAGTTTCATATGTGTAATTATGAAAAATAGTTATAATAGTCAGTTTTTTTGTTACAAATTTTGATGGATAGCAATTAGCAATAGCAGAAATATAGAGCATGCTAAGGCTTCAAAAATAACAAGGTGGTGATGTTAATTTGAAATAGCAATAATTCCCATTACTATTTAGGCATATTTGTTTAGTTTTATGTACGATTCGAAAATTCTTTGCGGTTTAGAGTATGAAGTACATCAGGAATGGAGACCAAGAGGTTATATACCGTCAGGCCTTATTGAGTATGTATTTACTTATTTTCAGAGCGTTCGGTTTCTGGATGGACATGGTTTGCTGTTTCTACATGGGACTTGTCACCTTCAGTTTCTTCTTGTTTACTGGTGATGGTTAGTATTCACTTTTATTACGTATTAATTCTATAACGGTGAAGGAAAACATCGTGAATATCTGCATACCATATATTGTCATAATTTCTATGGTATGTTAAGTCCGCCAATCCGCACTAGGCCAGCGTGGCAGACTGTGGCCTAAGCTGTGGGCCTAAGCCATCTTAATCAAACTCTCCTTTGTTTTGCTACTATTCTATTCCAAATTGCTTATATTATACATAAATATTTGATATGTATGTATATTTCAACTTGTAAATTTTGTAATAATCCCTACATTGTGAACTGGTTTTGAAAAGAGCAACACTAGAGTTTCTTGCCCGTTCTTCTCTAGTGAAAACCGCTTTCCAAACCGGGTGGTAGATAAAAAAATTACTGAATCTAAATGATGTTGAACATTTTAATGGATTCAATAAATTATTTTCATTTTCATTTTTTTCAGGCTCAATGGGAGGGAATATAGGTCTAGCAGTCTCGCAAGTGATAGGACTAGTCGGAATGTGCCAGTATGGGATGACGCAGACGGCTGAAGTTGAAAACCATATGACATGTGTAAGTTTTTACTATTTAACATGTATAATAACTTCGTCTGTGTGTAACGAAATATTTGAACTCAATTTTCAACCATTTCAAAAGGCTGAGTGTACAATTATCAAGGAATAGTGAGAATACAATGTTTTTTTTTTTTATTGCAGTGAATGGCGAGACGAGCATGCCGTTCGCCTGATGGTAAGCGATGCGACCGCTCATGAACAGAAGCAAAACCAAACAACACCTTGATTTACAAAGCAATGCTTGGCATTCCACTGCGCTCGCCATCCTGAGACATAAGATGTTAAGTCTCAATATGTCCAGTAGTTACACTGGCTACATTATCCTTCAAACTGGCACACGACAGTGCATATACACTGCTGTTTGGCGGGAGAAACAGACATTACGGCGGTACCTACCCAGGCGTCCTCACACATATGAGAGACCAACCACCAGTAAAGTCTCCATCGTAGTGTGGTTTGGAATCAGGACAGCTTCACTACATAATATAAAACAAAGTCGCTTTCTCTGTCCCTATGTCCGTTTGTATGCTTAAATCTTTAAAACTACGCAACGGATTTTGATGCGGATTTTTTAAATAAATAGAGTGATTCAAGAGGAAGGTTTATATGTATAATACGTGCATATTATTGTACAAAAATCTATTTGTACCCGGGCGAAGCTGGACCGAGCCGCTAGTTAGTTTATAAAAACCAACTCTTTATTCCAACAGGTAGAGAGAATTTTGGAATACGCCAACTTGCCTCCAGAAAGTCCAGTGGAAGTGGATGAAATGGCTTTGAAGAAACACCATCCGAACCTGGATATCGACAAATGGCCAACTAAAGGTATGATTATATTAAGACTAACCCCCTGGGGTTACTCTATACTTCGACACGACGACGAATGTTCGAAAGTCGAAAGTACACAGAGTATATCAACGATATACAACGATATGTAAGATATTGTAAAACGGTTTAATAAATGTATATGCATACGTACGTAGTTATAAGTACCAACGGTATACAATCAGTGTCGCCGGTATATTATTATTAAATCAGTTAGCTCCTACCTACCGTGTTTTATTGACGCTTCAGACTGCCACCGAAAACGAAGCTGGGTGGTAGTTTTAGTGACTACAGATACAATACAAATAAAAATTTCGCAAACAAAACGAGACATTTTTTTGTGATTTTTAAGTATCATCGTGTTAAAATACATAGGTTTTGCTAAAATAATAATTTAAACCCTTGCGTGCGATAGCGTCTCCAAAAATAAATGTTTGTCTTTGAGATAATATACTGGAGGGGACACTGCAAACAAATTGTAGGGTACATTCTATTTCTGTCTCTGTCACGCCTACAAAGTAACATATCTTCCCTCTCGCTTCAATGTGTACCCGTTTGCATGTACCATACGCAGAGATTTTGTTCCCGATGTCTGCTCTAATACCTCAATGGGAGTCACCCAATTCAATTTTCAATTTTTTTTGTTTCATTGTGTCTGAAGTCCATAAAACTACCAGCTGACTTCGTTTAAGTTTTCAGTCATGATATACTCTTTATTTTATTTTTTAAATACTATTTTTCTCATTTCCAGGAGAAATTGTCTTCGAGAACGTATCACTAGAATACGAGCGACCTCCAAAAAAAGATGGCGAGGAGTCGAAGGTGGAGCCTGTGGTGGCCATCAGGGACGTGAGCTTCAGGATCCGAGCTGCTGAGAAGGTGGCCGTGGTCGGAAGAACTGGTGCGGGGAAGAGTTCGCTCATCAATGCTCTCTTCAAGTTAGTATCACATGTGGAGACTTATTTTTTGGAAAACGTTCATTGACGATTTGTAACACAGGACATTTTGTACTTATGGAAGATACATCTAGAATAAATAAATAACACCCAACAGTCACATACATAGCCCTGACCCCACACTAAGATCGAGTCTTGTGTCGTGGGTATCAGGAACTACGAGAGACTTTTTCGTCTCACAAACAACCAGACCCGGAAGACATATTTGTGGGCCGCACAAACATTTCTCTCGGTGTCGGGATCGAACCCGCGGCCTCTCGTTTCACAGGCGGCTACTAACTGACTGCGCCACGGAGGCTGTCATCTAGAAGACCGAAGTATACATATTTCTGCCTTTCATGCGTCAATAGGTCTTTCTAGGAGATAGTTATTTTGAGCGAACATATGATATCTATTTTTTAACCGACTTCAAAAAAAGGAGGAGGTTCTCAATTCGACTGTATGTTGCTTTTTTTTTTTTTTTTTTTTATGTTTGTTACCTCGTTTCTCTGTACCGTGTGAACCGATTTCGACCATTCTTTCTTTAATTGAAAGCTGGTGCTTGTCGTTTGGTCCCATAAAAATATGGTGAAAATCTGATGAATATCTTCGGACCTGGAGAGGGGAACTCCTTAAAATTAAGTAGGATTCCAATGGTTCTTTTTGCATTAGGTTCATTATAAAAGTTAAGTTACAGTGAGAGACGGAAAAAGGGGTGGGGGTGAGGGGGGGTAGGTGATAAAATTAAAATACACGTAAATTCTAATATCTTCGGCAGCTTTTAACCGATTTTAGTGATTTCTTTTTCATTGGAAAGAACGTATTGACAGGTTGATCCCAGGAACACAACATGAAGATCTGATGATCATGTTCGGACCTGGAGTGTAGAACTCTTCAAAATTTAGTAGGATTCCAATGGTTCTTTTTGCATTGGGTTCAGTATAAAAACTAAGCTACAGTGGCGCAGGGAAAAGGGGGCAGGGGCAAAGGAAGGGGGGGGGGGGGAGAAAAAATAATAAACACGTGAATACTCCAATATCTTCGGCAGCTATTAGCGATTTCATTATCATCGGAAAGAACATATTCCTTGTGGGGACCAAATCTTCTTAATTTAAATTCCTATCAACACTAAAAAGATAAAAATAACTAAAATTTTTAATAAAAAAATAAAAACCGACTTCAAAACAAAAAACCAAAAAATAACAAAATAATAAGTACCACTGCAAAACAAAAACATTTTATTTATTTCATGGAACTTGCGCTTGTTGATTAATTTGCTTAATGACTTGACTATAAAAATCAAAATATATGCATAACATATTGAAGGCGGGTCGCCAAGTACCAAACATGTAGGACCTATGCCTTATATTAATTTAAATATCTATATGTTTGGTACTGAGCGACCCGCCTTCAATATGTTATGCATATATTTTGATTTTTATAGTCAAGTCATTAAGCAAATTAATCAACAAGCACAAGTTCCATGAAATAAATAAAATGTTTTTGTTTTGCAGTGGTACTTATTATTTTGTTATTTTTTGGTTTTTTGTTTTGAAGTCGGTTTTTATTTTTTTATTAAAAATTTTAGTTATTTGGATTTCTTATTGCTATGTATGGCGAGACGAGCATGCCGTTCACCTGATGGTAAGCGATACGACCGCTTTTGAATAGTATATACACCAGGGATTATAAAGCAATGCTTGGCGTTCCACTGGGCTCGCCATCCTGTGACATTACAAGTTAAGTCTCAATATCCAGTAGCTATTCTGGCTACAATGTCCTTCAATCCGGAACACAACCGTTCATTTACACTTCTTATTTACTAAATTACTGTGTTCAACAGGTTAAGCCGCATCTCAGGCACAGTCAGCGTGGATGGCCTAACCCCAGACATAGCGGGTCTCCGTACATGGAGGTCCAAGCTGTGTGCTCTACCGCAGCGTCCCGCTTTGTTCGCGGCCTCGCTTCGGGACAACCTGGATCCTGAAGGAATGTATACTGATACGCAGATATACGAGGCTTTGGATCAGGTATCACTACATAGTATAAAACAAAGTCGCTTTCTCTGTCCCTATGTCCCTTTGTATGCTTAAATCTTTAAAACTACGCAACGGATTTTGATGCGGTTTTTTTAATAAATAGAGTGATTCAAGAGGAAGGTTTATGTGTATAATACGTGCATATTATTGTGGAGAAATCTATATGCACCCGGGCGAAGCTGGGCCGGGCCGCTAGTGGAGATGTAAAATTATTTGGACGTCCACCTACCCAACAGCACATATGTATTTTTTGTAAAATACACCCTATATCTTTTAGAATAAGGTTGTCATTACATTGAAAGTTAAAATAGATCTTATTAAAACTGAATGAAATGAAATGTATTTATTTGTCATGTAGGCAATTAAAGAGCTCTTATTATACTACTTAGTATTATTTATATTCATTTCTTATTTTAATTTATTTATTTACTTGATTTCTCATTAGTTTATTAACGTATTAGTTACTACTTTATGGTATATTTTTAAAAAGAAATACATAATTTGCCTTATTCAAATTGAATTAACTTTATTAACGGACCATGAATATGATTGAAACGGTGCGTGGCGGTTTATTGTTACCACCGGATCCAACGCGGCCCTTCCTGAGAAGACCCGGCGAAACAAACTCAGTGGGCTTACACTACCACTACAATATAATTATTATTATGAATAATTTATGAAGTGCTCTGAATTTCAACTCCTGTATGATCACTGTATTGTAAACTTATTTTGAAAAGAGCAACGCTAGAGTTTCTTGCCCGTTCTTCTCTGGCGAAAACAGCCTTGTGAACCGGGTTGTAGTGGAAGAAAAGTGACTGAATCTAATTAGTATATGACATTTTATGGATTCAATAAATATTTTCATTTTCATTTCACTAGAAACTACTCGACGCGGCCCAGTCCTGAGTATATCCAGCGAATAAGACTGGGCTTGTTTTGTGCCCGATATGCCCGATATGACATATGATAGGGAGTATCCTTATCAAATCATGGGACGGAATAAACAAGGCGAATCTTGATCCTGGTATCCCCTAACTACCCCTTCTGGGAAAAATGTACTTACTTATGTATTCTAGGTGCAAATACCTTGAATTGACAGCCTCCGTCTCGCAGTTGGTTAGACGCCGCCTGTGAAACGAGAGGCCGCGGGTTCGATCCCCGCACCGAGAGAAATGTTAGTGCTGCCCACAAATATTTCTTTCGGGTCTGGGTGTTTGTGAGATCGAAAAGTCTCTCGTAGTTCCGGGTACCCACGACACAAGACTCGATCTTAGTGTGGGGTCAGGTCTATGTATGTGACTGTTGGGTGTTATTTATTTATTTATTTTATTTTATTACAATACATGGTGAGTAAGATGTCAGCATAAATGTACATATTCTTGTATTCCAGGTGCAATTACACCCCATGGTGAGCAAGATGTCGGCAGGGTTGAGCACTAAAGTGGGGGATGGTGGGGGCTCGCTGTCTGCTGGTCAGCGACAGCTGGTGTGTCTGGCGCGGGCGGCGCTGGCGGGGTCCAGGGTTCTAGTACTGGACGAGGCCACTGCTAATGTTGATACTGAGTGAGTTATATGCATTGAGATATACACATACATACACACATATTGACATACAGTCGACTCTCATTAATTCAAACCTCCGATAATTCGAACCTCTCTATAATTAAAAGTTGTCACGAGTTCCCTACAAAATCTCGTCGTCGTCGTCGATCGTATAAACATTGTATAAGCTTTGTGAATCACAATCGCTAATCACAAAATTTAGCTTATTTAAGTATATAACTTGTGAAAGGTTATTATCGACTTCACTTGCTATTTAAATAAATTACACCCAACAGTCACATACATAGTCCTGAACCCACACTAAGATCGAGTCTTGTGTCGTGTATCAGGAACTACGAGAGACTTTTCGGGCTCACAAACACCCAATTTATTTATTACAATTTATTCCAACACTAGCTGATACAGTATAAAAAGCATGAACGTAAAGAGATAATATGTTATGTTTCAGGACAGACAAGCACATACAAGAGACGATTCGCAATAGATTTGCCTCCGCTACAGTACTAACCATCGCTCACAGACTAAACACCGTTATGGACTACGATAGAGTCATTGTTATGGATAAGTAAGTATTATTCTAGAATACCAAGCTTAATACTAGGGTACGGTTACTAAACTTAAGTCTCGGGTTCGAATCCCGGGGTGGGCGAAGTGATATTGGATTTTTCTATTCATTATCAGCCCAGAGTCAGGAATTTTTTCCCGATGTGGCGATAGGCTCGCTCATCACATCATGGGACGAAACATACAAGGCGAAATGTGGGTGTCCTGGCACTTCTGCCTATCACTTCTGGGAAAAAGGCGGGAGGTTATGTATGTTTGTAGATTTGTAAGAATTTCTATGGATGTCCGCCAACCTGCACTAAGCCAGCGTGGTGGGCTACAGGCCTAACCACTCTCAATCGTCCTGTCGATTGTAGAGGAAGCCCGTCACCTGCAGTGGGACGTCTATGGGCTGATACAGAAGTATTATTCTAGAATACCTAGCTTACTATATACCTGGCTAAGGTTGCAGGAAGTCGCTGGATGTATACTTCCAACAGGTAGATGTGGAGATCCTTGGGGAGGGGTCTATGTTCAGCAGTGAACTTCTTGTGGCTGAGATGATGATGATTCTAGAATAATATAATTCAGTAAGGAGGAAGGTGAAAAAAAAGATAATAAATAATGAAATATAACTTGGCAAAAATTGAACTATCGCTCATGAACAGTAGCAAAACCAAACACCTTGTATTACAAAGCAATGCTTGTCATTCCATTGCGCACTCGACATTCTTATAAATTATGTTAAGTCTCAATATGTCCAGTAGTTACTCTGGCTACAATATTCTTCAAACCGAAATACAACAGTGCATTTACACTGCTGTGGCGGGAAAAATAGACATTGCTGTGGTACCTACCCATACGGCCTCTCACATATGAGAGACCTACCACCAGTAACTACAATACAAGGAAATGTAAATTTCATTTTCTATTTCAGAGGTCGTGTGGTGGAATCAGGACATCCATACGAACTTCTGCATAAAGGAGAGAAGATGGCAACCGAAGTGCCGCATAAAATACCCCATCTTACTAATCAGGTAATTTAAGGACAAACCATAACAAATTTATTATAAATTTTAAGCAGTATTAGTATCGGGACCATCGATATTTTTTGACAGCCTCCGTGGCGCAGTTGGTTAAACGCCGCCTGTGAAACGAGAGGCCGCGGGTTCGATCCCCGCACCGAGAGAAATGTTTGTGCGGCCCACAAATATTAGTTTTGGCTGTTTGCGAGATCGAAAAGTCTCTCGTAGTTCCTGATACACGACACAAAAATCTATCGTAGTGTGGTGTTATTTATTTATTTTTACCGATACTATGGGCAGTCTTCATTAGTGATATAACTGGCGGTCTTATCAATCTCTTCCACACAACCGGTTTGTAGAAAAAAAGATCGAATAGTTCTGAACGGTATTATAAACAATGAACTATAATAGTTATCTTCTATGTACGTCCCACTGACGGCACGGGCCTCCTCTACAATTCATACAAATTATTTTACTTTATTGTACATAAAAAACAAGTGAAAAAATACACAAAGAAAAAACACAAATCCATCCCTCTATCAAATTCGCTAGAAAGGATATAATGAACAATAATTCTTACTTTTATTTTTCTCTCTAGGCGCCATTAGCAATTCCCGAGGACTTTGATCACCAACAACACCAAGAAAACCTGCAGTCTATAGAACGGATTAGAAATAATTCTAACAGGTTTGTATTCTTTAGACTATGAATACTACGAGATACCAACTGCTTAAACTATGGAAAGGCATTTCTCGATGCAATATCAATCTAGGCCTCTCCTCTAGCACGCCACTGGGCTCGATCTTCAGCCAGCGTCTCCAACCGCTACCAGCCATCTTTCGGATATCGTCACTCCACCTCATTAGGAGGCCTATGTCCAGGGGCCCTACTATATTCATCCGAAACGAAGTTCGAAACTTCGGATGATCAAAGTTTATATACGATACGAATGTACCTACATATACTTATGGTCGTTATTGACTTATGGTCGTAACCATAGACTTATGGTTACGATGTACGTAATACAAATTCGAACTTTTACAGAGTAGATACATTCGTATCGTATAAAAAACTTCGATCGTGCGAAGTTTCGAACTTCGTTTCGGATGAATATAGTAGGGCCCCAGCAGTGGACGCGAATAGGCTGATGATGATAATGATATAAATCTAACATATAAAAATTTATGTCGTATTCCCACTGCATAAGTTTGAATATCCTTTGGGAAAATATTAAATCTCTTGCCATTCCGTTTCGCTGTGCGCTGGCTTTAATTCTTATTAATAAACTGAGATCAGCTAGGGATTAACTTTAGCCCAAGGGTTTAGAGTCGAATTGATATTTTAGTTTTTTTTTTTATTGCTATGAATGGCAAGACGAGTATGCCATTCGCCTGATGGTAAGCGATACGATCGCTCATGGACAGTAGCAAAACCACCTTGAACTACAAAGCAATGCTTGGCATTCCACTGCGCTCCCCATCCCGAGACATAAGATGTTAAGTCTCAATATGTCCAGTAGTTGCTCTGGCTACAATGTCCTTCAATCCGAAACACAATAGTGCAATAGTATCGCTTACCATCAAGCGAACGGCATGCTCGTCTCGCCATTCAATGCAATAAAAAAATAATAACGATAATATTTGACGTCTAAATGTGATTTTCAGGTCGGAAACATCGGAACCCGAAGCAGTGAGCATATTCAAGACACTGGTCGAACAAACTGGAAGAGAAACCGCCGCCATGCTCTACAACATGGCTGAAGAGGTAAATTATTCATTATTCTTAATTAAAATGCAGTTGATTTTGAAGAATTAGTAGTTAAATATACGAAAAAATAATATTAAAAAAATCTAAGAATTATAGCAGTATCAATTTTTATACAAAATGCGGAAATATTTGCTACAACTGCTAGTAGATATTATTTCGTAATATATGTCAGGTGTAGTTATTTATTTACAAAATAATTCGCCCTTATTTATATACAGTTTTAAAAACTAAAAGTATCATTTTGTTCCTCTTATAATATGAGCTGACTCAAAAACGTTATGCATAGACATGAAAAATCACAAATCAACTATTTATCAGCTTATTCACTTTAAAATAGACGCAACTCCTTTTTAAGCAAATTTAAAGCAGTAAAATGTCGTATATCTGTCAACTGGACGTTTGATATTACTGTCAAGTGTAGGAAGTAACTTTTTTTCTGTAAAGATATTAGTTAAAATGTGTAGATGGCGATTATGAATAGCATAACTTAATGAACGTTTTGTCTACTCTTAACATAATTTAACTAATTTAAATTTATGTGATTAATTAGTGGTTCTTTTAATACTCCATATTGAAAAACTATTTAATTCGAAAGAAGATAAAACATTCGGTACATTATATATGAAATAGGTTTCCAATTTTTCTACGTTAAGGCCGTTTAGATATGTATTTATTAAATATACAATTAAGTGTTTATTTTTTCAGAGTTATCAAAGACTTATGGAAAGAAAAAAAACATCCTGAGGCCCGAAGAGACTAATCAGAAATATCAGCATAGAAGACTTTAATAGTATTATTTATAGTAAAATATTTCGAGTCGAATTCACTGTTTTTACTTAATTGTTTTGTAATTTTATTTTATGAAAATCTCCCACAAAGAATAATCATTAATTACCTTATTAAAAGCTGTAAAACCTGTTTTATACAGGGTATAACAAGATTTAAGACTGCTACCAAAAATGAAGCCGGGTGGTCTTACTGACACAATACAAATAACATTTTCGCGACAAAGCGACATTTTGACGTGACAACGTCTTAAATTAGGTTGCGGCTGGGAGTCACTTATGAAAAAGTGTAACGCCCGGTAACGTTACGATGAGTCACCGAACGAGAGAGAGGCCCGCCGAATGCCTTGCGTCTCTCTCCCACTCAACTATGATCGGTCTGCCGCGCGCGCAGCACTAGAGAATTAGGCGCATTGAATCGGCGCATGCTTGTGTCTCTGTCTTTGTCTTTCTCGAACGTTCTTGGCGTTGGAAAAACAAGAAAGCGTCACAATACAAGTTCACACGTGTGGTTAAAGTATCGTCAGCTGTGTCTGTAGTGAAAATATGGAGTGCTTAGATTCGTCATTTATCATTTACAACAACTACAACAATAAAGGTAAATAATTGTACACTGATATTTCATTATCGTAAACTATGATTGATTGATTAATTGTTAGATTGACACAAAAGTTGAGAAACTGAGTTTATAGGTTATGTCATACTATTGATAAATGTTGATAGTGTTTTAGTAAACAAAATATATTTCTATAGTTAAAATTTGTGCAATTCTTATTTTCATTCAATTCCTTGTTCCTATTGTGCAATTTAATTATATTCATATCAATAAATATTCTACCGAGAAAAAGATGTTGTCACGTAAAATCTTCGCCCGTAAAACCGACTTTACAGGCAACCATTTTTTTTTTTGTTGTAAATTCAAAGTGCAAAGGCAAAGTGTTTTGGATTTTTCTATTCATTATCAGCCCAGAGTCAGGAATTTGTGCCCGATATGGCGATAGGCTCGCCACCTATCACATTGTGGGACGGAACATACAAGGCGAAATGTAGGTGTCCTGGCACCTCTGCCTAGTCATTTTCACATTTACATACATATTAGTGTGAATGCCTTCTGGGAAAAGGGCGTGAGTTGACGTATTTATAAAAAGAAAATATGTTTATGAGTAAAATTCAAAACTTATGAATATCCATGCGACAAAAGTGTGTCAAGAATAAACTGTGTCGGAGTTCGCCATTGTGCTCAGATATTTTATGGTTGACAACACCATCTAGTATTAATACATCTAACTTTCTCCCATGCTAGTAAACAAATTTAGTTGACAAGGAAGATGAACTTTTGTATCAGAGGGGACACCAGTAGAATAGAAATTGTAAATAGTGACATCTAGCGACGAAACTAAGAAACACAAAGTAAAGTCAGTTGTTATATTTCGAAGCATTAGAAATTGTTCCGGATCATAGATGTCGCTAGTTTATTATTTGAATTCAAATGAATAAGTTAATAGGGCTTAAGAAATTACAAAATCTACCAAATCTACCCTGTGAAGAGGTGGCGTTAGTAATCGGTCGGTATTGCTGCTTGTAATTTGAAGGTGTTTGGTGTTATTGGACACTGTAGGGTAGATGTGCCGTCGCCGCAAGTAAATACGAGAGGAGCAATATGGTGCGACATGGGTGCCCAAAAACCAGCACGGGCCAAATAAAACTTGAGAGATTACCTGCCTTTCGTACAACAATAGCCAAGACCAAATGTCCTGGAACCGTATCCGTAACCGTCCTGGAGACGCAGAAGGAATTGACGGTAAGTATAAACGGTTTTACCGTTGTGTTTTAAATTTTGTTTCTTTAATTTTTTAATTGAATTATAATGTGCTAATGCTTCGGTAGTGTGGTATAGTTCGCGTCACGTAAAAAGAACGCTGGCGGTAAAGCTGCGCAGTAGGCGATTTAAGTTTTAATTCTATTACATGATATTATATCTATTTTTCAAAGTACCTTCCAGTAATCAATATACGAAGCTAAGACTAGTTAAAAAAAAGGGGCCTTAGTACTTTCGGGCGCGAGTTATCCTGCGCAAACACAGCCCCTCCTCATTTTTACAGCGTTCTTTTTACGTGACGCGAACTCTAACACCCTTAATTGTCTCGAAGTATCAAGTATCAGTAGCTTGCAATAATAATCATGTATTTTAAGCTAGCTGTTCCGTCCGGTTTTACCCAGCCAAATTTATTCCATTTCCACTATTTGCACTCTTTTACACCAGTTGTAAATGAAAAATTTATCATAAATATGTTTTCTTTAAAAGCTAATTTTTTTTGCTGTAACTTTGCTCACAATTGTGCCAATCCGCCCTAGGCCAGCGTGGTGGACAATATGACCTCTCAATCGCACTCTCGATTATAGAAGAGGCCTGTGCCCTGCTATAGGACTATACTGTTGGATCATGAAAATTTGCTGAAAATTTTAAAATTTTTTCAAACTTGTTTTATTCAAAAACCAGCCATGATATTTGAAGCCTACCGTGAATTTGGACTTGACAGTACGGACATTTATTTTACTAGCAAAATAATCAAGACTATAAAAGGATTAGGACATTTGACAATTCTCAAGCTCCAATAATTCTAAAAAATTTAAATTTTCCATCATTATTTTTAATTCTTAATTAATTTCGGCTTCAATTTCACTGAGTTCGCCCATTCCATTATTTTTGCAATTGATTTTTTTCCGAATATTTTTTCGGAAATTACACATCACCAAGTAAGTAGTACGTATATCATGTAGATACAAATAGCTCCTATGGGTCACATAGTGTTCAAGAATTGGACTAATAATAAGAAAAAATATAGTTCAAATTAAACTTTAATTTTTAGAAATTGGCGGGCACAACAAACTAATTTTATTAAAATAATCTAAATGTGTGGTGTCAGAACAATATTTATGTAGGGCAGTCTTAATAATAATTATCCTCAACCCACCTCGAACCTTAATACACTTTGATAATTTACGAACAATCAGAGCGACTTTATCAAAAATCTGTTCTTAACACAAAAATAAACAGTTAACCACATTTTTCTTGAGCTAAGGAAGTTTTCAAAGCGTAGCCCGGAGGTTCGAATGCAATGTAAAAATTAATTTCAAACTAAAGCTGTTGCCGGGGGCAGCTGGACTGTTTGATCCTATGTTACTGTAGTGGAAAATAATCGAAGGGTGAGTTTGGAGGTTAATCCTTGAGGTGTCTGTTAGCAACAATGTTTTTGTATTTATCTTTTGAAATGTCAGAGTGTATTCTTTATTTTGTTATTTAATTTTAACAATAATCTAGCACGTGTTTGTTGGTTTGTTGATTATTGTTCAGTTTGATTAAGAGGAGTAATTATTATTTCTTAGATTTATTATATATTGTACCTTATTTTTATTTATTTTCTTGTCATGGAAACTTACATGTAACCAAACTGTATTGGACGAATGACTAGATCCCACAACACAGGGAATCCTAGTGTGGGGTCTAGGGCTTTTTATCTATATCTTTGTACCTTTTGTTGAAAAAAAAAACAATAAACTTATTATTATTATTATGCGAATGTGACATATTGAAATAAAACTATTTTTTACGGATTTTATCACGGATTTGGTTATATTTATATACCGGGTATATCAAGACTGCTACCGAAAACGAAGCCGGGTGGTAGTTTTAGTGGCTACAAACACAATGCAATTAAAAATTTCGCATAGAAACGCGACAATTATTTTTTATGATTTTTTAAATATCGTCATTTTTGGGTGGTAAAACCATAGTTTTTGCTAAAATAATAATTTAAACTCTTTTATACCTTAGAGTATTTATAAATAAAAGGGTATACACTATTATTTTAGGAAAAAATGTATTTACCACCCAAATATGGCCATAGGAAAAAAATAACAAAAAAAAAATTGACACTTTTTTTTGCAACTTTTTCTGTTGCATTGTGTCTGAAGTCGCTTAAACTACCACCCGGCTTCGTTTTCGGTAGCAGTCTTGATATACCCTGTATAAAGTGCGTGGTGGCCTGTTGGTAAACGGACTAGACGCGGCTACCCACATGTTCACGGTGGTCGCGGGTTCGAATCCCAGGGCACACCTCTGACTTTTCGGAGTCATGTGTGTATTGATAGTCAATCACCACGCACTAAAACGGTGAAGGAAAACATCGTGAGGAAACCTGCATACCATAGCGATTTATAAGAATTTCTATGGTATGTAAGTCCGCCAACCCGCACTAGGCCAGCGTGGTGGACTATATGGCCTAACCACTCTCAATCGTATTCTCGATTGTAGAGTAGGCCCGTGCCCTGCAGTGGGACGTATATGGGCTGATACAGATATATCTTGCCGCTGGTTCGATTACTTTACTGACTTACGGCCAATGCCAATAATCAATCGAAAAAATTAGATTGAAGTCAATCTAAATAAATAAATAAATAAATACACCCAACAGTCACATACATAGTCCCGACCCCACATTAAGATCAATTAAGTCTTGTGTCGTGGGTATCGGGAACTACGTGAGACTTTTCGGTCTCACAAACACCCAGACCCGAGACAAATACTTGTGGGCCTCACAAACATTTGTCTCGGTGCGGGGATCGAACCCGCGGCCTCTCGTTTCACAGGCGGCGTCTAACCAACTGCGCCACGGAGGCTGTCAAAATATCTGGATCAAAAATCTGGATTGTTTTCTACTTTTCGATTTGTCATTTACCATATTGCCATAGTTTTTTCACTACTGAGATTGATTATTGGCAATATAGTATCAGAAAAAAGATTGAGCTGTCAATCTCAAACGGCAAATTTTGGATTGGGATTGTTTATTGGCAGCGGCTGTTACTGTAATTCCGTGGTCACGGCGCGGACTGAGATCCGCGCGATGACTGTTACAATTTAACCACATATTTTACAAATTAAAAGATGTTAAACGTCGCGTCGGGAAGTTAAAAAATGAAAAATCATACCAAATCAGCGATAAAAATGCAAAAAAAGGTTTTATTTCAAGAAGAATAATATCAGTCGGAATTGATTATAATTTATCACAATACAGCATTGCAGTTCCTGTCACCTTAAATCAATGTGGAAAATCTAATAATGTTAATATTCAATGGCTACAATATCATTCAAAACGGGATAAGTACATAAGCACTGCTGCTTGATAGAAATAGGCAAAGCAGTATCTACACAAACGACCTTCTACATATCAGAGATCTACCACGCAACCCGTATTCAGGAAATGGCGACCTCCTCTGGTTTTTTTTTTATTATATTTTTTTTCAAGTTTAAGATCAATCCCTTAAGTACCTTCATTCGGAGTTTCAAAAAGATGACCGTGAAAATCGCGCTAAAATAAATCTATACATATAAATAAAATTGAAGTGTCTGTTTTAAAAGTGAAAATAATTTTTCCTATTATAATTTTTTACAGTCAACATGCCGAGACTAGTTTATTTACCACATATAATATTGATTACCAAAATTCATAATATTTATACACTTAACTAATATTAATAGTTAACAAATTTTAATACAAACTATTTTGAAAAACGACCATTGACGTAAAATATATGGACGGGGCGGAGAGCGAGAAAAGTGTTGTCACGAAAGTGGTCTGCAGACCAGTGCAGCGGTTGTGACGTCACAGCGCACCGGTCTGTAATTCGTCGTAAAAATGCCCAATTGTATCGTGCGTGGGTGCAATAAAGATGACCGAAAGTTCACAAAAAAAAGATAACATTTCTTATCACCGCTAAGTAAAAATTATATAACTTTAAGTCAATAAACATTTATTTTAGCATTATTGAAAAACGATTTCATGGCCGCCATTGACGTAAAAATCCAACAGATGGCGCGATTTACACAGCCATCTTTTTGACGTACCCAATGTACTGAAGGGCCTATCCTTAGTTTTTAAATCAATGAAAACGACAAAGTGGAAAAGAAACTGGCCTTATAAAGTTCCTTTTGGCAATAAGAAAAAAAAATGACATTCTTGCGACAATGGACGTTTGCGTTACAATAAATTATTAGTTAAATATTTTTATTGCTTTTATTTGTAATTCCATTTTTCTTGTCATTTTCTTTTACCTTATTGTGATTGTAAGGATTAACAGTGTTCGTAAAAGGTTAAAAGAGTGTGTGTGATCTGAAGTAGATTGAAAATGAGATTGGTATTTTGTTTTCATTTATTTACGAAGATACTGCATTTTGCATGGGATGGGTTCTCTGTATACCTACTACTGATCGGAGAATCAGAGCATTATAATTAAATACGAATGCGGTTTCATAATATCCATTAACCAGAATAGGTCTTGCCCGTCTTTGTACAGAACTATCGTCAAAAGTAGCCCAGGCAGGTAAAAATACTACCTGCATTTAAAGCAGGCATGTCATAAACAATTTTTGTCATGCCATAAATCTTATATCGGTACACCTTGACCCATAGTTTTAAAGTTCATATTCGCTCGTATATTCAAACATAAATTGGAGTACATTCGCGCAAGCGCACCCACAATAAAATATTTGTTCGAAATCGCGACGAGAAAAAAAGGGACAAAAAACATTAATTTTTTAACGCGTTCATACGGGAAGGACTCGTGTTGCAATCAACCGCGGCACCATTTGAGACTTTTCTATTAAGTCGCATTATACGATCGAATTGCAGAGAGGGGTAGCATTATTTGGTAGAAATTTCAGCTTTAACGCAATGTCATAGATTTTATAATCAAATGCAGTAACTTGACGGCTAATGTCGTCCGCCATTTTCTATGATGGCTGCCGTAACGCGACATCTATGATCAGTTTAGTTTCATCGCGAGCGTGCGTGGCTTGAGTCGTGCATGCTAATGCCGCTGAAAAAAAATGTTTTTAACCTTTGTATAGTTGGAATATGGAAATAATTACTCGACGCGGTTCCATTATATCACAATCGCAAAAAACCTGTTCAAGTAATCCGTGCTAATTGTGCTAGATAAAAAAATAATGTATTAAACACGAGGGACCGCAACCGATGTTTGAGTTGTGAACTGTGAAATCGATTTTTATATGTTATTAATGAAATTACTAAGGTGCTCGACAGTTATACCAAACAGACTGTTACGCGAGACATCCTATTGTCCGCGGGGATCTCGTACGGCCACTGGTCCGCTAATAATCGATATAAGTTAATAAAAAATGCATATTTATCCTACGGTTTCATAAGGTCGTAGCGAACGACCGGTGTGTTGAATCAGTATTTGCGAGAGTTCTCTGTGTTCTAATGACTAAGTGTATTGAGTGATGGTTAAAGAAAATACTAGTTTTAGAATTGTGTCAGTGAAATCATCGTCAGGTTAGTAAACAATAGTGTTTTTTTTTGTGTCATATTCGCAGCCTTATCAACGTTATGTCAGAGGTGTTGGCGCAGATTTTCATTGTTGCCAAATCGTACTGGGTTTTTGTCTCAATATCTTTACATTAAAAGAAAATTCCTGGACATTTGATTTTTGGACGTGAATTGTAAAATGCAAACGTCGTGTGAAAAATATTGTTTTGACCGTTTATTCGTGATTCCTTAGTCTTAGAAAAAAAAGAATAGTCTTAGAAAAAAAAAGAACTGACAGTATTTTTATCGGCAAAATTTTCTGTTAAATTCCTACAAGCATTATGGATTCAGGAAATTATAAATAACAAGAAAATTATTGTGATTTATTGTTTAACCTTTTACACCTAATTACGATTTTGTTCGAAAGAAAAAGTCATCATGTTGGTATCCATTGTATTATAATTCTAATGATTGTCATTAATTTTAACTAAACAGTGGCTATTTGTAAGTTTTATCTTCTTATCTTTAGATTCTAAGACATTAAAAATACTTCATTGTTAATGATAATTCCTCAATCCTTTTGCTAAAAAATATTTTATTTTGCTAAAAAATATTTTATTAAAAAATATTTTATATTTTATTTTTATAAAAGTGCGTGGTGGCCTGTTGGTAAACGGACTAGACGCGGCTGCCAACATGTTCTCGGTGGTCGCGGGTTCGAATCCCAGGGCACACCTCTGACTTTTCGGAGTCATGTGTGTATTGATAGTCAATCACCACGCACTAAAACGGTGAAGGAAAACATCGTGAGGAAACCTGCATACCATAGCGATTCATAAGAATTTCTATGGTATGTAAGTCCGCCAACCCGCACTAGGCCAGCGTGGTGGATTATATGGCCTAACCACTCTCAATCGTATTCTCGATTGTAGAGTAGGCCCGTGCCCTGCAGTGGGACGTATATGGGCTGATACAGACAGATTTTATTTTGTATTTCATTCAATGAAGGGCAAGCAAATCCACACAACCATTATTAATTTACATAAAATAAGCTCTAAACACACCAGGTTCTGTATGCTTCTTCTAGCGCCTATTGTTATACCATTTTCCTTTATTTTCATGACTAATTTTGGTTTTCAATGTGGTTCAGATTTTACAGGATGTATAAATCATTCTCTTGCTAATCCTTATCATAAATGTTATACCTTCATTTGTCATCTTTGAATCATTCTTGTATAACCTGAATACTGAATATATATTACTAATATTCTGAATAATTCATATAATACATGACTGAGGTATGTAATGTTATTATTGCTAACAAATATTATGTAGATTTATTTATTCATTTATTGTATTTATTCAACATATTTTTATCCTATCTATTTTATCTGAGGTCAGCAACATCTGAAACTTAATATTTATCTCCCTGGCTGCAATCAATTTTGGGTAATTTCCAAATGATCAACTAAGATTTTGATTCGAAAAACTTTACACAATAAATTCCATGTTAGGTTTTAATCAAATCTGATTGCCCATCTTTTTATGACACTATGATGTTGATTATGTGTCATGAAATAAATTTATTAAATTGTAATGAAATAGAATCAAATTTGTTGAAAGTAAAAAGGGGAAATTGACACCACATCCTTTTAATATCATGCCTAGAAAGTCAATTACTACTTAATTCTATTGTCCTGCTACGTACTTTCTACAAAACTGCATACTAGATATATCATTTTTTACTGGAATTTTGCCATGCTGCAGTGTGATGGACTAAGGCCCGAGTTCTCTTATTAAAATCAGCTGTGGGTCATATATGTGCTGATAGATTATTATAAATAATATTGTAAGCATATTTCTGATTGGTGATATGCCCAAAATATTATGTGCTATTGGTTCTCCATCCCTGGTCTAGACTATTGTTGTATGATCATGCATTTTGTAGTTACAATGTTGATTAATTTGACCTAACTTTATCTGAGTCAAAGTCAATGTCGATCTCTTCCATTTAGTCCAGTATTCTGCATCCTCAATTGTATGATCATAAAAATAAAAAGTTGTTGGTATAGCAATTATCTTTAAATCATGAATCATGATCTTTAAATAATGAGCGCTATGACCTGTCCTTCTTCAAACGAGATTTAAAGAGAGTACTGTCCTTAAGGTAGACAACAACTTTGTTGTGCTGGCCCCTAGAGCAGCGGTAGGCGCTTTCCATCAGGCAGGCCGCTAGCTGCCTACAAAGGCAATAAAAAAAAATCATTTTGATGATTGTACATGTGTTATTATTGCAATATTTGTTATATCTTATCTATATTATGATCCAGATTGCCAAGGCATATGGATTTAATTTGATTCACACATGTAAAATTATTTGTTGTATGTGTAAATTACCACTCAATCATACTCTAGATTGTAGAGGAGGCCAGTGGCCTGCAGTGGGATTTATATGGGCTGATACAGTTTTTCACACACTGGAAAACTATGTAGAAGAACTAAGTGTCCTGTATTAAGGTCAATGATATGAAGCTTAATAAAAAAAAATATCTTCTATTGAATATCTGCAACATGTGATTGAATAGTTTAAATTGACCTTTGAAATAGGAATTTGCTCTATTCTGGTATGAATGAATTTCAGTCAGTGATTACAAAGCATTATGAGAGTTAACATAAGTTCTTTTAAGATGGCAAGTGCAGTGCTGTGTCATACAACAATTAGTAATAATAAGTGTCAAGTGGTTTTCCTGTTTAAACCCAGGCATGATGTTTACCATCAAGCTATAGCCTCCAGCAATCTCACCTACTAAAAACAACAAAAAAGTTTTTACCTAAATTACATTGTATATTTGTGAGAAAGTAGAACCACAGTCATGTCAACCCAATGCCATATACAAGGCTCTACCGTTTCTGTTTAAGTATTTTAATTGCCAATATGAGTAAATGAACTAATGGCCCACCTGATAAGCTACCATTGTTGATGGACTCTACAATGCCAGGGGTCCAGACAAACTAACTACTGCAAGGTGAATACTTTCTTTAAGCCTCGTTTGAAGGACAGGTTGTAGCGCTACCAAACAAGTTGGAAATTTATTTGAGAAAAATATTACATTAAAGCCACTCAGCCACAACCTTGGTTAACAACTGCAAAACAAAAGACTGTGAATTCGATTTTCGCCTCGTGAAGTTGATTAACCACGCATATTTGTGTCACATGTGTCAGTGGTGCTTATTTGTAGAACCCAAAAGTCTCATGATTTCAGAACACTCAAGATTATCTGTAGGTCCCCCTTGTGTATTTATTTACATTAATTCTCTATAATCTATGTATCTTTACCAAGACATTTCATTGGATGTTGTGATGAGTTACAAGTTTCGCTTAAAAAACAGATAGGTATAGATATGGTGCATTTGTACATATACATAGCTTGGTAAGATAAATACTTGTCTGTTTTTGTTTATTGAAACTAAAATATATGGACATAGCAATGGTAGCCATTTTAACTTCCTGTTAAAGATAGGTAGGATGTTGAAAATGGCCGTTAGTACTAACTGAGAATCTTAAGGGTCACGACTATTTATTACTAAGCGAATTATAAGTCTAGATTCTAAGTCGTGAGCGAGTAGGCTAGGTACCTGTTCCGAGATGGCGCCGAACAGGTTTTTAGTATAGGATTAGGTTACAGCATCCTATCCGGTCGTTGACCTTACGCGGTCGCTTGTCCACTAATGTTATGAGGGAAAGATTTGTTGGTACTTCGTATAGGTACTTAGATAGCGAGTTCGAGTAATAAGCAAGCACTTTTTTGTTGCCCAACAGTCACATACATAGCCCTGATCTGACATATAGTGGATACTAGTAACTACGAGAGACTTTACGGCATCACAAACACCTAGACCCGAATTTAAAAAAGATGTCTGCGTTTGAGTACCTACTTAAATGTTTCATTTATACCACAAAAATATGTCTCAAAATAAAACGAAAAAATATGCGATAAACATTTTAAATTATAATGATTGGTTCCGTATTTTAAATGGTAGAGGCAAGTTGATCACATGTAAAGTGTCTAAAAAGTCATAGGAAAGTAATATCATCTGGAAAATTTGAATGAACGGGCTTAGGCCTTAGACTATAATACACTACGCTAGCTTGTTTCGGTTTTTTGTACACAGAAATTCTTGAAATTATCGCTATGTGTATATGTAAATGAATTATAAATAAATAAAATACACCCAACAATCACATACGTAGTCCTGACCGCACACTAAGATAGAGGCTTGTGTCGTGGGTATAATTAACTACGAGAGACTTTTCGGTCTCACAAACACCCAGACCTGAAACAAATACCTGTGAATCACACTAATATTTGTCTCGGTGCGGGTATCGAACCTGCGGCCTCTCGTTCCCCAGCGTCTAACCAACTACGTAGTGAGCCTCTATGCCATGAATCAAATGCCAATTTTGGAATCACTGATCGCATAATTACTGGATAGCAGTAGCAGGACTTCTGCCTGCTACCCAGTAATACAAGCGTGAACATACCCTCAACGTAGTAAATCCGTGTTCGACAATACGCGGAATGCATTAGCTCTGGTGTTATATTACGGTTTTTGGAGCGTTGACGTTGGTTCGAATCCTGTTTCCTATTCTCGGATGCCATTAGGTTTGGTTTGAAGTTTTTATTTTATTTTAGGACTTGCTAAAAATGGAATTAATGAGACTGCTACTGCATCAGCTTATATACGTCCCACTACAGGCACGGGCCTCCTCTACAATCGAGAGTACGATTTATAGTCATTAGGCCATATAGTCCACCACGCTGGCCTAGTGCGGGTTGACGGATTCTAAGTACTTATATACCATAGTTTTTTTTACACATTCGCTATAGTATGTAAGGTTTCCTCACGATGTTTTCCTTCACCGTTAAATTGCGTGGTGATTGGCTATCAATACACACATGACTCCGAAAAGTCATAACTCATATGTGTGCCCTGGGATTTGAACCCGCAACTACCATGAGCATGTTGGCAGCCGCGTCTGGTTCATTAACAAAAAAGCCATAACATAACTAAGACTGTAAGATTTTAATTATGAAATAAGTAATTTCGTTGTCTGTCTTTTAAAGAAACCTAGAACTTCCTGTCGACCTAAACGCCTCGAGCGATAAGACCGCCTTTGTACGTTTTTTTTTCTCTTATTTCTTTATTGTTAGTCTCAGGTTTATAACAAAGTTTTAAATAAATAAATAATAACAGCATTGCTTTGTAATTCAAGGTGTTTGGTTTTGCTACTGTTCATGAGCGGTCGTATTGCTACCATCAGACGAACGGCATGCTGGTCTTAACATTGATTGCAATTTAAAAAAAACAATTGAATTGGCAGGTTGACGATTTTGGGCTGATAAAGTACAATAATACCATCCCGGTCCATCCTTCTTACAATAGCCCAAAGAACTATACTTATTGTGTCACTTTTTACACGCTTTATATTAACTTCACTTGTATGTTTGTTTGTTTGTAACCGACTCCTTTGGGCGCGATTTTGACCCACTTCAAACGGTCAGATTTCATTCAAACTTTGTAGATTTATCGAGGACTGATGACAATACAATAATTGAAAAATTATATTACATTACTTAATCCAGAAACGTCAGTTTTTTTAAAATATGATTGGGTAATTTACGCGCAGCTTTCTGATTATAAGATAGCCGTAGATAGATGTTTTACTCCAAAACAATTAAATAATATTTATTATAATGTCATTATCATCTATTTTAAATAGACCGGCGACATTACAAACAGTTGTGGGAATATCAAACAACTTTATCAAAAGGTCAGCAGGTTACAATAACTTCAATGCACTTTTGTCAATATTAGTTTATTTGGTGAACGATAAAATGTTTGAAAAGTAAAGGGAATGAGAAATGGATATCGTAAGTTCGATTCAAAGTTTGATGGTAGGTCTTTCATATGTGAGACGCCGCGTTAGTAGGTACCACTGCAATGTCTATTTCTCCCGCCAAACACCTATGTAAATGCACTGTTGTGTTTCAGTTTGAAAGTCATTGTTGGCGCAGTAACTGCTGGAGATATTGAAACTTAACATTTTATGTCTCAGGATGGCGAGCTCAGAGGAATGTCAAGCATTGCTTCGTAATACAAAGTATTGGTTTTGCTGCTGTTCATGAGCGGTCGTATCGCTTACCATCAGGCGAACGGCACGCATATCTCGCATTCATTGCAATAAAAAAAACAACGTAAAAATCCGGATGCCTGTGGGATGCCCCATACCCCTTTCCTCTTCCAATTGTTTTTCCATCGCACTTCGTTCTCTATTTGATGGCCTGGTAACACATCTATGATCCAAGCGCTGTGGATGTTTATGTGCAGTGATCACTGACCATTAAGTTTGCTGGTACTATTGAAAAAAAATATACAGCCATTGAGGTATTATACTAGAGCGGACATCGGGAACAAAATCTCTGCGTAATTTGCGTGCACACGGGTACACAGTGAAGCGAGAGCGAAGATAATGTTACTTCGTAGACGTGACAGAGACAGAAATAGAAGGAGTGGTACGCTACCCTTCATTTTGTTACAAACATTTTGTTTGCAGTGTCCCTTCTAATATATTTCAATGTTTACAGGTATAAGACTAAGAAAATTTTTCTCTCCATGGTATCGGGTACTCAATAAATGTTAGAAACCGTTAGTGCCCCCCCCTACGGTACAGTCTAGGTAATTACGGCAATTTGGCTCAATAGCTCAGCGAACAATTAGCGGCCACCGTTCTTGGTGCACTGTACACAACTACCCACAATTTAAAATTTAATTTCGCGTAAGTGGAGCGTTATTTGCGCTGTTCGAGGGATGGTTGGGGTTAGAAGTTTTCTTGATTAGGGTAGCTTTGTTTACTAAGGTAGGAAGGTCGAATATGCTCGAATGATAAGAAAATCATCAGTGTCAGTCTTAGAGTAATTACCTCTAGAGAGAGCCTAAATGTACTGTACATCGCAAAAATGAGACACACCGATACGAATTTCTTTATGTCAGAATGAGATGCAAAATAATGTTCTATTTCATGTGAAGCCGCGTTTTGTCGTTGGGCGAAAAAAAAATTTCGCCAGACAAAGCGACGTCGTTCAAGCAATAAAGCAACCTAATATTATTGTAATAGGGTCTATATTAAATTAAGGCCACAATATGGCGCTTATTTTCTTGTGTTGCTAGATATAGCTATTGATGTCTCATGTGCGGTTACAGCGTGAATCTCTCTAGAGGTAATTACTCTAAGGTGTCAGTGTTATGCCATAGATACTTACTTTAACTGGTGGTAGGTCTCTCATATGTGAGAGGCCGCCTGGGTGAGTACCACCGCAATGTCTATTTCTCCCGCCAAACAGCAGTTTAAATGCACTGTTGTGTTTCGGTTTGAAGGACATTGTAGCCAGAGTAACTACTGGACATATTGAGACTTATCTTATGTCTCAGGATGGCGAGCGCTGTGTAATTCCAAGCATTGCTTTGTAATTCAAGGTGTTTTTTGGTTTGCTACTGTAAATGAGCAGTTGCATCGCTTACCATCAGGCGAAGGACATGCTCGTCTCGCCATTCATTTCAATAATAAAAAAAAGGTTGATTATGCTTGGAAGATAGTGGAAGTCATGGTAAGTCTTGTAACTGTTATCCAGTTGATATGTTCTGTGGTTCTTTTGCTTGCGACTACTATACTACGTTACGATCAAGAGGCTGAGATCTCAGGTTCCAATCCCGGCTGAGATAAAGTTATATCGAAGTCAGTATTGTGCCTAATATGGTAATACGCTCATCCCTAATCACGTGGGATGGAACAAACGAGGCGAAAAGTGGATGTCTTGGTAGAGCCTCTTTGTACCCTTTTTGGGCAAAAGGCGTGTATGTTATGTATGTATGTACATGTCCTTATGACAAATAAAAGCTTTTTGTTTCATAAATGTTTCCCCTTTCAAGTTTATCTCTATATCTCAGTTACAATCAAACTGGCATAGATATTTCTAGCAAGAGATGGAACTTTTCGCACAATCTACTCTAGAATCTATAGTCTTAATGCCATCAAGACATCCGGATCATTTGTCTTATTCATCATAAAAAACTACAGCAAATCAATGCTCTACTTCCCCAAGAATCCCCTCTCCCTCCCCCCAATAAATGGCCGTATGCGTGAATTAAAAGACGTATAAAATGTTTATGGCGCGTATAGTTTATGATTAAATTTATGACACAAAGCCGTATTGTCGCATCTTCTGTTTATAGGTTTGGCCTAGTTCATGCCCAGATGGTGATTTTGGATCAAATGTTTGTCATTGCCATGTGTAGTTGCAAATTGAAAGACTGAAGAAGTTGTTGTATTGGTTTCTTAGATTTTCGCGATGTTACATTTTTAAATAACAATACATATTATTTACGGATTTTATCGCGGACTTGGTTTAAATGTTTTACATTTTTAACTTTCCGACGTTTCTCATCCGCCCCGTGACCTCAAAAGCTGTAAAGTAAACGTCATCATCGTCATCAGTAGATCAATATAGCATAGCCTAAGACATTGCAATCGAATTCTAGATTGTAGAGGTGTCCCGTTTAAATCAGTGGGGGATATACTTTAATAAAGAACTATTCTCGCTATTCCAACGGATACGAATACCCTACCAAACCATCTTTATAGATAACCATTCGTTGCACCACCAAGCATGTGTTACGGGCTTTTTATACCCATAATACCAGCTTTACGACTCACAATATGAGACTAAAGGAGGCGGGAAACAGCGCGGATTTCGGACGGTTAAATTTTATGGAGAAAGAGACGGATATAGTAATCTGCTGATGTGCGAGCGAGATAGACTCTTATTAAACCCGTAATTAGGTAGGAGAAAGATTTGCGCTTCTTTTATGTACTGGCGAGTGTTTTGCTGTATTGTTTTGAATATATGTTTAATATGGTTTTAAAATGTGGGTAGTCTCGGTTTTTTACGGTTTGGGGAAATTGAGGGTAATTTTTGCGACCTAGTTTTCAGTCTATGGAACTATTGAAGGGGATTTCATATGAATTGGGGTCATCCGTGGTTAAACGTGCATTTTGCATAGAAAATGGACGGTTAAAAGTACGAAATAATTAGGACAGGCCTATATTCAGCATTGGACTACCTCTGGCTTAAAATGTTGATAATTACAGAAATTAAATGAAGTCTTTTTGCCAATGCGTTACTGCTTGAATAATGAATAATTTCTGTTAAACGAACTTTACAAATTTTACTAATAGATCAGTTTTGATTTCAAACTAAGATATATATAGCTTGTATTAGGAACTATTCTTTCGTAAAGAAACTTAAATATAGTGTTTCTAAGAATTTAACTTGGGTCTCACTGACTGACAGCCTTCGTGTCAGTTTGTTTGGACGCCGGTTGTGAAACGAGAGGGCTGTGCGATCCCGCACCGAGAAAAATGTTTTGTGATCTTCAAATATTTCTTTCGGGTCTGGGTCTTAATACCTCTTATATTATAATTTGTGATACTCGTCACAAGACTCGATCTAAATGCGGGGTCAGGGCTATGTATGTGACTGTTGGGTGTATTTATTTATCATTATCTCAATTGTCTTTATTAGTAAAACAAATATTTTATAAACATCGTGAGGAAATCAGCATACCATAGAGATTTGTAAGAATTTCTATGGTATGAAAGTTCGTGAACCCAATTCTAGGCCAGCGTAGACTTTACCTTACCAATCTCAATCGTACAGATACAGTACATTTTTTTATTGCAATAAATGGCGAGACGTGCATGCTACTCGCGTGATGGTAAGCGATATGATCGCTCAGTGGCAAAACTAAACAACACCATGAATTACCAAGCAATGATTGACATTCCACTGCGCTCGCCATCCTGAGACATAAGACGTTAAGTCTCAATATGTTCAGTAGTTATTCTGGCTACAATGTCCTTCAAAGCGAAACGCAACAGTACATTTACGCTGCTGTTTGGCATAGGCATTGCGGTGATACCTACCCAGGCGGCCTCTTACATATAAGGGACCTTTACCACCAGTATATACAAGTAAAATGTCTTAATTATGAACACTTTCCATTGATCGACATAAATATTTATTGATCAAGTTTTCGTGAAATTACAACCGGAGACATTTACCAGATAATGTTTGTTATTACGTTATGTAATGTCGGCTATAAAGGTTAATTGGCATATCTCGATAGTTCAATCATTTGATGTATTGGTGAAAGTATACGTTACTTCATACTTTTATACTCCATATGATTCATGCCTGGCCTGTTGGTAACTGGAGGCGAACTGATATATACATGTATTCGAATCCCAAGCACAAATTTTTCGAAGATATTTGAGTGTAAGATTTAATTTTACTGTTTTAAAAGTCTTGTGGCCCTACTCAGACAGTTTTGAAATATATTTTAGCTATCAACCTTTGGATGGATGTAAGAAAATTATAAGAATATTTATTTTGATAGGCACGATAAATTGACAACAATGCGGCTGATGGTAAGCGCAGTTTAGACAGAGTATCCACCGACTTGATAAGTTCATCTCTCGGCAAAATACTACTGGTGGCAGGTCTCTCATATGTGAGAGGCCATCTGGGTAGGTACCACCGCAATGTCTATTTCTCCCGTGAAACAACACTGCTTAAATGCACTGTTGTGTTTCGGATTGAAGGACATTGTAGCCAAAGCAACTACTGGGCATATTGAGACTTACCATCTTATGTCTCAGGATGGCGAGCGCAGTGGAATGTTGCTACAGTTTATGAGCGGTCGTATCGCTTACCATCAGGCGAACGGCTTGATAGTCTCGCCATTCATAGCAATAAAAATAAAATGATGGCTGATTATATCCGAATATACAGAACTCTACACGACACACGTGCCTCACAATGACGAGTCCTTAACCGCTGTGTACCACACGGATTTTTTTATTGCAATAACCTCCTAGCGCCCAAGCGCCTTTGAAACACCCATAATCGAGTTCATCATAAACGCCCAAACGTTTTCGGGACCCGACTATGATTGCAGCCCAAGGAACTTTTGAAAGGATATATTAAAAAAGTATTAGTATTTGATATTTGGACAAACCAAAGTACTATTTTCATTACGGATTACAATAAAATATTTTTAATTGTAAAAGCATCTATGGGCTGTCACAACGTAGTACTGAAAATCTTACTCGTATGTAAATCAAATGGATAACACTAACGTGAAAAAAACTTGGGCTGTAATGGGTTTTACATTTATGTTCTTCTAAAAGGACCTTTGGGTCATAATGACTACGAGCTCCAAAAATTTCTGGGCGCTAGGAGGATAAATGGCGATATGATCATGCCATTCGCCTGATAGTAAGCGATATGAGCGCTCATCGACAGTAGCAAAACAAACAACACCTTGAATTACAAAGCAATGCTCAGTATTCTACTGCACTCGCCATCCTGCAACATAAGATTTTAAGTCTCAATATGTCCAGTAGTTACTCTGGCTACAATGTCCTTCAAACCGAAACAACAGTGCATTTACTCTGCTGTTTGGCGGGAGAAATAGACATTGCGGTGGTACCTACCCACACGGCCTCACATATGAGAGACCTACCACCAGTATCCGGTAGGAAGCGAATTTCCAACCACCAGCGAATATTATCTGAACTGCACTTACTCTAGTCAAGTCAGAATAAAAACTCACATATCCAAAAGGGGTATGTTCAACCCCTCGGCTTTTTGAGTTTAAACGCTGCACAAGGGTTGAAGAATGCCGTAGACATGGTAAAGGGGTCGCTTGGCGAGTGCAGTCTATGGCTCTTCAAATTATACAGGTGAATTGGCAGGGTTGTGATAATGTCGATAGAAAAATATTGACAGTTTAAAATATTTGTTGCTAAAAGTTGTAATCTAGATAGACTTAGCGGCGAGAGATAATTTAATTATTACATGAACAAAAAAATATCTTAAGGTTTTAATTGAGTATTCGTACACCTACTCCAGCTCATTTCTGCATCGCCTAAAGGTCTACACGGAGAAAATGTAACTGGCATTAAGTTCGCCTTGTATACATTTTTCTATATGAGGGCTAATACAATTTAAAAAAAGCGTTTTTGTGGTTGGTACAATTATAACACACTGAATACATCTGTTTTATTCCATCGGTATATTCACACAAATTACACCAGTCAATACAAATTAGGCTTAGGTGCTAGGTACATTATGATTTCTCATTCTTTTTACTGATTTTATTCTGTTTTTTTTTTTCGAATTTAGAAATTTTAAAATAATTATGTTTTTTACATCTACGTCGTACTTCTATGTTAAAGATTTGTAACTAATATATTATTCTCTCTTTCTTCGCTTTCATAGATGCGATAATAAAAATCATTAATACAAAAAATAAGTACTGCAAATAAATAATACCAGTTAATAAAATCAAAATGTTAAACTAAATTATTACAATACCAAGACCATAAATATAAAAATGTCGATAAAAAATCGCAATGCTTGCCCCATCTCTACTCCACTTGAGTCGCGTTGAGCGGTAGCAAGATTTTTCCGCTTGCGTCGTTTAAAAAAAAAACGGAAAAAGGTCACGAGGTCACGCCGCGGTTTCGGTAATCGTTACCCATCGATTTTATAATCAGTGCCGCTTTTTAACTTTTTAAATAAGCAAAACTCTGCCGGGATTTGTTTATTTATTTATTATCTATTAGTTTTTTTTTACACTGCCTGATTGCCTCGGTGCCGTAGTCGATAGGATTGCAAAGCTGAGGTCTTTAGGAGTTCGAATCTCTGGTCGGGCAAAGTGATATTTATCTCTGTATAGAAATAGAATGTCTCGGTAGCGTAGTTGTACTAAGGCAGGGTAGGCGAACCTTTATGCATCACCGTGCCATTTTATCTAAAAAAAAGTTTAATGGGGTCATTCGCGTGCCATCAAATAATTTTGACTTTCTGATTATTTGGAAAATAATAATTATAAATACTATCAAAACTCTTTATTAAATAAAGTAAGCAAAAGAGGTACATTTTGGTATGTTTATATTACATTTCAGTAAAATTAGTGCCACTTCTGTTGCTGCAGGTTAGATGACAAATAATTTATGTTAGGGTTGTAAGATGTTACTTTTAGCAAAATGCATGCTGAACTAGATTCATCTGTCAAACGGTTTCTAACCGATTTTTTAATGTTATTCATCTCTGAAAATAATGACTCGCAGGCATATGTAGATGAAAACATGGTTAAAATAGCATGAGCCAGCTTCTTCAAACAGTTAAATGTGTCTGGTAACGCATTCCATGTTTCCAGAATTTTATTATTAGCATTTTTACTTAAATTACTTGTCGATCTTTCAGTTTCAATTAATTCCCACTCTTTCCTTGTTTCAATAAATTTTTGAATCCATATTGAACTAGATTGGAAATCAATCAGCTGCATTTCAAATTCGTGCCCAAAATATTGTGTCGCGTGCCATCAATGGCACGCGTGCCATTGGTTCGCCTACCCTGTACTAAGGTATAGTTACAAAGCCGAGGTCTCAGAAGAGGGCAAAGTGATATTGGATTTTTCTATTCATTTTTAGTCCTGAGTCAGGAATTTGTGTTCGATATGACGATAAACTCACCTCGAAACATGGATGTGCTGGTTGCACATCTGCTTGCTGGGTAAAAGGCGTGAGTTTATGTATGTAGTTTTTTTCCACTGTAAATGCAGTGCAATTGGAACAGATAAGCCAGGCAAAACAATAATGTCGGTATTTTCAACACCAGGTGAAAACAGAGGAAACTTTGAATCTGTACCACTTATTTGATTCAAATTGGCAGGAACATAGTGTATTCATATTAATTGTTAAAGATTTTATTTTATTGTTTTGACTTTTTTTCTACGGTATTTAAAGTCCGCCAACCCGCACTAGGCCAGCGTGGACTATATGGCCTAACCACTCTCAATCGTACTCCCGATGGTAAAGGAGGTCTGTGCATTGGGACGTATAGGGCTGATACAGTAAATCTAAAAAATCAGATAAGTTACATAGGATTCGAACTCGCGACCATCGTCTACATTTATCACCAATAATCTATATTAAATAAATCTGTGCATACTCAAATATTACTCTATGAATACTCCCCCAGCCCAAATTAAATCTCCATTTTTCAATACACCCTGATGGTTGTATAATCAAAGCATTATCGAAATGAATACAGCATTCGATACGGTACTTCACACTCCATATATTTCTTCGTATTGTTATCTTAATTGATTGATGGGTTTACAATATGTAGATAAATTCAGTTTATCCTTTTCTTATATCCATCAAAAGGTTGTCTGTAAGAAATCGCATAGGGCGATAAGACCGCGAACTGAACTCTTTAATTTTATTTGTAAAATATTGTATGCTTTATTGTTATTATTTGTGTGCAGTAAAGAATAAAACAACAGGTCATTGTGGAGATCCTTGGGGGAGGCCTATGTTCAGCAGTGGACTTCCTGTGGCTGATATGATGATGATGATGAAAGAATAAAAATGATAATACTCTTTACTGGGGTAAGTCTCTAATATGTAAGAGCCTGCCTGGGTAGGTACAAATAGCAGATTAAACGCACTGTTGTGTTTCGGATTGAAGGACATTGTAACCAGGGTAACTATTGGGCATATTGAGACTTAATATCTTATGTATCAGGTTGACGAGCGCAGTGGAATGCCAAACATTGCTTTGTAATTCAAGGTCTGGTTTCATTTTGCTACTGTTCATGAGCGGTCGTATCGCTTACCATCAGGCGAACGACATGCTCAGTTCGCTATTCATTGCAAAAAAGGAACCAACAGGCCAGGCATAAATCATATAGTGCATAAAAGTATGAATTACCGTATACTTTCACCATTAAATCAAATGATTGAACTATCGAGATAGCCCAATTAACCTTTACAGCCGACATTATATAACGTAATAACAAACATTATCTTGTAAATGTCTCTGGTTGTAAATTCACGAAAACTTGATCAATAAATATTTATGTCGATCAATGGAAAGTGTTATGAACACTGTTTAATTTTATTAAGACATTTTACTTTACATACTACTGGTGGTAGTCTTTCATATGTAAGAGGCCGTGTGGATAGGTATCACCGTTTCTCCCTCCAAACAGCAGATTAAATGCACTATTGTGTGCCTGTTTGAAGGACATTGTAGCCAGAGTAAACTACTGGACCTATTGAGACTTAATATCTTAAATCTCAGGATGGCGAGCGTATAATGCCAGGCATTGCTTTGTAGTTCATGGTATTATTTAGTTTTACTACTGTCTATGAGCGATCATATCGCTTACCCACAAGCGAACGGCATGGTCGTCTCCCATTCAAAATGTGTCCCACCTAAAAATCGAACTCGATACCCCACAATACAAATTCAGCCAGACATCCACTACACCGGAAACAATCGACCATAATACCAACTATACAAAGATTTCTTTGGAGCTCGTAAAATATTATAAACTCGACGGTCACATCAAAGGCGGTACAAACGCACAGACATACAAACACGCAGAGGTGTCTTTGTGAATGTCGACAATGTCACATTAAAGGGGTTTTTCGGAATCCTTTTTGATTTGATTTTGTATGGGGTGAGAAAGGATTAATAGAGCTAAGAATATGATGATAACTGGAAGTAACGTCAGTAAATTAGTAGCAATAATTTTGGAAAAATCGGATTGTCGGACGCCCAATACCCCTTACCTCTTAACGTCATTTTCCTTCCAGCTCCCCTCACGATTTGATGATCCGGCGACACATCACACACACACACAAGCGTTGTGGATGTGCTTGGGTTGATCACTTATCTATTGTGTATAAACAAAAAATAAACATATTATATACATAGACATGGTTCTGACCTCCGTACTATGTTAACCTAAGTTTAGGGTATATAGTGGCAAAAACAAAAATTATTGCAAGTAATGACGAGACGCATTTCTGCAAACATTCGCCTGATATTAGTTGATAGTAGTGATACGAGATAGACAGTAGCAAAACAAAACAACACCATGAATTATAAAGCAATGCTTGGCATTCCAATGCGCTCGCCATCCTGGGACACAAGATGTCAAATCTCATTATGCCCATTAGTTACTCTGTCTATAATGTCCTTGAAACCGAAACACAACAGTGCATTTACTCTGCTGTTTGGCGGCTGTTAATACATAACAATATAAATAGAATAAATAAATTGTTTATTAAAATAAAACCAGACTTTCATACACAGGATTAAAATTGCGCAGAAATTAAAAGTTGTTAAATACATTGACATTCCCAAACTAGGTGAAGCTTGTATCAAGGGAAACCAAAACTCTGAGATACAAGATAACAATTCTTACACAATAATAATCATCAAAAAATGATTCTAATTCAGTGTTTTTTTTATTGCAATGAATGACGAGACGAGCAAGCCTGATGGTAATTGGTAAGCGATACGACTGCTCATAAAGAGTAGCAACATTCCACAGCGCTCGCCATCCTGAGACATAAGATGTTAAGTCTCAATATGTCCAGTAGTTACTCTGGCTACAATGTCCTTCAATCCGAAACACAACAGTGCAATTACGCAGTGTTGTTTCACGGGAGAAATAGACATTGCGATGGTACCTACCCAGATGGCCTCTCACATATGAGAGACCTACCACCAGTAAAAAAGTTACACAGTAATAAAGAAATACAAAGTTTAAAAAGCTAAAATTTTAACTATAACAAACAATAGACGGTTCAGAGAATGTTGGTGTTTGAAACTGGATCTCTTAATTTTAATTTCAGTAAAGCCATATTCAATACTTAGCAACCAACACGAGACCACAGAATACTATTCTGTGATGTCTTTGCAGATGCATTTTCTAATTTCACATAGCTTATAAATCTTGTATAAACTACAAATAAAAAATATTAAATTACGGAACATCTACAAGATTCATAGCTCTAATGAAAGCCGCTAAGTCGAGAGGGCGCGTCGAAAAACAAAACAAAAACGTATGAACATAAATCATGAGAGGACAAACGGGGCGGTAATGATTTCTTGCGTCTGTGTGTAGTGATTTTAATGTTATTAGCTTAGTACTGTGGCGTCTGTGTGCTTCAGATTACCTGGGTACAGAATATTTTCTAAATATACGTTTGATATATATTAATTAAGAAATAATAATGCTTAGAAATTACTTTTCTTGTGGGGCTCTCATATATTGAAAATAATCGGGTAGATACAGAGTATTATCTAGATATAAATTAGAACTACTGTAAATAAGAAATAAAAATGCTTAAAAATTACGTTCTTGTATTGGAGTCTTTTATACAAGAAACGTCATTTTTATACAATAATTGATTTTAAACAACTAAGTATTCTGTGAAAATTTTAAGCGTTTACCTGTTACTGTTATTAATATTGAGAAAAAAATATGAAATAATTTATTTTATGGAGACTTCCTTAATATTTTAATTTTTATTTATTTTTAATTGTTTGTTGTTATAGCGGCAATGGCGATACATAATTTGTGAAAATTCCAGCTTTCTAGCGATCACGGTTTATGAGATACAGATATGAGATAAAAGAACAAAAACGAGATTTCATCTCTTAAATTACGTTAGATTGATATTTATTTATTGCGATTTTCACGGAAATCTGTTTAAATTCCAAATTCACTGAATCCTATCCTTAGTTTTAAAATCAATGAGCGTAACAATAATACTTATAACTTATAAAGATTTTAATAAAGCAAATGCTAAAGAAATTTTATTTCATGCCTTGGCCCGTAGTTTTGGACGAATATTCGCACATGCCCAGAAAAATCCTATTGTACAGGGGCGAGTCGTGTCCCTAGTCACCCCCAGGCGAGACAGTAGCGTTACAAACAAACGGACGGAACGAGTAGGACACAGTAATCCAGGGATCACACCCGAGGCTACATGCGGACAAATTAAATCTTATATGTTGTGGGTTTGTTGGAATTTTGTATTGATTTTTTTAGTTCAGTGGTAAGCTTCGGTCAAATATATCGCACTTTTGGAATTAAAGTGACCTAATTAAAGTCTTATTTTTTGGGAAACGTTCATTAAAGATTAGTAACATAAGAAATTGTATACTTATGGAAGATATACCGAGAAGACCGAAGTATACATATTTCTGTCTTGCGTGCGTCTATCTTTTAATAAAGAGTCAATGGAGATCGTCATTTTGGGCCAATATTTGATTATTTTTTTTTGAATTATTCTAATAACCAGTACTTTCTTACTTTTCATATAGTATTTCCAAAACTTAGGCCAGCTAAATTAAGACAAACTTCAAATAAACTCAGATTGGCGTTAAGAAATAAGCTTTTTTCGAATATACCACATTCGGGATGTACATATATTTAGGTATCATACAAGCTGTATATTTATAGAAACGATTAACTACAACCAGACAAACAGACAAGCTAGAGTGCAGACAAACCGATCTTAACGTGTTGTCTTGACGTCGTGTGTCAACCGAATGATTAATCTTGGCCGCCATCTTGAATTTTACGGTATAGCTTTGCAAAAGAGTTTGTTTTTAATGAGGGCGCTAAGATCGAATTAAGTTTTAATAGTCCCAAAAGTGCGTGGTAGCCTCTTGGTAAACGAACTAGATGCGACTGCGCCAACATGTTCATGGTGGTCGCGGGTTCGAATCCCAGGGCACACTTCTGACTATGCGGAGTCATGTGTGTATTGATAGACAATTGCCACGCACTAAAACGGTGAAGGAAAACATCGTGAGGAAATCTGCATACCATAGCGATTTATAAAAATGTGTACGGTATGTAAGTCTGCCAACCCGCACTAGGCCACCATGGTGGACTATATGGCCTAACCACTCTCAATCGTACTCTCGATCGTAGAGGAGACCCGTGCCCTGCAGTGTGACGTATATGGGCTGATACAGATGGCAACCCGATAAACCCGATAAAATGTTTAGATACTTGTAATTTTCGGTTATTAAATCGGTTTTCTTTATTAGTAGAGTTTGTTTGCTATCTCTTATCTCGGAACTACTGATTCGAAATGAAAAATATTTTAGTGTTGTATAGATCATTTATCGAGAAATGCTATTGGCATTTGGGAAAAATCTAGCAAATATGAGGAAATTGATTTCATTTTTCATGGTCCGATTGGACGATATTCTAAATTAATAGTCGGAATTGAAGATGTTGGCCGCCATTTTGAAATTTGTATCTGCACCCGGGCAAAGGCAGGCTGGACAGTTAGTCTAAGATATAATATTACATATATAGAGTACATATCTTATATAAATAAATAAAAATAATAACGATGATAGTTGTATAACCTCAGGGATATATGTCTTTTTAATACTTAATTTTGTTCCCAGCGACCCTCAGAAAGGTTTTCTAAGAAATGTAGACATGGCACAAGAAAGTTTCTTGTGTAGGTTTATTCTTGGAATTATTTTTCGATTGGTCTAATTGTGGTTGAGCGTTGATTTGTTAGGTTTGATGCCTCGGTAGGTTAGTTTCACTTTTTGTCCGTTTTTTCATTTGAAAAATGGTATATCAGTGGTCTAGAAGAATATTTTTACTTTGTCATATCTTTGTGTAGTAGTATTTATGGCCTATAACTTGGGTTCGATTCCAAGGTAAGGAAATTTATTTTGTGTCTCGCAAATCATTTAATATCCAATTTTACAATACTAAACTTAATTTAACTGCCAAATGTAATAATATTGGTTTATTGTAGTTACAGTGACTACTAAATTTAACCCGGGATTCGAACCCACTACGCAGTAAACGACGCGTTACAACCACTATCTAATTTAAAAGCAGACACACCTGTTCCGTCTGTATTTATCTCTTTTTGTTTTCTTTAATTCCCAACGAGTGCGAGAGAGATGCAAGATATCCCTCTCATCGCCCGAGGGAAAATGAAACAAAAATACGGACAAAACAGAGTGCAGTAATTAGTGCATTAGACGTCCCTACTCTTGTCTAGGAGTTTGAGAGGTTTGTGAACGCAAGATATGTGGTTCGATTTATTTTGAAAATGTAGTAATATCGAGTGAAAGTTGATAGGGCGACAAGACTGTAGAAATTAAATTTAGCATAATTTTCAATGTGACAATTTAAGTATGATATTGTGATCCGTCGAAGAAATGATCGTGTGACTTACTTTTAGGAGTCATATGTGTATTGATAGTCAATCACCACGCACTTTAACGGCGAAGGATAAGATTGAGAGGAAATAAAATACCGTAGATTTTCAAGAATTTCTATTTGTCAAGTCTGCCAACCCGCATTAGGTCATCGTGGTGGATTATGGCCCTATAAATACAATTCTAGGGTGTAAAACCCACGCTCAGCAGTGGGCTTTTATGAGCTAGTAAGTTTAAATTTCTCGTGGTTTCCTATACACGACACAAGACATATCATAGTGACTTATTTATTTCAAGACTATGTAATATGTAGGTATGTGATTATTACATACATACATGAACTCACGCCTTTTTCTTACAAGGGTTAGACCGAGAGAGAGAGAGGTGCTACCAGAACATCCACATTTTATCTTGTCTCACGATGTGATAGGAGGAGAACATCGAATCTATCGATATATCGTGCGCTTTCGAATTCTGGGCTGGTAATGGACGGTAAAATCAATATCACTTTGCCCAACCCGGGATTCGAACCCTAGAACTCGTTGTAATCGTGAGATACTACAACTACGCCTCTGAGGCAGTGTTTATGATATGAAATGAAATGAAATCTATTTATTGGTCACGTAGCAATTAAAGAGTTCTTATGATAAGTCAATAAATTATTATGTATATAGGCTGATAATTTCAATTAAAATACTGCAGGCTCTTAGACAACATGTCATTAGCACAAACTCCATACAAACATACCAGTAACCCGATATTATTAGAATAGCTTTATAAACCAATGCTTTGAACCGTGCGCTCGGCTCCTTTCATCCCTTTTCTTAGGGTGGGAAGAATATCTTTTGTTGGGGATTAAATCTGCAATGGCCGTATTATGTTTCTTCTTTTTCTGGTCAGCGCTCTATGTATGACCTTCCTGTTAATGATAAATAATTATACAAATCTTTATTTGTACTAATAAATTACATTTACAGTTATAATAGATGAACGATACCACCACAATGTCTATTTCTCCCGCCAAACAGCAGTTTAAATGTACTGTTGTGTGTCGGATTGAAGGACATTGTAGCCAGAGTAACTACTGGACCTATTGAGACTTAACATCTTATGTGTCAGGATGGCGAGCGCAGTGGAATACCAAGCATTGCTTTGTAATTCAAGATGTTTGGTTTTGCTACTGTTCATGAACGTTCGTATACCTTACCATCAGGCGAACGGCATACTCGTATCGCCACTCAAGGCAATAAAAAAAAAACAATAATAGCTGCTGTACTTGGAACTGTGTTACAGCTATTAACGCCCTGCTTTCGAAGATTTAGATTACAAGACATTAGTACAAATTAAGTTTAAATTTATATTTAGGTTTATGTACAAGTACGGTAAGTACGTATGTTATGTATTAGGATAAAACATATAATATTGCTATGTATGGCAAGACAAGTATGTCGTTCGCCTGATGGTAAGCGATACGACCGCTCATGGACAGCTGTAGCAAAACCAAACAACACCTTGAATTACATAGCTATACTTGGCATTTCACTGCGCTCGACATCCTGAGACATAAGATATTAAGTCTCAATATGTCCAGTAGTTACCCTGGCTACAATGTCCTTAAATCGGAACAACAGTGCATTTATACTGCTGTTTAGCATGAAAAAAGAATAGACATTGCGGTGGTACCTACCCAGGCGGTCTTTCACATATGAGATACCTCCTAACAGTTAAATAAATAAATGACATATTCCAGAAAAATGCTTAATTTTATTTACCTCAATGTGTATTCAACTATTGTTAATAGACCACAAAAATATTCTGTATTTTTTTTGCGATTTTATCACAAACTACTGATGATATAACTCGTTTTTTTTTTCGGATTAAAATATATGTTTTAAAGTTTTAACGGCCCCTGTGGCGCAGTTGGTTAAACGCCGGCTGTAATAAGAGAGGCCGCAGGTTCGATCCCCGCCCCGAGACAAATGTTTGTGAGGCCCATAAATATTTGTCCCGGGTCTGGGTATTTGTGAGACCGAAAAGTATCGACACAAGACTTATTGATCTTAGTCTGGGGTCAGGGCTATGTATGTGACTGTTTGGTGTATTTATTTTTTTTAACATGTATTTTTCTCTCTTTTCAGAATCAACGCACCGCGAATGAATTCTCAAAGTCAATCAAAATCAAAGTCGAGACGAGCTGTTAAGTTAAAATTAATCTACAAAATATTATTATGTGATTTAGTGTAGTGTGAATTATAATTTTGTTAGTAGTCCGCCATTTTGACGCGATGGCGTGCGTGTTGCGAGTGAAGTTCGGACGGGTGTACGCGCGTGTGATCGTGTTGCTGTCATTGGCTGTATATTCTTCTTATGGTAAGTTTTAGTTTTAATATAATTATTATGATTACTGTACTAGCGGTCCGGCTACACCCGGGTGCATATACAGTTTACAAAATAGCAGCCAAAATGTTCAATTACAACCATCGAGATATACTAGAGTGGGCACTGCATGCAAAATGAACGGTATCGCTCCTTCTATTTCTGTCTCTGTCACACCTACGCAGTAATACATCTGTCTCGCTTCACTGTGTATCCCTGTGCACGCACAATGCGCAGAGATTTTGTTCCCGATGTCCGCTCTAATATAATACCTTAGTGTTTACAACTAAATATTTTTTTATCATTTGTAAAAAAAAGTATCGATTTTGAAGATTATTTTTTTGTGTGGTTTAGTATAGACCAAAGTACTTATATCATATTTTGATTTCATTTCTATTACACCTTGTATGTACCCGTAGGACGATGACTAACCAAATCGTGAATGAATCGCCGATATTAGTCAGTCATATGGAATTTACCGACAACCTTACATTCATTTCCGTTTCTAATTACTAAACAATTCATTTAAAATTAAAATAAAAACTTCAAAATTGTATTGATTGATTCAAAATTGTAAGAAAAAGAGAGAAATAAAACTGGTCTTTTAATAAATTCAAAATATCTACATATTCCATTTTCGAATCTTACTATGTATGATCAGAGATTTCAGCCATGTCCATTTCAAATTTCATCATAATTGGTCCTGCCCGGCCGCCTGGGTGGGTACCAATTTACCCGGGATTTGAACCCTAATCAGCGACGTAATCATACCACCAACCACAAAGATAGTGAGGCATCAAAAATACGTATCACTACATAGTATAAAACAAAGTCGCTTTCTCTGTCCCTATGTCCCTTTGTATGCTTTCCAGTTCCAAATTCCAGTGAGCGACAATAAAATAAATTGAATGTAGTCTTCGTATAATTTGGGAGCGATTATGTTATTTTTTATGTCATATGTGGTGGTCACGAGTGTTTTTTGTACCAAAAGATGGGACGTGTGCGTGTTAATGTTGTTTTGTAAGTGTTTTTATCATTCCTGCTATAACTTAAGGGGTAGTTAATAAAAATAGTTTGGTTTGTCCTGTAATTAACATCTGACCGCGACAAATGAAAGGTAAGAAGGGAGGTATTTGTCCAGCCGTGGGAGTTAAAGGGCTTATAATAATAATAAAATAAATCCTGCAATTACTTTATGGTCTAGGTATTTATAAGACCGAAAAGTTTATCGTAGTTTCTTATACTCACGACGCAAGACTCGATCTCAGTGTGGGGTCAAAATTATGTATCTGATTGTTGGGTGTATTTATTTATATTGACACATAGTGCCATTAAAATACAGTCTTTGTACTTCTTCAAACACCAATGTTTGAAGTTTTTCAATCCCTGTACTTCCTTGAACGTCATCGGATCTAGAATTATGCAAGTCAAGCGATATCCGATGTTAAGGCAAACACCTCGACGCCTCTTCAACAGTCAAGCGGTCGCCATTTTGGAAGAAGGTTTTATTGTTCCTGCCTAGTAAATCTGAATAATGCCTGTTTTGTGTTTTTAGTAAGGGATAGTATAGTAGATTTTTCTATTCATTATCAGCCCGGAGTTTGAAATTTATGCTCGATATGGCGATAGGCTTGCCTATCTAATTTGTCGTTTCCATTCTGGCGGAATATTTCCTATGCACATGATGGAGGTAATAATATTCAAAAAGTACTTAAGAGAATTGGCACTCATATGAGAAAAGAGAAAATTAAGCGAGGAAGAAAGGTGAAGAGGATTATGTGGTACCCAAGGTCTTCGATCAAATATACACTAGATACAACATGAGCGCTTAGAAAATGGCACCAAAAAAGAGTGCTTTAAGCACTCTTTCGCCTTCAGTCACGCACCGACCGTTGCTTCTAAAACGTCGCAGAACTTTAGACAATATTATGTGAAAAGCTACTTTAAACTCCAGGAATAAGGTGGAATTTGTGTTAATATATTTGGAATATGTGATCTTTTGGTTTACTTTTTTTCATGTCATGCATCGGTGCCACTTTTTACCAGAACTTTTACAGTGAACTGTGTATCTAGTGTATATTTGATCGAAGCCCAAGGTGGAGCATGTTTATCCATAAAGATGCAAGCTAAAGATTGAGAGATTTGAGGAGATGGCACGTGAGAAAGAGAGGACCTAAAGTTTATCCATATCACATCGTGTCACGGAACATACAAGGTGAAACGTGTGTTCTAGTATCTCTGCCTACCCCTTCTGGGAAAGAAGCGTGATGTATGTAAGTAAAAAACAAATCAAATCACGAATCAAAACAAAACCCTTCCTCAGCTATATTTCTCAGCAAAAAATATGTAAATCCAATATTTTCTAGTAGTTAACATAAAAACCGTTGCGTTGTACATTCACCCGGTTGTCGTAATGCGTTTTAAATGAGCCATGGTTTGAAAAAAGAAGGAAAAAATGCACGAAGAAATCTCGACATTTGAATATTCTAGTGCACGGTTTTAATGGCCTGTAGTGTATCCTTTAACAACATTAAATGTAATTATAATGGATTCTTAGATTTACGCGAATGTTACATATTGAAATAAAATTAAGTTTCGGCTTTGACCCGTGACCATGAAAGCTGTAAAATAATCGAAATATTGGGAACTAACGTAAAAATTAAATGAAATCCGCGATAAAATCCGTAAAAATTAGGTAGGGGTAGGTTAGGTTCCAAGGCAGTGTCTATATTTCCAGCCAAACAGCAGTGTAAATGCAGTGTTATGTTTTGGTTTGAAGAACATTGTAACAATCTTGACTACTGGACATATTGAGACTTAACATCTTATGTCTCAGGATGGCGAGCGCAGTGGAATGCCAAGCATTGGTGTTTAGTTTTGCTACTGTTTATAAGCGGTTGTATCGCTTATCATCAGGCGAACGGCCAATTGGGAGTACAATTTGTGCGCAGCATAGCGATAGAGTTGTCTCATAGACCTATCCCATTTGTGAGGGAAAATAACTTTGCGTATTGTGGTGGCATTAGAGACACTTCTGTTTACACCTTCAGACATAAAGGCGTGAAAAAATAATTTTGTCTGTCCTGTATTTACCTGGACTGCGATCTAACTGCGACAAATGGAAGAAAAGAATGGAGGTATTTGCCCAGCAGTGGGAATTAAAGGGTTTATAATAATAATAAAACTAATCCTGCAACTACTTTATAGTCTGGGTGTTTATAGACCGAAAAGTTTTGTAAATAATAGACACATTTTGAAAAACATTGAATTCTCTATCGCGCCGGATTCCAGTGTTCAGGTCTTCAAGCTATTAAGAGCCGATGCAGTAAAAATACAATACATTAGCGAAAAACAAAATTGCATTCTTTTTTAAAACACTAACCCCTTTTGTAATCTAAAAAGTAATTCAGATTGCCGTTCGGGTCGCTGCGACCCGCGGACGGGTTGAACAATAATCACCGTTCACACTATGTTAACCCTTTCCACGGCCACAATTATCCGTGTAATTAACCCGTGCATCGCCAGACCGCTGGCGGGCCGTTTATACCCCTAATGTGCTAAGGAACTTACGGTTCTCAAACTTGGCTTTTTAGACCCTACCTTTTGATTACCGTTTGATTGATGAAGGGGGTTGGTATTGAATATTTTATTTTGCCAATTAAGAAGTGAAGTTTTGAAGAGTTTCTTAGTGTAGTGATACAATAATTTAGAAGGGTTTTCATAACTTCTATATTTAAATCTTTGAGCCTCAGTGCCCTGTGTAAATTATTTACTGTTGAATCTAGCTGAAAGGAGTTACAGTAGCGAGTTTCTTAATGACTTTGCTTTGTCTTTAATTAGCAACCAAGTTTAATTTTCTTTCATTATTTTACGTAATTTTACACTAAGAAAAATAATTTTACCAACAATACTAAGGACTCTGAAAGAAATAATAATTGTCCACTTTCCCCTACATTTAGCTTTTTAGCTGGTCTAGATCCAAGAAGACAAAATTTTTGTTATTTACATACTGATTTCTATTCATTATCAGCCCTGAGTTAGGAATTTGTTACCGATATATAGGCTCGCCCCCTCTAACACCGTGGGACGGAAAATACAAGACGTAACGTGTTGTGGTTGCTATCAGCATCTCTACTTACCCCTTCTGGAAGGTGTGAGTTTCAATATGAGTGTATAATGAAAAGTTTGAGCAACTCTGTCCACCGACCAATGGAATGTAGGAATGCGAATGTCACGCGCGACGCGACGGCTACAGATTGCGTTGTCCTTGGATAGTTAAATTAACACCTATCCAGGCTAGGTTTGATTAAAAAATTCTAGCTGATACATTTTATGTACATGTGATCTATTTGTATTGGACCACATGCTAACGGTGGTCGCGGTTTAAAATCCCAGGGCACACCTCTGACTTTTCTGAGTTATGTGCGTATTAATAGTCAATCACCTCACTATCACGGCGAAGGAAAACATCGTGAGGAGACCGGTCAGCGTGGTGGACTATATTGCCTAAGCACTCTCAATCGTATGTACTGTTGTTTGTAGAGGAGGCCCGTGCCCTGCAGTGGGACGTATATGGTCTGATACAGATATATATATATTTCACCCTGTTTTCACCTATTCGTAACCAGCAACTTTTCGCGAATCGTCACTCCGTCTTTTCAAGAAATGATGCAAATTGAAAAGTATCAAAACCAAACAATAACAATGTGTTGCATTCCACTGAGCTCGCCATCTTCAGACATGTTTAGTCTCAATATCTACGATCTAGCTTTGATCCCCACAAAGACTCATGTTTCTTAACTACAAGTATTTGTTTCCGGTTTGGGTCTTTGTGAGACCGAAGTCTCGTAGTTTCTGATACAGCATATGACTCGATCTTAGTGCAGAGTCAGGACTATGTATCTGACTGTTCGGTGTTTCATTCATGGCTTCATATCTTCCTTTTATAGATACATATATAATCGTCACGCCTGTATCCCATAGGCATAGGCAGAGACTATATACCACCACTTTGCTCGATATTTAGATATTACTTTCGCTTCATCCACTTTCATCAAACTTTTCATGCATTCTCGTCGGTTGAGGGTACTTTTGACCTGACCCTTGTTGAGGGTATCACCGATTTGGATGGTGTATGTTCGGTGACCCCTACCGACTGTTCCATCAACTCGCATTGTATATTTGCTTTGTTATTCTGCTTTCATTCATCCTCTCTACATGAGTAAACCATCCATCATCTTCCGTTTATCAGTGTTATAGCCAAAAATAAAGCTGACGTAACATCTTTCCACACACAAATCGTCGCCCTTCTATTCTATTTCAGCATGTTGGTTCTTCTGTCATTACTGTCAAGACGATGATTGATGGAGCGGCCACCTCCACTTTAATCTTTTCTCTCGATGACAAAGCACATGACTATACTGTTGATTTTGAATGTTATGAACAAATATACAAGTTAATGGGATCTTAGAAAACAACACCAACTTGGCAAAAGCAAATAACACCTAGAATTACGAAGCAATGCTTGGCAACTGCACTCGCCGTCCTGACATAATGTTAAGTCTTAATATGTCCAGTAGTTACTCTGGCCTTCAAACCGAAACACTGCAGTGTATTTACATTTCTGTTTGGCGGGAGAAATAGACATTGCGGTTTTACCTACCCCGCCTGAGTAATAGGTTAGTAGTTTTTTGATTTCATTTAATCTAATTTTCTGATACAGCACAAGACTCGATCTTAGTGTGGGGTCATGACCATGTATGTATGTGACTGTTGGCTGTATTTATTTATTTATTATTTTGATTACTCCGTGTTCTTGTGGACTTGTTCACCTTGTGGTTTTATCGTTTTCTACCAATTTTAATAACAAAATTAAATAAAAAAAATTGAACTCAAACCTTTTCATTCTCAACACCACTAAACAATTAAGACTTTTAAAACACGCGCCGACGCGTCGTCAAAACAAAACTAAGAACAAATTCGAGGACAGCAAAATAAAAACAACTGGCGATCATTAGTCTGAAAGTAGTGACGGTAACGACCGCCGACAGACAATAAATAACTGACGGGAATGCGGGGACGGGTTGTAGCGTGTGACGTCGCGGGTTCGATTCCGGAGACGATTTTTTTTGTCTATGGTTTTGTTGATATTTTTTTTATTTTAATTTTGGATGAGATTTGGTGTCATAAAAATGTGGAATGTTGTAATTGCTGTATTGAAATTTTTATAGAGGTACATACGTACATAACCGTCACGCTGTATCCCATAGGGGTAGGCAGAGACTATTCTCTGCTAACGCTATGCTATAGAACGCCACATTGCTCAACTGACATATTACTTTTGATTCATCCGTTTTCATCAACATCGAGCTTGTCGGGAGAAATAGACGTTGTGGTGGTACCTACCCAGACGCCCTCTCACATATGAGAGACCACCAGTGAACACCTCCTCCTAACCTTTTCATGCATTCTCGTAGGGTTAGGGTACTTTATGAAGTTGTTTTATGAAAAACATTTTTACAGATTGGTATGGAATGCAAGTTACTAATAATTTGGTCTAAAAAGGTAGGCAGGCACCAGTAATTCCTATGTTAAAAGGGACAACTTTATATGGTACGTTGAAAACTTGTATAAGTTTTGCATTAGACTCCCGATGACAGGACTGTTGTATGTGACCAGTAAGGCTATTAGTAGGTTTGGTTCCTGTGTCGAGTAAAAAACTTATTCTGGTTTCATTAGATTCGATTTACCATTGAGGAATAGGAAGGACAATATTATTTAAGGTAGCATATCGAAATTCAAAACGTAATATAAATATTTTAAAATAATAGTGTTACAAACATATTCAGTGGCTGTATGGAATTTTGAATATAAATTACAATCAGTTTAGGAAATGTCGACGTGATGCCGTGTGTGAGATTTAAATTAATGTTGTCATGAGTCTCTTAATAGCTATAGCTAACAAAAGCATAATTTACTATGTTGGTAACTCAAAACCAGACGTAAAATAAATAATTTCACCAACTTTTCATAACCAGTATAAGACAATATTTATCATCAACAAAACCCGTCCAAGAACTATCCTTCTTCCATCCTGCGATGGAATTGATAGACGCAAAGAAAAAAAAGCGAACCATCGACAAAAACTCATTTACAATTCGCCGAAGCTTTCTTTGCGCGTTCTATTTTTAAACCGTTTCACTGTCAACTGTCAAACTCGATGACAGATGGCGCTGCACGCCGCGGGATAAGGCGGGGATTTGTGGAAATGGCGCCTTTATAACGTTCTATATTTGAAATTAAGCAAGGAGGCACGTTTCGGCTATTAGACGTAAGTGTTACGGATTTTAAATATGGAACGGTTTTTTTTTACATACAAATGTCTACCGGTTCTCGGTTCATTCATGTTTGTATGAGGGTAGTTGTGTTTTAAATAGATAGTGACAGTTTTATGATTGTAAAATAGGTTTACGTAGAGGATTTATGAGAGTGGCTACTAAAATCTTTTAGTGGCGAACCTCGAAGTCCTGAGAGTCGGATAGTGCCTTAGTAACTTCTATAAAATACTGAATTTTGTCTGCTAAAACTATTGGAAGTCTAGATTATTTGACCAAGAGACCTAGAGTATGGTCTAAACTGGTGATTTAGAACTGGAATAATTAAGAAATCATAATAGTCAAATAAAGTTGTCATAAGCCTCTCTACAGCGTTGAGGAATCAGGACAAATCTTTCGCCTATTTTTGCAGTAATAAACTGAGACAAGACTTTACAATAATTCCCATGGTTTGTGAAATCCGCCATCAGCAAGACGACAGTGCAAGGACAGGTCGTTGGCCAAAACTTTCTCAATTAAATTGTGGACTGTGAAGGATTCCCGTGCCCAGCTGCGGACGATTATGAGCTGATGAATAAAACGAGAGCTTCATATAGACCTTTGGCATTTTCACCTATGACCTTTTTGACAATGTATAAACCTATTTTAGTTAACTAAACTACGCATTACTGGTGGTAGGTCTCTCATATGTGAGACGCCGCCTGGGTAGGTACCACAATGTCTTTTTCTCCCGCCAAACAGTGCATTCGCGCTGTTGTGTTTCGGTTTGTTGGGCATTGTAGCTAGATTAACTACTGGACATATTGAGACTTAACATCTTACGTCTCAGTATGGCGAGACAAGTGGAAAGCTAAGCATTGCTGTGTAATTCAAGGTGTTTGGTTTTGCTACTGTTCATGAGCAGTCGTATCGCTTACCATCAGGCGAACGGCATGTTCGTCTCGCCATTCATTGCATTTTTTTTTTTAGAAAAAATGTTGTTTTCTTTTGAGTGTCGAAAGCATCATATGGTAACAGAGGGGTTCCTGTCAAAAAGTATGGGTGCAGTTAAAAATACATTATATCGAGTAATGTAACACTTAAGCTGTGTATAAGTACACCCTATGTTTATGTAAATAAGTTCAAAATAAATTACTGAGAGTTTAAAATGCAGTTAGGAATATAGGCGAGAGTGGAGTTGGGTGTTGTTATTTATTTTTATTTTGTTAATATTATGTTTTATTAATATATTGTTAGGTAATTATTATTAACACATAATTGGCGATATATTATTTACAGAAGTAAGTGCAAACAATAAAATATAAGGTTTAAAAATTACAATAATTAACAGCCATTCTCTTTAATCCATCTATCTCTAACGAGAGATTTCATGAGATATTTCGATGCAATTTATGTTTCAGTTAACAAAGATAGAGAGGTATAGATATGTTGTATATATTTATAGATAGCCAGATTAGATATACTGGATATCTCAAGACTGCTACCGAAAACGAAGCCGGGTGGTAGTTTTAGTGACTACAAACACAACGCCAAAATTTCGCAATGAAACGCGACAATTATTTTTTATGATTTTTTAAATATCGACATTTTTGGATGGTAAATCCATTGTTTTTGCTAAAATAATAATTTAAACTCTTTTATACCTTAGATTATTTATAAATAAAAGGGTATACACTATTATTTTAAGAAAAAATGTATTTACCTCCCAAATATGGTAATAGGAAAAAAATAACAAAAATAAAATTGTCGTTTTTATTGTAACTTTTTCTGTTACATTGTGTCTGAAGTCGCTTAGACTACCACCCGGCTTCGTTTTCAGTAGCAGTCTTGATATATATACCCTGTATATATATGTCTATTTTTGTCGAATGAAGCGTAGATTTGTATGGACATAGGTATGGTAGCTATTTTAACCCCTTGTTAAAGATAGATAGGATATAGAGAACCGCTGTTAATGATTGTAATTTTTAAATGACATATTTTTTACTTTTAACTTACTTCTATAAATAAGATTAGATAAGTCATCATCATCATTAAGTTAAGTCCACTGGTATTTGTCTCGGGTCTAGACCAAAAAGTCTTTCGTAGTTTCCGACATACAACACAAGGTTCGTTCTTAGCGTGAGATCAGGAATATTGTTAAAATACACTAATTTTAAAGTCGTAGATATTTTTTAATACAAACTCCTTTTGTGATTTAACTTCATACGAACATCCTCGTTAATTTTAAATAATCGTAGGTGTTTTTACCATATTCCCCGACTTTGTAACTGTCTATAAGAACATCCTCGTTAAAATATATAGATATTAAACGTACAATGGCGTCTCCATTCGTTTTTACGATTGATTCATTGCAATAGGCGGGGTAGTCGGATTTATGACGTTGCCTCCCTCTGTCTTCGATGCCAGGGCTGCAGCCCGGGGTTCGAATCTTGTACCTTTATTTTAACAAAATGACTGCAAAATTGATGGTAAATGTAACGCAGTGAAGAAGAGGAAGAAAGATATAAAAAGTTTTATTCGTCATAAGCAATGAAATAATGATGATTATGATCCTTGGGGGAGGCCTATGTTCAGCAGTGGACTTCCTGTGGTTGAGATGATGATGATGATGAAGCAATGAAAATGACATACAAGTATTTTTTTTTAATTATAAACCGTTGACATAAATATATGGATAGGACGGAAAGCGCCTTGTGTTCCGACGTAAGTGGTGCGCGTGCTCCAGTACATCAATGATTGATGATTAATATTATCGTTTGTTTTGTTTGTTACATTTGCATGCCTTAATTGTTCAAGCAATCATGCGCACTTTTTTTCTTTTTTTTAGCATTTTTGTGGTAACCCTATTTATGCAGTTTCTTAGTTAATAACCTCAGGATTTGCCTGCACTGATTTATCCTTAAAGTTTTCTAAAGCTACCCGTAGATTATTTCCGAACGGTGGTTCTTTCCCCCGAGGAATTAAACCGGGCTTTGGCTGGACCGTTTTTGATAATGTTTTTATAAACGAGCGGCTTATTTGGGGGATTATTTGTGAATTATTGCATGGTTTGGTGGATGCGGGTTTGAGTCTCGAGAGTGGAAGTTACCAGATGGTATCATTGTTTTATACAATAATTAATACAACTTTGGTTTAATATAATAAATCCGCATTTTTTTTTGGTTTAATATACTTAGTTAGATATAAGATTTCCACTCCTAAAAATTAATGCTATTCTACATTGCACTTATAATTTTCTCCGAACTTAGTCTATGGTTGCAACGTACGATAGAGGAATCCAATATTTTGTGGAGTATGTAGGCACATTAGTGAAGTTTTACGTATGGCGTCCGAACAATCGAAGTTCGTATCGTTTTTTATAGGGGCTATCTTGCAAATTCACACGCTACGGTGATCGATAAACTTCAAATAATTTAGAATATTCAGTGACTGTAAAAATATGACAAAAAATCTATTATAAATATAAAATCTATTATGAAATGATCTGTGAATGAACTTAGTGTGCATTTGAAATTCTCCAGACTGGAAGAAATTAGCGACGCGAATAAATAAGTTCGTATTTATTATGTTCGCTCAGGTGTGAACGAAGGTTTGTGTTTTGAAGCGTGTGTGAAGGCGCGGGTTCGATTCTGTTTGCGAAATTTTTGATGTTACCTATCGTTGGTGTAGTTTTATCTTTTGTTAAATACTATACTTATATATAATATTGTTGTTGTGTCAGCCCATATACGTCCCACTGCATGGCACGGGCCTCCTCTACAATCAAGTAGAATTGAGAGATTAAGCTACATAGTTCACCAGGCTGGCCTAATGCGAGTTGGCGAACTTTACGTACCATAGAAATTCGTACAAATTCGCTATGATATGCAGGTTTCCTCACGATGTTTTCCTTCAATGTTATAATGTGTGGTGATTGACTATCAATAGATGTACAGTCAGCAAGCGGTAGTCGCTGAACACTTCACATTTTTTGATAACCTTTTTATGAATTAAAATTCGTACGTACTACTCTGTAGTCGTAAAATATAACCAAGTAAAGTCATCTACGCCGAGAAGTGCCTTGCGATATTGAAAATACATAATTATTATTTTGGATGATAAGACAATTCCAAATCTCGTGAATGTGTAGCGACTTATGTTGCTGACTGTACCTATATAATTTTTTTATTTCAATATACTATGGCGAGACGAGCTTGCCGTTCGCCTGATGGTAATTAATTCGCATAGTTATTTAAGGCTTATTATTAGCAGACTTTATTTTAGAGTTATTCTAAAATATAAAAATATCCTACAACAACTGCTACACCCAATTTCCATCACAAAAGCACTTAGTTAAAAAATAACCGACGGCCAATATAAGTCAGGACCAATTTGCATCCCTCACTATCAATTACCGTCAGCGGGTTTTTCGACACTTTTTCACCCCTAATTACGGGGTGGAGTGTCATGACGTCACTAGTGACGAAACGAGTCGCGATCACTCCGCGTCGGGTCAGAGAATAAAAATTAAAAGTGCCAGTCGAGAAACGTCTGGGAGTGTGGTTCTCAAAATTTGACTTAAGAATGTATTTATTTATTGGAATAAGTAGATACACTGGTGGTAAATTTCTCATATGTGAGAGGCCGCCTAGGCAGGTATCACCGCATTGTCTATTTCTCCCGTCAAACAGCAGTGTAAATGCATTGTTGTGTTCCGGTTTACATATAACGGATATATTGAGACTTATACTATCTTATGTCTCAGCATGGAGAGCGCAATGGAATGCCAAGCATTGATTTGTAATTCAAGGTGTTATTTGGTTTTGCTACTGTCCATAAACCATCGTATGGCTTACCATCAGGCGAAAGGTATGCTCGTCTCGACATTCAATGCATTAAAAAAAGACCAGCTTTATCAATTTTATAATCACAGGATTAAATAAATGCAAAGTAAAGGTCTTCGCTGTTAAGCAAAAAAAATTAAGAGCCGCTATACATCATTTTAAATAACAAAACGTTAAGTAAAGTTATCCACTGTTAAGGAAAAAAATTTGAGAGCCGTTATAACTTATACATCAATTTTTAAGCCGTTGTCCCCAAGTTTGAGAACCATAGACAAGCAATGAACGTCGCATAAATAATCAGACGGGTTGTACGTCTGGGCAAATTATCCAGAACGGCCGGGCAGGGAATTGATGGCGAGCGGGCGACAACTGCCAAGCCAGCACGGCTGCAAATAGAACTCGGAGTATCTAAAGACATTTATTTTTATACAGGCCTATCCTTCTCAATCGGACTCCGATAGTGTAGGAGTGCCTTGGCCATTGGGCGATCAGCTGAGTGGTTTTAGGTTTGATTCTTGCGCCATTTTAATAAAGTATATCAGTTGTAAATGCGTGAGGTCCTTTGTTTGGATCCCCGGTAGGAAATAGAATTTGTAATTTTCTAACTTCTTATCAACTGTCTTATAGAAACCGAAGTAAAGCAATAGATTAGCCACAGAATAGTAACAGAAGTTAAGCTTGTGTATGTACTTCACTTTTGTTGCCACACTCACACTACGCTCGGCGTTCGCGCAAAGGTTGAAACTCGCTCTTGCAGTGGTCTCCACTGGTTTCGAATATCGTGTCGGTGAACGCTGTCTATGTGTGCGTTGATTTAGCGCGCTTTGTATGATGTTTGACTTCTGTTAGTTTAGTATTCTGTGGATTAGCTGTCGTCTTAAGTTCGGTAAATGAGATGATCTTATTTTCGTTCATTTCCGTTCCCATTTTAAGAGGTTGTTAATGCATTAACGATTTAGTTAGATGGTCATGTGTGGTAACCACTTACCATCCGATAAAATGCTTCATCACTTACCCAATCAATTAAAAAAACGATTAAAAACTCTGTATCAGCCCATATACGTCCCACTGTAGGGCACAGGCCTTCTCTACAATCGAGAGTACAATTGAGAGTGGTTAGGCCATGTAGTTCACTACGCTGGCCTAGCACGGGTTGGCAGACTTGGCATTTATCATAGAAGTTCATAAAAATCACTTTCCTTCACCGTAAAAAGTATGGGGTTATTGACTATCAATACACACGACTGCGAAAAGTTGGAGATGTGTCCTGGGATTTGAATCCGCGACCGTAACATGTTGGCAGTCGCGTCTAGTCCGTCACCAACAGGCCACCACGCATTATAAAACTCCTTTCTACAAAATCTTTACGAAAGATAAGCATCTTATCTTAATGCAATACGTATCTTTGAAATCTAAATAGTGCGCATAAATTTGAATATTCATGTAATTAAACGTACATCAATAGATGCTGGGGGAATCTTATCAATACATTACTCCAACAAGGTAACGCCATTAAATGTTGATAAGGAAAACTTTTGAAATCGTAAATTAAAGAAAAAGAACAGCCTCTGTGGCGCAGTTGGTTAAACGTGGGCTGTAAAACGCAAAGCCGGTAATGGTAGGTCTCTCATATGTGAGAGGCCGCCTGGGTAGGTACCTACGCAATGTCTATTTCTCCCGCCAAACAGTAATGTAAATGCACTGTTGTGTTTCCGATTGAAGGACACTGTAGCCAGAGTAACTACTGGACATATTGACACTTAACATCTTATGTCTCAGGATGGCGATCGCGGTGGAATGCCAAGCATTGCTTTGTAATTCAAGGTGTTGTTTGGTTTTGCTACTGTTTATGAGCTGTTGTATCGCTTACCATCAGGCGAACGGCATGCTCGTCTCGCCATTCATAATAATCAAAAAATGTATGAACCTAAACTCTTCAGTGGTCGTCGCGCGCATTTTTCCCTGTAATATAAAAAATAATGATAGGCATAATCTATCAACCTATTGATTTGAAACTTAATTTTATTAAAACGTATTCAATACATACCACAGTTTAACCTAAAATTTACATACTTCATAACATAAACCACATTTTTAAAGTCGGCTGAAAACGTAACTCCCATAATATCGGAAACATGTTTAATTGTAGGATGTGTTAATATTTCATTAGGGCATCCTGGGATCACATCGACTTTGTTTTTGAACTGTTCACGTGCGCAACACATGCTGGTAACTGTATAGAATTGGTACAACGCTTTTATTAAATATTTTTAGTAAAAAAGGTTTTAGTGTATAGTAAATTATTATGTATATTATTTTTTACAATTTATGTTATTAATTTTTTTACAATTATGTGTCGAAAAGCAAATTTTTGGTTAGTTGCAATTTTTAAATTGTTCAGTCTGTAAGTTTTTCGATGTTACGGAACCTTAAATAATACAAACCAGCTCACAACTGCCCGTTTTTTACAATTATGTGTCGAAAACCAAATTTTTGCATAGTCGATATTTTTAAATTGTTCAGTCTGTAAGTGTTTCGATGTTACGGAACCTTAAATGCAACAAACAAGCTCACAATTGCCCTTTTTTTTTTGCTTGAAATAATAGTACTAAGTAAGTAATGGCCTGTTAGTAAACGGACCAAACGCGACTGCCAACATGTTCACGGTGGTCGCGCATTAGAATCGCAAGATACACCTCTGATTTTTCGGCATCATGTGTGTATTGATAGTCAATCAACACGCACTAAAACGGTGAAGGAAAACATCGAGAGAAAACCTGCATACCATAGCGATTACTAAAATCTATGGTAAAATTCGCCAACACGCACTAGGGCCTAGGCCATCGTGGTGGACTATATGGTCTAACCACTCTCAATCATACTCTCGATTGTAGAGGAAGCCCGTGCCCTACAGTGGGACGTATATAAGCTGATACAATGTACCAAGTGATTAATGTCCCACATGCCAATTGACATTGATCTGTGAACTCTTATCGTCATTGTTTTGATTTGAATCCGTGTACATCAAGAACTCAATTGCCAATTCATTGATATATTATCTAAATATGACGAATGATTGCACTTGGTTTATAACTAACCAGAATGGCGAGATTAGTAGGTCAGGCGTCTGTTATTAAATAAATAAATTCACCTAACAATGGTATACATAGGTCTGACCCCACAATTAAATAAGTTTGGAGAGATTTCTCGGTCCCACAAACACTTATGCCCGAAATAAACACTTGTGAATTAAACAAATATTTCTTTTGATGCGGATATCGAACCCGCGATATCGTCTCATAGCCGGCGTCTAACCAACTGCGCCAAGGAGGTTGTGGGTCTATGAAGTGACTGCTATAAGGATGAGGAGGACTGCAGGACCATCGTCATTTAGAATAAACTGTCACTAAGCATTGCTTGGCACTGAGCTCGTCACGCTGAAACATATATTTTGTCTCTTAGGCCCAGTTGCATTAACTGCTGTATCAGTCCATAAACTTCCTATTGCAGGGCATGGGCCTCCTCTACAATCGAGAGTACATTCATCTCACAAACCATATATATTCTTCAAATTTTATAAAAACAATCGAGAATTTCTATAGTATACTATAGGCCGTAGGTTATACAGGTTTCTTCACGATGTTTTCCTTCACCGTTAAGAGCGTATACACCTTGCGCGCAAAGTCAACTATAAATTAATAATAAAATAAATTAATAAATAAATTAATAAATAACACCCAACAGTCACATACATAGTCCTAACCCCACAGTAAGATCGAGTCTTGTGTCGTGGGTATCAGGAACTACGAGAGACTTTTCGGTCTCACAAACACCCAGACCCGGAAGAAATATTTGTGGGCCGCACAAACATTTCTCTCGGTGCGGGGATCGAACCCGCGGCCTCTTGTTTCACAGGCGGCGTCTAACCAACTGCACCACGGAGGCTGTCAACTATAGGTATTTCTTCGTTAATTTCACGCACACATAAGCGACCAAAGCTGTGTGCGTAGAGCTGCCGCGTCGGCTCGCTATACAATCGCTCAAACAACTTTGATCCGTGCGCTTCAAATATTCAATTGCAATGTAACTGTAATATAATATCATAAAAATATTTTATTTGCATTATAAGTAGACAAATATTACTGTGCAAGCAAAGAATAATACAAATTTAGGATACTAATCATATTTTCGTTATTATTACATTGTTAAGTTGCATTCAAATCAGTGTTCAATCAGTAGACACTACGGACGTTTTATTAATCATTTCGTGTTCGAACACATAAATAGTGTTAGGGGCCTTACAACCCCTTACAATTACGAAATATATTTAATTTTATATTACAATACATAACATAATTTTGCCTCTGAATTACGTCCCATTATATTACCTGAAACATAATTTATACTCACTACAAAATCATTGTAGGTAATAAAAATAATTAAATATTTTACTACCAAAGTACTAAGATGTGGTAATCGCATTCCGCGCGTGGCTATTTTTACTACGCGCGGCATAATCGACTGCAGCCAGGCCGGAGCGACGAGCGATACGTCCTCCCTCTAGAAGGCCTTGCGGCGGTCTGATTTGATCCACGTCGGACAGCGTGTTTTATAGTGATTTTTAAAATATTTGTAGAAAACATGAAAACTAATTTTGTTGAAATATAAAAATGGTAATTTATTAATAAGATGTTCTATTATAATATGCAATTGTTATAAAAAATTATGTACGATAAGTTGGTGAAAAAAAATATGTTCTTGACGAGAGTTTCTGAATAATTTCGCATTGTTTAAATTTTTATTTTTCAGGAATTAAACACAAAAAGATTATTTTTCTCAGCAAAATCCCTCCATAAGGGTCTTATTAGTCTGATAATATTTTTATTTTCATCTTATATTTAGTGGTTAAGGACATCTTAAGCTTCTAAATTGCCATTTAAAGCCTAAATAACGAAACTTGTGTTCAGTAATCCGTATAGTACTCACAAATTATCCATCAATCTATAATGTTTTCCACCAAAATCCCTAGATGACAACCTTTTCTAAAATTAGCAATAATTATTTTTCCTTTAAATTGTTTATTGGTGGCTATTAACTCATTTGAAAAGTCCTGTTTTTAAGCCAAAAAGCGCGTGCAGGGTATAAACGCTCTTAACGTGTGTTTTAAAATTCGTATCACTACATAGTATAAAACAAAGTCGCTTTCTCTGTCCCTATGTCCCTCTGTATGCTTAAATCTTTAAAACTACGCAACAGATTTTGATGCGGTTTTTTTAAATAGATAGACTGATTCAAGAGGAAGGGCTATATGTATAATACGTACATATTATTGTACAGAAATCTATTTGTACCCGGGCGAAGCTGGGCTGGGCCGCTAGTACTAGTATAAAACTTATCATTAGTTACTAAGCTAATACACGAAGGTCAATAAAAAAGCCTTGCTTAAAAAGGCTGCATATTAATTAACTGATGTCATGTTATGCATTGTCAGTACTTATATTGTATAACTAATTGAAATAATTAATATGTGGTCAGTCTGACCACAAAATAAGCCGACTAGTGAAAATTAATGACATGAAAACAATTTATTAACGCCGTAGAAATTCCATAATACAGGATTTTTTATTATACCACTCGGTCAAGCCAGTTTTTACAAGAGAATAACGGGCAGGAAACTCTAGTGTTGCTCTTTACAAAACCAGTTTACAATGCAGTGATTACACGAGAATGGCAGCTTGAGTTAATTTAGAGAATTTCATTTGCGTCCCATTATTTGATAGGACATGCCTACCTATATCTCTCTCACACATACACACTCTGTCTCCCTCTTTTCAGTCACATGAAATATAGTTTTTAATTTCTTGTAATTATTGAATTATTTGTATTTACCATACTTTACCTTCGCATACATCTTTTACATTTAGACTACCCTCTGCTTCAAAACTATCCGTTGCGGGAATCAAAGCCGCGGCCTCTTGTTGTCAAAACTGCGAGTTCTAACATGGATTAGACTAGGGATTCCTTAAGTACTCGATATTAGCATTCTGAGGTCCAAATCGGTTTCCTACGAATCGACACAAAGTAAAACTTATATTAGGGGTCAGCGAGTTCTAAAAATTGACTTCATATAATTAACACAAGTTCTTATTTCAAACTATAATATTGAGCTATGATTTCAAAAAATTAACATTATTTTAGTAGAAGCCGTATAATTTTTAAATAGGTAAGTATTTTGTTATATTAAGTAATGTAAGTATTATATTATTAAGAAAAAAACTGAAGATTTTTAAATCAATTTAGAAAAGTGGCATCTCTGTTTAAAGCATACCCAAAATTCCGTTCCCATCTCATGAACTAACCACCCATAAACAAACGCTGCCATACCAGAGAATTGAATATCAAACCAACATTGCACAATTACGCCCGGCCGGCAAAACAAACATGCGTATTGAGATGCGTCGGCGGTGTTTGGACAATTGACGTCAATATTTGCACGGTGCGGTGTGAAGCGATGACTGTCAAGGTTAATTAGAATTGATAGGTTTTTGGATACTGTATAAGGTTTGTTTGTATAACTGGGCTCATAAATTAAAGAAATAAAATGAAATGAAAATATTTATTGAATCCATAAAATGTCATACACTATTTAAATTCAGTCACTTTTTTTTCCACTACCACCTGGTTCACAAAGCTGTTTTCGCCAGAGAAGAACGGGCAAGAAACTCTAGCGTTGCTCTTTTCAAAATAAGTTTACAGAAAAGAAAAGAATGATAATTCTATAGGCACTAATATTTTAAGCTAAACGACATTAATGAAAATGAAAATAATTTATTGGGTCTATTAAGATGTTCTACATAATTTAGATTCAGTCGTTCTATCTACCACCCGGTTCGGAAAGCGGTTTTCACTAGAGAAGAACGGGCAAGAACCTCTAGTTGCTCTTTTCATAACTAATTTACGATTTGGTGATTGATACAAAAGTTACAAGTGGTTTAAATCAGAGCAGGTCATTAATTGTAACTGCCTACATGAGTTTAATACCAAGTGGCAAACAGAAATTTGTATATTACCCACACATTTAGCTTTGTTAACGTAATCATATTAGTTATTGTTGATATTTAACGGAAGATGTATTAATAGTAACTTATTTGAAAGAAAGAAAGAAAGAAAACACATTTATTTGTCACTTATTACAACGCACACACTCATATAACACAAATTTACATACACCATACAGAATTAAAATAAAATAAAATAAAAAGTTTGTACGTCGCAAAAAAGTGACACGTAGGTGACCACTCAGCTTAATGTTGTACTGCGGCGCGAGCCACAGCGCAACGCTGGTTTTCAGTGGTCACCTTGAGTGACATGCGAACGTATTTATAACTTGCTTTAAGTAAATGTGAGCACCAGCACAAACAACTAAGTTTATATGGTGCAATACTAACAAACATTGTATTATTATTTTAGTGATGAAATAAATAAAAGATTGGATAGGCTGCGGTCGGTGTGACATTCATGTTTTTGAGGTTATGTCGAAATTAAAATAAATATAAAATATATTTATCCCGTTACTGATTCTAATTTGTGGTGATTGTGTTTTATTTGTGTAAATAATAAATAAATAATTATAAGTTTTCATTAGTGTGTATTGTATTTTCTCTTTTTTATTTTTTCTTCTCATAAGGTGGTAAGTTTTGTTTGTGTGGTGTTCTGTTGATTGGTACGTGTTTGTCCACTGTTTGTTTAGTGTTAATTTTGAAAAAAAAAACATATTTATTTATTTAAGTACTAATAATCTTTATTTATATAAAAAATAATAAATAAATAACAAAAAGATGGAGATGGATGTACATGATATTAGCCCGGATCCCGACCCTCCACCCGACATTGGTTATAATGATGTACAAAAAATAACAATGACGAGCACTATTCAAAATGCTTGCTCGACTACACCAGCATTTACCCCTATTACGTCTCCTGTACCTTCTGATAGCTCTGCAGCCCCCAACTTTTTGAATACTAACTCACCAAAAGCTAGTTTACTACGAAACAAAAGAATAAGACCCATTTTAAAGAATAAAAAAATACCTTTGAACAAAGTATTGCATAATATGCAAAACATTCTACCTAATTGCATGGACAATACCTCAACCACACTGTCGGTCGTAGATAAGCCCCCATCTAATTTACCAATGTCGAGCTCTTCGGTCATGGATTCTTCGCCAGTGCAACCCAATACATTAATAAGGACCTTCTACTCCAGAGAGGATACTGGACCCTTCATCGTCTATGTCGAATTAAATGAGGTTTCTCCAGCAGATGGTACCACTTTACATCCTATCAAATTTGGTGCTTTTCTATATAAACATAAACTCACCAATGTTTTACAGGATGGCATCAAAAAAATCGGACGTAATAGACTCTCAGTGTCATTCCAAACTGGAGAGTTGGCCAATCAATTCATCCAGAACGTAATTTTTTCCCAAAATAATTATAAAGTTTATATCCCCTCCCATAACATCTCGCGAATGGGCTTGGTTAGGGGAATACCGGTTGAGACGACACATGAGGAAATTGTTGAACTGGTTAAACTTCCTTCCAACACAGGTAAAATTATTAAAACGCGTAGACTAAGTAGGAAAACATCTTCTTCAGACGGTCAAAAATGGATTCCAACACAAACCGTTGTTCTTACTTTTGATGGGCAAATACTACCCAAAGAAGTTTATTGCTGTTTCACCTAATTACCGGTAGAAAATTACATATTCCCAACAATACAATGCTTTGCCTGCTGTAGATTTGGACATACACGCCAACAATGCAGATCCAATTTAAGGTGTTACAAATGTACAGACAGTCACTCAGGGGAATCATGCACGGTGGAGGAATCCCAGGCTGTCTGCATTTTTTGTTCTGGGCAGCATTTTTCTACCAATAGAAATTGTCCGGAACACGCTAGGCAAGCCAACATAAAACACTTTATGTCTACTCACAATGTGTCTTATCAAGAGGCTAGTTTAAAATTCCCACTAGTAAAAAAGTCGTTTGCTGAGGTAGTATCGACCACTCCGCATTTACCCCTCCAACATCCCTCTGCTGTATCTCATGGAACTTTTACCCAACAAGCAGTTTCTTCATCTTATCGTAAAACGGTTTCTCTTAAACCTCCGTCAAGACCTCCTACCCCACATTTAGATCATCAAAAAGCCCACAGAGCATTGATACAGTCATTTCAAATACCTTCCCCAGAAAATGGCTGTGCTATTAGAAATACTCAAAATATTTCAGACAATGATAAAGAGCAAGTCCCGTCAGAAATTATATCACCAGACGCAATTCATAATCTAATATCTTCCTTAATTAAAGTTATTACCGATTCCAAACTACCGAACAACGTCGCCTGCAATATTATACAGACTCTAACTCTCTCAATTTTTAATATTCTAAAAAATGGATCTAGTACTTCAGTGGAATTGTAGAAGCATAAATAAAAACAAAACCTATTTATCTTTCTTTTTAAACAAACATAAACCCTTTATTAGTGCTATTTCCGAGACCTGGTTAAAACCCAACCAGATTTTTCGAATGTCAGGTTATACTGTACTACGTCATGACAGAATTGATGGCTGGGGTGGTACTGCTCTCATAATTAAAAATAATTTAAGTTTTCACTTAATTCCTATTAGATAAAATAATAATCTCATTCAGTGTGTAGGTATTCGTTTTAATAATATCTCTTTCCTTTCTGTATATATTTCTAAGAGGGATAACTCTGTTATTCCCATATTACATAATATTTTGTCTTCCGTTACCCCTCCCGTGGTGCTAATGGGAGATTTTAATTGCCACAATCAAATCTGGGGTGCTCATAATAATGATGCCTTCAGTGTAAGAATCTTAGACATCCTGGATGAATTTGATCTGTGTGTACTAAATGATGGCTCCCCGACTCGTCGTACCTCCCCTAATATACAACCTAGTTTTGTTGATTTGTCTTTCTGTTCCCCCTGCCTGGCCAGCCAGTTATCCTGGTCCCGTCTCTCATACACCCATGGTTCTGACCATTTTCCCATCTTAGTTACATTCCCTTCCCAAAATATAAAATCAAATATTCTTCCCCCATTGCTGCCATACATCTTAGATAAAACTAAATGGGAAGCATATGCCACTCTGGTAGATCAAAAAATCTGTCTCCTTCCAGAACCCAACCAAATAAATCTCAAAGATTGTTGTAATTATTTTAAAGAATTAATTATTTCTTCAGCAGAGGCATCATTTAAGAAGAAGAATACTTCCTTAGGTAAAATTCCGTCTCCCCCTTGGTGGGATTCAGAATGCACAGAGATGATAAAGAGAAGAAATAGGGCGGAGAAAAGATGTCACACTATCGTTACCTTAGAGAACTTCCTAAACTATCGTAATGTAGATGCTTCTACCAAAAGATTTTTAAAAAAGAAAAAAATTCAAGGTTGGCGTAAATTCTGCGCTTCCATATCCCCTGAAACCCCATCATCACTAATGTGGAATAAGATTAAGTGTTATAGGATGTCGCAAAAGGAGCAATTGGTTACTTCCTACTCCACCGAGTGGGTGGACGACTTTCTCAATAGATTAGCACCCCCTTCAGTTCCTAACCATTCCCAAATACCCTATCAATATATTTTTGAAGTTCAGGATCATCCTTCCTCGTTAGATTCACGAGCAAAGCAAGAGCTATTGCAAGAGCTATTGTTAGTGCTAGATCGTTGTGGGGACTCTGCCCCTGGATCTGATGGTATACCCTATTCTTTTATGGTAAAATTAAAAGTAAATTCATTAATCTACTTCTTAAAAATAATTAATTTGGTTATTGATTCGGGTAACATACCAGCAGACTGGAAACATCAAATTATTATTCCTTTACTTAAATCAGGCAAAGAGCCCACTGATTCAAATGCATATCGGCCTATTGCACTTTCCTCTACTATTCCAAAAGTGGTTGAACACCTGATTAAAAATAGAATGGAATGGTTTCTCGAGCATCACTCTTTGTTAGCTGACACTCAGTTTGGCTTTAGGAAAGGACGAAGTATAGCTGACAGCCACGCTATTTTTACGACTGATATCCAATTAGCATTTAGTAACAATGAATCAGTTGTGGCTGGTTTCCTTGATGTTTCAGCGGCATATGATAATGTCAATCTTTTGGTCCTTAGGAACAAATTGGTTCAGCTAAGGATTCCTAAAAAGATGACAGATTTCATTTTCAACCTTTTATCTGGTAGAACTATATCATTGAGACATCCAGGCATCCAGATGACTACAAGAACTGTATGGAAGGGTCTGCCTCAAGGTTCGGTTTTCAGCCCATTGCTGTACGACGTGTACACTGCTGATATGGATTGTAACATATCAAATGTGTGCAATGTCTTACAGTATGCTGATGACCTTCTTATTTATTCAACTCATCAGTCTATTAGTCAAGCAAAAGATCAAATAGAGAATAGCATGGCTGTTTTGTCCTCATGGCTTACTGATTATTCCCTTTGCTTATCACCCTCTAAGAGTGTAGTAGTTATTTTTTCTAGAAAACGTAATGTCCCTAATATTCAAATTGAATGCAATGGATTGATGATACCTGTAAAGAAGGAGGTTAAATTTCTTGGGAAAATATTTGATAGTAGAATGAATGGTAAAGCACATATAGCACACACCTTAAATAAATGTGAGAGAAATGTTAATATCATGCGGTGCCTGAGAGGGGTCTGGTGGGGTGCTCACCCATACACTTTAAGGTTAATTTATAATGCCATTGTAAGAAGTCATTTAGACTTTGGCTCCTATTTACTTGTGCCATGCAACAAGCGTGCATTAAAAAAGTTGGAGTTGATGCAAAATAAGGCTCTAAGAATAGTGGTTGGTGCAATGAAGAGCTCACCTACAAACGCCTTACAGGTGGAATGTGCTGATCCTCCCCTTAATATGAGACGACAATATCTGTCTGACAGATATATCTACAAAATTTGCCAATATGCAACACACCCTCTTATGTCTAAACTTAGTTTACTTAACAGCTATATTGATACTAAACCATACTGGGCACATAAATCTTTACCTTGCCTAATTGAAAGCTATAGAAGACAAATGACACTTTCTGTTGCTATTAAGAAATTCCAAATTCACCCCATGTATTGTTTAGATTACTCATCTTTAATTTTACTCCCTAAAGTAGAATTATCTCTTGGAATTGATAAACATACCCCTAACCCCGATACAAAGTTAAAAAGCATTATTGATGAACGTTGGCCTAATGCTGAAGTGTTTTACACCGATGCCTCTAAATTGAACGAGGATAGCTGTGTAGGTGTCGCTTTTTTTCACCAAGATGCCAACATATCAAGTACTCATAAGATCCCACATTATTGCACAGTATTTACAGGAGAATGTTTAGCAATTTTGAAATGTATCATGTACATTAGCCAGCACAAAATTACAAAATCTATCATATTTTCAGACTGTAAAAGTAGTATCCAGGCTCTTTTAACTAATCCTTTTAACAAAAACTGTATATCTCCAATTATATTACAAATAAAACATCAAATTAAATTATGTAATGAGGAAGATCTTCAAATTACAATCGTCTGGATACCTAGCCATAGAGGGATAACTGGTAATGAGTATGTAGATCAATTTGCTAAATATGCTGTTAACTATGGTAATGAGGATTGTTTTTCTGTTTATTCACATGACTTGGTTCCCCTAGCAAAAAATCACTTGGAGACAGCATGGAATGCAAATTGGAGGCATTCAAGTAATTTTAAAGGTGCTCATCTCTTCAATATACAATCAGAAATTTCTATGAGACCATGGTTCTCCAAATTGCATCTCAGCAAGCATATTTCAGCCACCATCTCTCGATTAAGAATTGGTCATTGTTCAGCGCCGGTACATCTAGCAAAGTTGCACGTGAGGGACTCTTCTTTGTGTGAGTGTGGTCTTGGTGAGGGATCCGTGAGTCATATTGTTTTCGACTGTACCCGTTATTCATCTCCTTCGTTATATGACTTGCTAATTAAAAATAAAGCTCCTCTTCCTTGTAATATTGCAACCATCCTCAGCCTGAAAAACAAACCCAGCCTAAAAGCACTAATTTCATTTTTAATAATACATAATATAAAATTATAATTACGCTTAGGTACTAACCTGCATGTTTATTTCTATTTATTATCATCACAATTGTCATCAGTATCGGTAACGTCATTTTGCGTCAATTACACAGTCAGTTATCAATTGGTTATCAACTAACAATGCTTTTGATACCATTTAAAATTATATTATTTTATGATTAAAATATTAAATGTTTTATTTTTTCAAAAATGACATGAATGCGTCACTTGACACTGGCAGTAGTAGTCTTAGAGAACTAGTTGCCATTAAAAAAAAAAAAAAAAAAAAAAAAATTATAAGTGAAATTTTATAAGTTAATTATTGAATGTTTATTCCTTTCACGCCTTTTGAATTCAGTTTGAGCAAAGAAAAAAAAGTTAATCCGTCGGATCCGGGCCAAGCCGCTAGTAATAAAATAAATAAGAAATAACATCCAACAGTTACATACATAGCCGGTCTCACAAACACCCAGAATCGGAAAAATATTTGTGGGCAACACCGATATTTCTCTCGGTGCGGGGATCGAACCCGCGGCCACTCGTTTCGCAAGCCGCGTCTAACCGACTGAGCCACGGAGGCTGTGAATAAATAGATAATTTTATTAACACTCTTTTTTTCATAATATTTCCGTAGTATCATCTCTATATGATATCCCAAAACCTCATGTATATTTTTAAAAGTTTAACCCCAAGTAATGGATTCATGAATTTATTTAAATACTTTTATCAATATCTTTGTCTTATCTTATCAATTGAAGATAAGAGACAAGGTTGCTTAAAATGTATAAATTGTTTACACAACGTTTCGAAAATCTTTTGTATTTTTTGTACAGTGACTGTAAATTATCTTTTTTTTATTGAGATGAATGGCGAGACGAGCATGCCGTTCGCCTGGTGATAAGCGATACGACCGCTCATGAACAGTAGCAAAACCAAACACCATGAATTATAAAGCAATGCTTGGCATTCCACTGCGCTCGCCATCCTGAAACATAAGATATTAAGTCTCAATATGTCCAGTAGTTACTCTGGCTACAATGTCCTTGAAACTTTCACACCTTTTGTATTTATACTACTGTTTTCCGGGAGAAATAGTCATTGTGGTGGTACCTACCCAGGCTTCTTACAAAAGGTCTCTCCTACCAGTAAAAAACTTATGACAACTGAGAATTTCTATGATGTCAAAGTCCGTCAACCCACGCTCAGCCAGAGTGGTGGACTATATGGCCTAACCACTCTCAATCGTACTTTCAGTTGTAAAGGAGGCCTGTGCCCTGCAGTGGCACAGATCGTTAAACACATTCTGAAAATTGGACACTACTTAAAATGAAATAATTTTGCTTCTAACATGAGGCAAATATTAGTATTTTAAATTAAAGAGATATTCTTTTTCACACGCGCACACTGTAATGCATGGTAAACGTAGTGACATCATTAGTTTTGTTTTTCTTTTACTCCTACTAGAAGATTATGGATACCTTTTAATAAATATTATATATTAAAAATATGTACATAAACTCGCGCCTTTTTCCCAGAAGGGGTAGGCAGAGGTGACACATTTCGCTTTGTATGTTCCGTCCCACGATGTGTTAGGATACAAGCAATAATTTAAATTGTTGCATTGATGACCAATTTCAGTAATGCTCCACTAAAGATGTATTGGAGCGCGCGCACCACTTTCTTTGGAACACTACGCATCATGGCTATTTCCTTTTAACGTTAAAATAATTTGTATCTGTATCAGCTCATATCAGTCCCATATCAGTGCAGGGCTCGGGCCTACTCTAAAATCGGTACAACTGAGTGTGGTTAGGCCATACAGTCCATCAAGCTGGCCTAATGCGGTTTGGCGGATTTTACATACCACAGAAATTCCTTTAAAATCGCTATGGTGTACAGGTCTCACGATATTTTCCTTCACCATTTCAGTGCGTGGTGATTAACTATCAATACACACATGACTCTGAAAAGTCAGAGGTGTGCCCTGGGGTTCGAACCCATTGTGAATATGTTGGTAGCTGCCCCTGGTCCGTTTGCCAACACGCCACCGCGCACTTACGTTAAAAAATCTAATTTACTCAATATAAATCAAGCAAACCAGTAGGTATAAATATAAGGCTTGCTTAATCCTGTTAACGTTAAAATAACGTTCTCCGAATTCGCTTAGCTAAATAGCACTTGTACTTTCAGTCCAGACTAGGTTATTTCACGCCCGTTTCTGAGAAAGTCTATGATCCATGCTAATTATGAGTCCGTGGGCGAGACACTTCACAAATTAACGTAAAGGGCGAATTAAAATAACATTATATTGGTCATTAAAGGTCAAAGGAGACGAAAGAGCACGCTTAATGTCTCATCTATATGTCAAAAGATGCATCTACAGACGCGGTCTTCGGTTGGGTGTTGCGATAGTTAAGGAACGCACGGTTTAAATAAAATAATAATTAAAATCGATTAAATGACACAAACATTGTTTGGAAAGCTGAATCTGTATCAGCCCATATACGTCCCACTGCAGGGCACGGGCCTACTCTACAATCGAGAATACGATTGAGAGTGGTTAGGCCATATAGTCCACCACGCTGGCCTAGTGCGGGTTGGCGGACTTACATACCATAGAAATTCTTATGAATCGCTATGGTATGCAGGTTTCCTCACGATGTTTTCCTTCACCGTTTTAGTGCGTGGTGATTGACTATCAATACACACATGACTCCGAAAAGTCAGAGGTGTGCCCTGGGATTCGAACCCGCGACCACCGAGAACATGTTGGCAGCCGCGTCTAGTCCGTTTACCAACAGGCCACCACGTTCTTGCTGAATACCATAGCGATTTGTAAATTTTCTATGGTGTGTAAAGTCCGCCAACCCAAAGGCCAGCGTGGTGGACTATAGGGATTGCAGGGCCTGACCGCTCTAAACAGAATTCTCGATTGTGGAGTAGGCTCGTGCCCTGCAGTGGGACGAATTTGGGCTAATACAAAACATCGAGAAAAAAAATTGGTGTGTCTTGGTGTTAAGACACGGTCTAAGGTTTGAAATAAGAAGACACGTCCTAACTCCGCGCTGATAATGAATAGAAAAATCCAATATCACTGCCCAACCTGGGATTCGAACCCGAAGCCTCAGCTTTGTAACCATAACGTAGTACCTACAACTACGCCGCCGATGCAGTTACAGCTTTAGTTTCATTGTGTTTGTAGTCACTGATTATGTCTTAACTAGCGGTCGGGCCCGGCACCGCCCGGGTGCATACACGTTTCAAAATGGCGGTCAAAATGTTTAATTCTGACTATCAGTTTAGAATATCGACCAATCGGACCACGAAAAACGAACAAAATTTCCTCGTATTTGCTAGAAATATGACTACTGCTTTCCTCCTATAGGTGATAGCGTGATGATATATAGCCTATAGCCTTCCTCGATAAATGGACTACCCAACACTGAAAGAATCATTCAAATCGGACCAGTAGTTTCAGAGATTAGCGCGTTCTAACAAACAAACAAACAAACTCTGCAGCTTTATAATATTAGTATAGATTAATAATACATAGAAATAATTTCTCAAATTATCTCGGGAGTCAAACGAATACTTATGAAGTGGATAATTTGAAGCCACATCCTGAGATGAAATGCTCCACGCCCATCGTGTGAGATATGGCCCGACACTGTTATGGCGGCACGCCCCATAAGGACATTAGATGGACGAGACACTGGGATTTTATACAGGATATCAAGACTGCTACTCAAAACGAAGCCGGGTGGTAGTTTTAATGACTTCAGACACAATGCAATTAAAAATTTTGCAAAAAAGCGGCGGTATTTTTCCGTTATTTTTTCCTATCGTTATTTTAGGGTGGTAAATAAATATTTATCAATTAAATAATAGTGTACATCCTTTTATTTTTAAATATGCTATAGTACGCTAGGTTTAAAATTATTATTTTAGCTAAAACTATGTATTTACCATCCAAATACGATGATGTTTAAAAAATCCCAAAAAAAAATATTGACCTGTTTCTTTCCGATATTTTTAGTAGCATTATGTTATAGCACTAAAACTACCACCCGGGTTCGTTTTTGGTAGCAGTCTAGCGGCCGTTCTCTATATCCTATCCATCTTTAACAAGAGGTTAAAATGGATATCGTTACTATGTCGATACCACTGTATGCTTCAATAAACAAATATAGACATACAATATTATCTTGCCTAGATATGTATAAATATATGCACCTTATCTAAATATCTCTGTCTTTCTTTACTGAAGCAAAAAATTTATCGAAATTTCGAGAGAAATCTCTTGTTAAAGATAGATAGATTATAGAAACCGGCCATAGATGAACATGAGTCAACATAATTATGAGATTGAAGTCGAATACACATAGAATTTGTATAATTATGACGGTATTTCTGTGTAAAAATGAAGTCCAGTTTAAAAAAACTATCCTAAAAGAAAATTCCCGTCTTTTCGCAACGCCCTTGAGCTTGCCCCAGATCCTTTTGTCTGGAACGCCGGGAGCGACACTCGTGCCTCACACAGGAGCGATTAAGGAACAATGCTTCTCTTCATTTCAAGAGTTTTCAAGGAATAGGTTAGAAGGTAAAGCTACTTCTTAATAGGTTTGTGTCCTAGGTTTGATTTGGAGTAGTATGTTATAGTTCTTAAAAGTAAGAATTATAAAAAAGTGGATTTGAAAACAGCATCAAAATCGGTTGTAAAATGACTGAGATATTAATATTTTTAATAATGCTGTGTAGGCATTCATTGTCTCTTTCGCAGGCATGCACTTTATGCATGACGTCACGCCGTGCATGTTGCATCCTTTTCTATTGCTCGTACCACCATTTCAATATATTTGTAACTTTCTTATTACTTTACGGGTTTTAAAAATTCTTTCGGATTATGTTTATGCATAACGTAACTTTTAGATATACACAATAATCAATATTTCTGACACTGATTTACTGGTGGTAGGTCTCTATATGTGAGAGGCCGCCTGGGTTGGTACCGCCGCAGTGTCTATATCTCCCGACAAACACCAGTGTAAATCTAGTTTTGTGTTTCGGTTTAAGACATTGTAGCCAGAGTAACTACTGGACATATTGAAAATTAATATCTTATGTCTCCGGATGGCGAGTGGAGTGGAATGCCAAACATTGCTTTGTAATTCAAGGTGTTGTTTGGTTTTGCATTCGTTAGTGGCCCTATCGCTTACCATCAGGCGAACGGCATGTTCGTCTCGCCATAAACTGATTTTAAAAAAACTACTATAAACTACACTTATAAAAATGTTCTGTGTTGAAGACACCAAACAAGAAACTCAGCAACTATCAAAGATTTGGAAGATTCGAACCCGCGACCACTGTCTCAATATCATCAAACCTCATTAATTCCTGCTGTTAAAGCAAACAGGAAGAAACTAAGCAATCAATACCTCTTATGAGGACAAATTGCCCGTGACCGGCACACATATGTGCACACACACATATGTGTTTAATGAATGTGTGTGCGTAATGTCCCACAAATTACCACCGAAACCAATTCGTAAGGCTATCACTTACAGGGGCGTTTTGTGTGTGTTCACATTGGAGAGAGGATTTTGCGATTTTTTTGTCGTAGGTTTTTCAATGATTGGTTGGGACAATACTGGAAGATTCTATAGAATTTGAAGACTGATTGGTTGGAAAAATATATTGTAATGTTCTATATAATATTAAAACACGATTTCGGTGCATAGGTAATGTATATCCCTATTAAGTATAGAAAAAACATATTTTGTGTATATTATGATTAGAAAGATAATAATGTATCCGCTTTTGTTAAGACCTCTGTAGTATAAAACCCATCTGTGATGAAAGTGAGTGTGTCCCATTTCGGTGGAAGCCTATGTATAAATTGTTTATCTGAATTAGAGCAGGCTTTTGCAAGCAGGATTGGGTGGGACCATTAAAACTCATAAAATGTAGTTATGTATTATTTTAGATAAACTCATTTCACTCAATATTGTGGACGTCAAACTCTTTTATAAATAAACTATCAACTTGTTCGACAATACTAATCTTCGTCAAAACCTCATGACCATTCCCAAACATATAAAACAAATTATTGCGATAAAACAATGGTAGACAATACTTTAAAAACGGCTAAAATTTGATTAAAATATACGAAAGAAAATAATAATTATTGCCACAAAAAATCGCACTAATCTACCCTCAATGTGACGTCTCGCTACACCAGTGTTGTAAAAAAGCTCGAGTCGGCGCTTAAACGCTCGAGTCGACGCTCAAGCAGATTGCTCGTGCTCGAGTCGGGACTCGACTGAAGCGCTCGACGCTCGAGCAGTGGCTTGAGCGCTCGGCTCGAGCTTGAGAGCGCGCTTAGATTACATAGTTAGAGAAACTGTAAAAAAGATCTGTATCTGTATCAGCCACAGTATCAGCCCATATACGTCCCACTGCAAGGCACGGGCCTACTCTACAATCGAGAGTTCGATTGAGAGTGTTTAGGCCATATAGTCCACCACACTAGCCTAGTGCGGGTTGGCGGATTTACATACCATAGAATTTTTTATAAATCGCTATGGTATGCAGGTTTCCTCATGATGTTTTCCTTCACCGTTTTAGTGCATGGTGATTGACTATCAATACACACATGACTCCGAAAAGTCAGAGGTGTGCCCTGGGATTCGAACCCGCGACCACCGTAAAAAAAGATAGTATAATTGAAATAAGACAATTTCAATTTTATTTTTAACGATATTTATATTATAATAGTAGAAAAATACTCATTTATTATTAGTATACAATATGCCATATGATCTACGCCATAAGGCCCAAATTACATTACAAGTGTGGTTTAGCTTTTTGTTTGTTTTTGGTTTTTGTGTTTTACTGGTGGTAAGTCTCTAATATGTGAGAGGCTGTCTTGGTGGGTACCACCGCAATGTCTATTTCTCCCGTCAAACAGCAGTTTAAATGCACTGTTGTGATTCGGATTGAAGGACATTGTAGTCAGAGTAACTACTGGACATATTGAAACTTAACATCTTGTGTCTCAGGATGGCGAGCGCAGTGGAATGCCAAGCATTGCTTTGTAAATCAAGGTGTTGTTTGGTTTTGCTACTGTTCATGAGCGGTCGCATCGCTTACCATCAGGCGAACGGCGTGCTCGTCTCGCCTTTCAATGCAATAAAAAAAAATAGCTGAAGTTTCTGTACAATTCCTGACTACCTACTGATTTTTCTTAGCAACTAAGTTAAATTAAATACCTACCTAAAATCATCACACACCTTTGCAACACTATATTTTTTTTAACCATGAGAAAAGTCACATACTGGCTTGTATATTTTCGTTACTAAGTCTGTTCCTTCTTTTAGTTATGACTAGCTGTGCCCGCGACTTCGTCCGCGTGAAGTTTAACAAAAAAGTTAATTAGGTCTTTTAGTTATTTTTTAAACAAATGAAATTTTCTACAACAAATGTAGCCTAAGTTACTCCTTATTATATCAGCTACCTGACAAAAAAAGTCCTGTCAAAATCGGTCCAGCCATTTCAGAGATTAGCCGGAACAAACAGACAGACAGACAGACAAAAAAATCTAAGGTCATTTTCGTTATAGGTATCGTGTATACAACGATATGTACTTGGATATTTTTATTTATTTTCACTTTACAAACAGACACTTCAATTTTATTTATATGTATAGATGTATAGATAAGGCCAGCTTATACGACCAAAGTCAAAAGATAAGTAATACTCACCGTACCTACCGCCCCCCACAACTCCTAACATTTTTATTAATCACAATTTTTTCATCTATCCGTATTTAAAAACTACAACGCTTGAACGCTCGAGCGCGTAACTCGAGCATGAAAGTCTAAACTCTCAACGCTCGCAAGCCTTAAACGCTCAAGCGTTTAACGCTCGAGTCTAAAACGCTCCAAAGCGTCGACTCAGCGCTCGACGCTCGACTCTCAGCGCTCATTTTTACAACACTACGCTACACTCCCTCCGGAGCTTGATTGTGGGGCGACAACATTGTTTCATTAGTTACAGTTTGGTCAGCTTGTAGCGGACGGATAGCCGCACACACACATATACACACACACACACACAAACAGTCACACATTCACACATAGATACGGAGAGCACAACGTTTGCAGATTTCGATGTGAATTTTGGTGAATTGTAGGATAGTTCTTCTTGTTTCCTTATTTGTTAAAGTTTGTGTAATGCAGTGGACTTGCTGTGTATCAAGTAGTAGTTAGTAAAGCTTGGATTTATTTATAACGTAGAATTGAAATACAACTATTATTTACGGAAAATATCGCGAATTTTTGCTTTGGCTCCCCTCGGGCTCTTCCCTCTCTATATTGAGAGAGAGAGCGTTCCAAAGCGCTCGCCATCCTGAGACATAAGATGTTAAGTATAAGTATGTCCATAAGTTACTCTAGCTAAAATGTATTTCCAACCGAAACACAACAGTGCAATTACACTGCTGTTTGGCGGAAGAAATGGACATTGCGGTGGTAACTACGCTATGTTTACCAGACATGTCTATTACCAAAGCCTGGGTTCAAACAATACCTTCCCTCAAATTGCGACTGAAAAGCCGACGGTAGTTTTAATTTTCAAAATGACAAGGAAGCGTATAAGTGTGCAGTTATTATTAAATAATGGGAAATGCGACTAATGATACATCTGTTTATAAGCGTAAGCAATTAAATATTTACTTGGACTATGTAGATACGGAAATGTGTAGACATGGCATTGAAAAAAATATATTTGTGAACTTCGTGAGAAAATTTACTGGTGGTAGGTCTCTCATATGTGAGAGGCCATCTGGGTAGGTACCACCGCAATGTCTATTTCTCCCGTGAAAGAATACTCCGTAAATGCACTGTTGTGTTTCTGATTTAAGGACATTGTAGCCAGAGTAACTACTGGACATATTGAGACTTAACATCTTATGTCTCAGGATGGCGAGCGCAGTGGAATGTTGCTACTGTTTATGAGCGGTCGTATCGCTTACTATCAGGCGGACGGCTTGCCCGTCTTGTCATTCATTGCAATAAAAAAAAAGTATCGTAGTCATTTTTGCAAAGATTTTATATTTGTGAATTCCGCCTGGTAACTAGACCAGCGTATATGGACCAAATGCTCTCAGTCGTACTCTCTAATTATGAAAATAATAGATTTTGAATTGAAACTATTTTTTACGTATTTTCTCAATGAAATTTTGGTTATTTTATTTTATACGTTCAGAAAAACTTACAGCTAATAATAATATAATATAAAGTTAAAAATTGAAGGCCAATTAATAGCTTTCATATCTTATTATATGGTTTGAATTCATCATCATCATCATCATATCAGCCACAGGAAGTCCACTGCTGAACATAGGCCTCCCCCAATGATCTCCACAATGACCTGTTGGAAGCGGCCTGCATCCAGCGACTTCCTGCGACCTTAGTCAGATCGTCCGTCCACCTTGAATTGGTTTGAATTATTGAAGTAATATTGTTTTTTTTTTATTGCAATGAATGACGAGACTAGCAATCCGTTCGCCTGATGGTAAGCGATACGACCGCTCATAAACAGTAGCAACATTCCACTGCGCTCGCCATCCTGAGACATAAGATCTTAAGTCTCAATATTTCCAGTAGTTACTCTGGCTACAATGTCCTTCAATCCAAAACACAACAGTGCATTTACGCAGTGTTGTTTGACGGGAGAAATCGACATTGCGGTGGTACCTACCCAGATGGCCACTCACATATGAGAGACCGACCACCAGTAGATTGTGGTAGTCTTATCAAGTAAGTAAAATTGGGTACATAGTACATGGGAAACAACTGTTAACAAAAAAGAAGAGTAAAAAAATAGTATATACTATATTAGAGAAGTCAGTAGTGGCCTATTATGTACAACCGAACTGATAATAAACTGGAAACCGCAAATAAACCTCCACGCCGGAATCAATCACGGCGCCTATAGAGGGTGCTGTTTTTCCCCAAAAACAATTTCGTGCAAACAACACCTGAAATTCGGAAGTTGCCGCGTTGGCGAGTTAACCCCAAACATATTGTTTTTGAACACAAAAGCCGTCGACAACTCCCCCCCCCCCCTCTCCCCCCCCCCTAACCGACTAGTAACAAACGCGTACGCTCGACAGTTTTAATTGCCTTCAGTTTGGCTTCGAACCTGTGAATAAGTTGCGGTTACGGCGTGTTAAGGTGGTGTAGTGGTATGGTAACTTTGCTGGTTGATGTTTCGTGTACAAATTATGAGGTGTAATCTATACATATAAATAAAATTGAAGTGTAAAATTGAAGTGCGTGGTGGCCTGTTGGTAAACGGACCAGACGCGGCTGCCAACATGTTCACGGTGGTCGCGGGTTCAAATCCCAGGGCACACCTCTGACTTTTCGGAGTCATGTGTGTATTGATAGTCAATCACCACGCACTAAAACGGTGAAGGAAAACATCGTGAGGAAACCTGCATACCATAGCGATTCATAAGAATTTATATGGTATGTAAGTCCGCCAACCCGCACTACGCCAGCGTGGTGGACTATATGGCCTAACCACTCTCAATCGTACTTACGATTGTAGAGTAGGCCCGTGCCCTGCAGTGGGACGTATATAGGCTGATCCAGATCCAGTCTGTTTGTAAAGTGAAAATCAGTCCGCCTCGTGACCACGAAAGCTGTAAAGTAATCGAAACGTCGGGAAGTTAAAAATGTAAAAATTAAACTAAATTCGCGATAAAATCCGTAAATAATAGTTTTATTTCAAAGTGAAAATAAATAAAAATGTCCAAGTACATATCGTTATATACACGATACCTATAACGAAAATGACCTTGGATTTTTTTATGTCCGTCTGTCTGTTTGTTCCGGCTAATCTCTGAAATGGCTAGACCGATTTTGACGGGACTCTTTTTGATAGATAGCTGATATAATAAGGAGTAATTTAGGCTACATTTGTTTTAGAAAAAATCTTTTATTTTAGAAAAATTATGTTTTTGTTAAATTCCACGCGGACGAAGTCGCGGGCACAGCTAGTTATTTCATACAATCAGCCCGGCCTAATTTTGTCAACCGCGGAAATAGAACGCTGACGTGTGATGTTCTCTCCCTTCCCCATTCTTCAGTGCGCTCCCTCTCAATGAGGAATGACTCAACATCCTTGGTGTGGATATTGGCTGTGATCTCAATCCAAAGAATCAGCTCGAGGGCGTAATATCTGCCACAGCACGCGGTCTTGGAGTCTTGAAAAGGGATTTGGTTTTTCACACCCGGTAAACTTTATCGCTTGTATAAAGCGCAGGTCCGGTCGAAGTGGAAGACTGGCCACATATGTCACAAATAGGTTCACCGCTGGAGGAAGCGTGTTCTGGAATGGAGATGTGTATTGGCAAACGTAGCGTGGGACGCCCTCTAGACACAGGGCAGAACACCCAACAGTCACAAACCTACATACTTCAGACCCTAGTGATAGGTCTTTCATATGTGAGAGGCCATCTGGATAGGTACCACCGCAATGTCTATTTCTCCCGTGAAACAACCCTGCTTAAATGCACTGTTGTGTTTCGGATTGAAGGACATTGTAGCCAGAGTAACTACTGGACATATTGAGACTTAACATGGTATGTTTGAGGCTGATGAGCGCAGTTGAATGCCGACTGGGCTCTGTGGCGTACCTTCGGACTTCGGAGAGACCTGGAGAATTACTCTATAAAAACGATACGAACTTCGAATATTCGGATGTTCGACATCCGGAGTAAGATATCAGATTGCCACTTCTAAAAAACAATACTATTCTCTATCATACTTATCATTTTCTTCGAACTTATTCTATGGTTGCGGGGTACGAAATTTTTATGAAGTATAGAACGTTAGTGAAGTTTCTGGACATTCGAAATTCGTATCGTTTTTGCGACGATCAATGTTCGAACATCCCACGTAAAACTTCACGAATATGCCTAAATACTTTACAAAATGTTTAAATCCCGTATCGTACGTCACAATCTTAGACTGAGTTTGAAGTGTATGATAGGTTTCATAGAGCGTAGTATTGATTTTTAGAAGTGGAATACTTTCATTTTATGTGTTGACGTTCAACTTCGAACTTCGGGGCGGAATATAGAGTAATACCACCCAGGTGGTCAAACATATGAGACACCTACCAGTTATTTATCCGTCAAGATGCCGTGTCTATACATACATAGTGCGTCACCGCGCGAGTCTAAGAGAATTTTCTATTAGCACACAGGGCTTTGTCATTATAAGGCTCGCTTCAACGCTATAAATTAAACGTATCCACTGAATTATGGAGTAAATTACTGACGTGCGCATAGGTAGACGTTTTTTCATTTAAGTCTTGAATTTTGGGTGTAAATATTTAAAGTTATTTCTCTGTTCTGGTTCATAAAAATACATATAGTAATGTTTTGTAATGGCTCCTATACATCCCACTTTGAGTGTATACGATTAAGAGTGGTTAGGCCATATAGTCCACCACGCTGGTCTATAGCAGGTTGGCGGACTTTATATGCGGAAGAAATTCTTACAAATCGCTATGGTATGCAGGTTTCCTTACGATGTTTTCCTTTAGCGTTATAGTGCGTGGTGATTGACTATCAACACACATGACTGAAAAATCATAATTGCAGTCTCCTCTGTTAATTATTCTGGGATTGCTCTAGGTTCCGAAATGAAGTATAACGTTCGAAGTAAGTTGAAATTTTTATTCTTAGAAATTATTCTATCGTTCTCACGTACGATAGAGGTTTCCAACATTTTGTGGAGTACCTAGGCACATTCGTAGTTTTACGTAGGGCGTTCAAACATTTGAACTTCTATTCGGATTATAGAGTAATCCCCTTACCCCTCGATGGCCTTCTTCGCGCATATTATGATGACTGCGGTCTCTGCTAGCGTGATTCGCCTGGCACTATTCCGCAGTCGCCTTCTACGACAGGCAGGGAACACCGTGGTGGAATTCTTTTCGCCCCCTTGCCACAGGGCGGGGCGCCAGGTCTAATTATCGCCATTAAACTGGCGCCACCTTCTCCGATATATTTGTCTACGGGATGGATCGGTTCTATCGCGATCCCTTTCGGCGCTCTCTTTCTGTGAGATAACTCGCTCACAGAAAGAGAGCACCGCTTGTCACGATTCCCGACCGTTGAGGCAACAACGGCCGGGAGTGTAAGGTCGTCCTTTACAGTAGCGCGGAGAGCGCTGCGTTCTTCTTCCCAGGCATAGAGTAATCCCCTAGAATTGTACACTCCTCTATCAATAGTTTTCGAGATTATACAGGAGGCCCGTGTTCGCAGTGGGAAGAATATGCACTAGTAAGTAATATCCCTTATCCCGCGAAAAATAACAATGACATAAAACTGAACGTTTTCATTAATCTGAAAGAACTTATCGCACCTTTAGAATTAAAGTGACCTAATCCATCAAATTTATTATTTCATCGAAGATAATATTGACGCGTGAAAGACAGAAAGATGTACACTTCGGTCTTCTCGATGTATCTTCCATAATTACAAAATATCTTATACAAATCTTTAATGAACGTTTCCCAAAAAATAAGATTTTTTAGTTAGGTCTCTGTAATTTTAAAGGTGTGTTGTGTTATCTTCTGTAAACTTATAATTGTACGGAATATTAAATCTGAACACAGAGCCAAAAAACACGGCTCTAAATTGCATTAAAATTGAAACACAACATCGCTGAAGAATTCCGAGTCGGCTTTACCGAGGCTCGAAAAAAATAAAATTGAATTATGATTGATGCATAATGCCTTTTGGTTTTACGTTGTGCGTGCGACGAATATAAAATTTGTTTTGGTGATTGGTATTGTATCACGCTTGTGATTCTAAGGGGTAGGTTGATTAAGTGGTGGTAGGTATCTTATAAGTGAGAGGTGACTTGGGTAGGTACCACCGGAATGCCCATTTCTCCCGCCAAACAGCAGTGTGAGAGCACTGTTGTGTTCTGGTTTAAAAGACATTGTAGCCAAATTAACTATTGGACGTATTGAGACTTAACATCTTATGCCTCAGGATGGCGAGCGCAGTGGAATGCCAAACATTGCTTTGTAATTCAAGGTGTTGTTTGGTTTTGCTACTGTTTATAAGCGGTCATGTCGCTTACAATCAGATGAACGGCATTCTCATCTCGCCATTGATTGCAATTTTCAAACCGTTAAATTTCGTGATAATTGATATAAATTGTTGTAGAGTCATATGTGCTCTGAGATTTGAACTCGCGACCTCCATCTCGGCATACCCATCTGGCCTAACCCACAAGCTATCAGTTATAAATTCATAAATACATCAAAGTGAAAAACATCGAACATCATGCCACTAAGAAGCCCTCTCTAAAAATTAACATAAATTACGACAAATCAAGTATTCGCCGACGCGGAAAAAAGAAATATGATAATTCCTAATGAAAAACATCCCCCTTGTTAAGGGGGAGGGGGTAAGGCCAAATATTTGAGTGCTAATTATAATTTCTCGAGTTTAAGTTAGCATTTCATTATAACGCCAGTTTCAATATTGATGGGAGGTATAAAGAATAATCAAGGTTCTTCCACCCCTCACCCCCGGCGGAATAAGGGTGGGCGGGGGTGGTCTTTTCACGTTGTTTGTAAGGTGACTAATTTTTTTATGGTTATGAAATTTTGGTTAATTGAAATTGCATGTTTGTGATATTTTGTATAAAGACAACTTTCGTGGCGCAATTGGTTAGACTTTTGTTAATGTTGGTTGTGGGTTCGAATACCGCACTGTGACTAAAGTTTGTGTGATCCACTATTGGTGTCTGGATGTAGGTCGCGACTCGCGGGTTCAAATCCCAGGGTACATCTGACTTTTCGGAGTCATGTGTGTATTGATAGTCAATCACCAACGTACTATAACGGGTGAAGGAAAACATCGTGAGGAAACCTGCATACCATAGCGATTTATAAGAATTTCTATGGTATGTAAAGTCCGCATGGCACTAGGCCAGCGTGGTGGAATATATCTAACCCCTCAATCGTACTCTCGATTGTAGAGGAGGCCCGTGCCCTGCAGTAGGAAGTTTATTTGCTGATACAAGAGTTATTAAAAGTTTCTTTGTATATGTTGGGCAATTATATTGTCTGATAGATAATTCTTGATAACTATCCTGGTGGCGCAGTTGTACTATATTATGATTGCAAAACTGAGGTCTCGGGTTCGAATCCCAGGTCGGGAAAACTAATATTGGATTTTTCTATTCAGTATCAGCCAGGAGTCAGGAATTTATACCCGGTGTGGCGATAAGCTGTCATTTCACATTATGGGGCGGAAATACTAGGCGAAATGTGGGTGTCCTGGTATCTCTGCCTACCCTTGAAAGAGGCGTGTGTTTGTATGTAACATTGTTGTTCATAACAGCTAAATTGTCGATGTAACATCGTATCGAGTTAAGTGTTCCGGTTTCATTGAATCAGATTGTACTTGATCAATGTTGATTGTTAAAACAAGCTATTTATATAATCAATATGAACTATTCTTACATAAGTTATTAATTCGGAAGGTATGTTACGCTTTCACGCTTAAACTATTCGACCGATTATAATGACATACATACATATATAAAATCACGTATTTTTCCAGAAGGACCTACAATGTGGTAGTTGGACGAGCCTATCTATGTACATATCGGGCACAAATTCCTAACTCCGGCCTTTTAATAGACAAATCTAATGTCATTTTGCCCACCCCACGATTCGCACCACACATATTGGGCGTATATTATGGAGGGATGGAACAGCAATATTATAAAGTAAAGTAAGCGACACGTCGGAAAGTCAAAAATGTAAAAATTGAACCAAATCCGCGATAAAATCCGTAAATAATAGTTTTATTTCAATAGCCATATTTTATTTAAATATATGAAATATAAGTATGTGAAAAAATAAAAGTTAACGATTTTTTTCTTTTCATTTCAGGTAAGTGCCGATAGCAGTTCATCATATTTAAGAAATAATTTAGTAAGTTTTATTAATATTATAACATAGTCTTGGAGACTCACATACATCCACCACTACCAATTTTAAGCCCTATTTTGGAGACTGTCCCGCCCTCACACCCACCACTGCGACTCCTGTCAGCCAGGATCAACAGCACACAAATATTTGACACCGAGCTCCGGAGCTCTTGAGTCTCTCAGGGACACTAGCTTGTCTTTAACCCGCATCGAAATTAATCAGAAAGAAAATAAAGTTTTAAAATACTGTCTTTAATGTGTGAAAAAAAAACGCGAATTTTTAATATGAGTCATAATGCCTATTGAAGGAAAGAAAATAGATGGAGGCGCATAATTGTCCACTTCCCTCCATAGCTTAAGGGAGATAAATTTAGACTAGGCTACATGAGCTGTGAACTAACGTCCAGGGTTCAATTGCGGGGTCGAGACATCAATTAAATGTGTTGTAATTGTTTGTTTATTGCTGCAATATGATCACAATTTAGTCCTGACACTTAATGTTATCTTCCTTCGATGGATCTTAGCCTTTCTACCGGCCGTTCTCTATATCCTATCTATCTTTAACAAGAGATTAAAATATTTACCATTACTATGTCGATACAATTCTACACTTCAATAAACAAAGATAGACATATATTTATCTTACCTAGCTATCTATAAACATATACGCCATATCTATATCTCTGTATCTTTGTTAACTGAAACGTAAAATGCATCGAAATATCTATTGAAATCTTTAGTTAAATACAGATAGATTATAGAGAGATTTTACTGGTCTCTCATATGTGAGAGGTCGCCTGGGTAGGTACCACCGCATTGTCCATTTCTCCCGTCAAACAGCCGTGCAGTAAGTGCTATGTTGTGTTTCGGATTGAAGGACACTGTAGCCAGAGTAACTACTGGACATATTGAGACTTGGAGACTGTCCCGCCCTCACACCCACCATTGCAACTCCTGTAAGCCAGGATCAACAGTGGCACGCTATGAGACTATTGAGACTTAGCAAGCATTGCTTCGTAATCCAAGGTGTTGTTTGGTTTTGCTACTGTTCATGAGCAGTCGTATCGCTTACCATCAGGTGAACGGCATGCTCGTTTCGCCATTCATTGCAATAAAAAAACCTGTGTTTCGAACCCGAGATCTTCGCTTTACAATCATACCCTGTATTAAATTCAAAGTGTCATAGAAACTAAAAAATACTGAACATGAGACTTTTATTTCCCGTGTAGAGATTCAAAGATAGATATATAGAGCAGTAAAGACAGCGACGGGAGAGTGGACTGTCTGTACTAATTATAAATGGTGCGACGACGTCTGGTTAAATGCCGAATTCCGGATGACTAGGGTTCCGTGGGAATGTTGGAAAAACGTTTAAAAATGATTCAAGAAGACATGACGGAATTAGATTGGCATCCAAGCGATACCTGTGGCATAGTCTAGTTGTTTTTTTATTGCGTTGAATGCGCGATACGACAGCCCATGAACAGTAGCAAAACCTAAAGAAAACACCATGAATTATTACGGCACCGCTCGGGTGCAGATATTTTTTTTAAATGGTGGCCAAAATGTTCGATTCCGACTATCAATTTAGAATATCGACTAATCAGATCACGAAATACCATTAAAAGTTCCTCATATTGTTAGATTTTTCACTACTGCTTCCCTACTATAGGTCATAGCGTGATGATATATAGCCTATAGCATTCCTCGATAGATGAACTATCCAACACAAAAATATTTTTTCAATTGTACCCGTAGTTCCTGAGATTAGAGGTAACAAACAAACAAACACTTCAGCTTTATACAGGGTATATCAAGACTGCTACCGAAAACGAAGCCGGGTGGTATTTTAAGTGACTTCAGACACAATGCAACAGAAAAAGTTGCAAAAAAAGCGACAATTTTTTTTTTGTTATTTTTTTCCTATGGCCATATTTGGGTGGTAAATAATTTTTTTCCTAAAATAATAGTGTATATCCTTTTATTTATAAATACTCTAAGGTATAAAAGAGTTTAAATTATTATTTTAGCAAAAACTATGGATTTACCACCCAAAAATGACGATGTTTAAAAAATCATAAAAAATAATTGTCGCGTTTCTTTGCGAAATTTTTAGTTGCATTGTGTCTGAAGTCACTAAAACTACCACCCGGCTTCGATTTCGGTAGCAGTCTTGAGATACCCAGTATACATAAGGCGCATGATTTTAAAACTGATCCTACCACGGGGAACGTATCTAAATATTCTTTATGTGACATCAATTGAACCCCAAATTCAATTTGATTTATTTATAGTTATTAAAACATCCGGAACCGCACCGAAGCTCATTCACGTTGATTTATGTCCACTCAACGCATTTAAATTTTGTATCTAATTCTATAAAAGTTCCTCCTCTGTTAGACGTATATCTCTCGCCAAACGGCAGTGTATATGCACTGTTGTGTTCCATTTTGAAGGACATTGTAGCCACTAGCCAGATTCTATAAAAGTTCCTCCTCTAATACACGTATATCTCCAGCCAAACAGCAGTGTATATGCACTGTTGTGTTTCGGTTTGTAGGACATTGTAGCAGTAACTACTGGACATATTGAGACTTAATATCGTATGTCTCAGGATGGCGAGTGCAGTGGAATGCCAAGCGTTGCTTTGTTTAATTCAAGTAATTGTTGTAAGCACCCCACGCTGTGTAACAATAAAATAAATGTATATCATTGCTATTTCTAATCTTAAATTCATTATCAATTATTTTAACTACTTTAATTAGGTCTTTTATTAAAGCATGCTATTTTAGTTTTTAAACTATTATTTAATTGTTTTGATTAAAACATCTATCTACGGCTATCTTATCATAGGCACATAGTAGCGCGGAAATTACCCATACACATAATATTTTTCAAAAAAAATAATCATCATTATCATCACAGCCACAGTGAGTCCACTGCTGAACCTATGTTCAGCAGTGGACTCACAGATCCTATGATCTCCCAAGGATATCCACATTGACCTGTTGGAAGCGGCCTGCATCCAGCGGCTACCTGCAACTCAAAAAAAAAAACTGAAATATCTAGAATGGGTAATGTCATATTAAATTATTGTATTGTCATCGGTCCTCGATAAATCTACCAAGTTTCTCTTTTTTTTGTAGTGAGTAACTACGTTTCAACAGAAATCCCACTACAAAACCATACATTCTCTCCAGCAAGCGAGAGATTAGTCGAAATTTTATCGTTTCCGCGTTACCGAAGAGAACGCGTTGTTTCCTCTAGAATATCGACGATTCCTTTGATGTTTTAGACGGAAATGTTTGCGTGAATTATGTCGTAAGCAGTGATTAAGATGTCTTGGAAGAATGTTGAAGTGATTAAGCAAGATATTTTGTAGCATTGGTTAGATATTTTTTTATATGAGTTAGATTATTTGATTTTAGTACGAGTTGTTGAATTATGAACATATCTACATGAACTTTTCCATGATTGATCATAAAGTCCTTCTTATCTTTGTCTTCTGGTCTGTGGGATAAACTGAAGGAATAAGCTCATGTCTGATTGTTATGGAATGAATTGGAATTAGAATCCAGGACCTCACGATGTAGAGCGCATAAATGCTACCACTAGGCCAGTGAGGCGACAATAAAAATCAATTACACAAATTGTTTTCTTTATTAGATTTTTTAATACTTCATACTTTTTTAATCAAAAAATATTGTTCATTAATAATTTATAAACACTTCTGTCTCGAAAACCCTCGAAAATGAAATAGTAATTTAATTCTACACCTTACAATATTCGAAAATTTCCCCAACAACGTCGACTTGGATGTAAAGGAAAACATCTCCTTCAGTAAACAAGACGTGCTCGACGGGGACTCGAATCCGTGACCCGACGGTCGCTGGGAGGCTTAACCGTCAAGTCACACCGCCTGTCCCTAAACCTCTTGTAAATAAACGGAGCAATGGCGCTTCTGTTTTGATTTATATTTTTGTCGAGTCGCTGATATTGTAGTCAGGGTTTGATTCCGTTAGAAAAACATTTACAGCCGCGGCCAATAAACAATCCTAATCCAAAATTTGCCGTTTTAGATTGACAGTTCAATCATTTTTCTGATACTATATTGCCAATAATCAATCTCAGTAGTGAAAAAACTATGGCAATATGACAAGAGATCAATCTAAAAGTAGAAAACAATCCAGATTGACTTCAATCTAATTTTTTGGATTGATTATTGGCATCGGCCGTTAGAAGACTTGTCAGCCTCCGTGGCACAGTTGGTTGGATGCTGGCTGTGAAACGAGAGATCGCTGGTTCGATCCCGGCACCAAATAGTTGTGTGATCCGTAGGTACATATCGAGGCAAGAAAGCGATTTTGTCGTATCTCAAAAAATGCTTATATGCGTTTTGTACATTATTGAATTCATAAAAAAAATACCGCATGAATTTCCTCGTGAAAATGTAAGGTTTTATTTTAAAATGTTATTAGAAAAGAAATGGTATTCCTAAGTTTTCTAGTTTAGAGGTTATTTATTTTTAATTATTTTTTTGGTCTGGTGTAAAATTGCTTGTTTCGATGTACGACAAAATCGCTTTCCTGCGTCGATATGTAGGTTGCAGGAACTTTGCTGGTGGTCGATTTCTCATATTTTTTATTTTATTTTTTATAATGGCCTGGCATAGTGGCTGCATTGCACCTCATGGTAAGAGCCAATGCCGCTCAGGCAGAGTATCTATTGGCATCGGACGGCAGTCCCATGCCAATGGAAACAATTATGCCGGCCTGCTAAGGTACCTTATTCTTATATCTTCTTGTTCACAACTACAACACTCTTTGAAAAAAGTGTAAGTGTATGTATATATGTATTATTTATCACTACATAGTATGAAACAAAATCGCTTTCTCTGTCCTTGAGTCCATTTGTATGCTTAAATCTTTAAAACTACCCAACGGATTTTGATGCGGTTTTTTTAATAGATAGAGTGATTCAAGAGGAAGGTTTATGTGTATAATACGTGCATATTATTGTAGAGAAATCTATATGCACCCGGGCGAAGCTGGGCCGGGCCGCTAGTAATATTATATTAGAAAGGACAAATAGACATTGCGTAGGTACCTTTCCACGCAGCCTCTCACATATGAGAGACCTACCACCAGTACCATTACAAACATGCTCAAATGTTACGATACATTTTCAATTTATGTCTAAGCTAGACGGCTTAAGATGTATAACTTAAAGGATATATCATACTGACGTAAGAACAGTTGATCAAAGAGATGTCTTGTCTTAAATTCACAATAGACTTACCCTATTCATAAGGAATTAACGCAGTTTTCAAATGCCGTTAATACCCACTCAAAAACGTTATCCATAAACGTCACAAATGAGCTATTTTAAATAAATAATACTACTAATATTATAAATGTGAAAGATTGTGTGTTTGTTACCTCTTCACGCTCAAACCGCTGGACCAATTTTGATGATATTTGGCATGGAGCTAGCTTGAACCCTGGATTAAAACATAGGCTACTTTTTATCCCGACATAATGTAGTTTTCCCGTGGGATTTGCAAGGAATTCAAATATATTGATACTCATTCAAACTCAAAGGAATGGGATGGACAGTTTAAAGTACAGCAGAAGTATAGATTATGTTCATTAATTAATTATCACGCGAGAGATTTCCTATGTTTCTAAAGTGAATACAAAAAGTATTCACTAGATTATAAATAACGGCCTAAAAACGACAAGAGAAATAAGAGCACAAATAAGCGTGTGTTCTTATTTGATTTTAGTATGGTCCAAAAACATAATAAATCTTAATTTGAAGGAATAAGCTATTGTTACCTGAAGTTGATTATAATTTAAGACATTTTGCTACATCTCGTAGTTCGAAATTCAAATGTTTATGTATAAGCAACCTCGGCCACTTTTGGCGTGTGATTTTGTTCCTGACACTGTATCTAGTATATATTTGATCGGAGCATAAGAGATATAATGTATCGTATTTCGTCACCGGAAACATAAAGATAACTTCAATATAAAACGCTCAGTAATTCTTATCGAGTTACTCACGGCATAAAGAAAGCAAACAATTATGTCATCAGTTTCAGGAATTGTATGTCATGAACGTAAATGTATCAAGGCTACTCTTATACGATATATAAAGGCGACTATATTGATAGTAGAAGTTGAACGGATCTCTCTTATACATCGGTATAGTATCAGCGTTATTCATAAACATTTTTCAACACAATCTATCTGTATCAGCCCATATACGTCCCACTGCAGGGCATGGGCTAACTCTACAATCGAGAGTACGATTGAGAGTGGTTAGGACATATAGTTCACCATGCTGGCCTAGCGCGGGTTGGCGAACTTACAAACCATAGAAATTCTTATGAATCGCTATGGTATGCAGGTTTCCTCACGATGTTTTCCTTCACCGTTTTAATGCGTGGTGATTGACTTTCAATACATACATAACTCCGAAAAGTCAGAGGTGTGCCCTGGGATTCGAACCCGCGACCACCGTGAACATGTTGGCAGCCGCGTCTAGTCCGTTTACCAACAGGCCACCACGCACTTCAGAGCGTGGCTCTATCACATTTATTTTATTTTTTTCACTTATAAATAAATTGTTTAATTATTAAGTCATGACAACAGCGTGGTTCTGCCTATAGGTGAGACATTTGACGGACAAAAAAGAATAGCAACAATTATTAGGCAGAATAATTGTATTACAAGAGAAATATAAGAGCACACACTAACAGAATAAAAAATGTAAAGCATACTTTATCAAGTAAAAACGTAGTGAAGGTATAAACTGGGACTCGGGACTTGGCGCCGGTGGTGTGAGGTATAAGCGATTAGCGGGGTTCAAGATTTTTTCTGTACTATAACATTATAACCAAGCCAAGTCTAGTGTGAACTGCATTGGTTTTATTGAAGCTGTTCATTGTTATTTTTATGCTATATTTAAGGATATTAATGTGTAGACAATTCCTTTCGCTGACCGTAAGCGATACGACCGCTCATGGACAGCAGCAATGTTTGGTATTTCACTGCGATTGCAATCCTGAGGAATAAGATGTTCTGTCTCAATATGTCTAGTAGTTACTCTGGCTACATTTTTTATTTATAAATTTTAAGACCGGCAAATACACTGCAACCCCTGTGAGGTTCGACAGCATATTGATTACACTAAAAATTGTAAATAATTGTCAATAAACAAGTCTCTTGTAAGCTATAATGGTATTTGCTGATAAAGACCATGGAATGGGCGTGTTAGGTACGGGAAACAAATAATGCAAAAGTACCAACATTGTGCTTTTGCATAGCGTATTTGCTGTCTCATATAATGAGAAAGAAACACCTTTGTGTTTTTTTTATAATATCTATGGAATGAATTGGAATGAATCTCCATACTGCGATATGGGATGCCTGGATACGATTAAAAATATTTTGCGAACTCAAGGATAAAGTGAAATATTAACTACACTCCAATATAATAGAATCAGTGAAATGTAAAAACATTAAATTGTTTTCAAGCACAAATCACAAAGTTACGACATAAATTCGTACAATATATCACCTTAAACTTACATCAAAATACATATTACAAAAATCGCGCCCTCTCATCCCACGCACCACACCCTCCAAGAGTGGCAGTTCAAATACACTGTGAGGGGGTGGAATTGTATTTTTTTTTCATGAAATTTGCGTTTAGAATATAAAATGAAGACGTTCAAATGATGGGTACGCTGCGGGGCTCTCGTCTCGCCATCCGAGTTACCTCACTGTTGTATTTTATGAACTGTGGTCGTGAAAGAATAGAAATAGGAAAAAAATATTATTGGCTTTTGACCGATTAGATTTTAAATTTAATACAGGGTATATCAAGAGTGCTACCGAAAACGAAGCCAGGTGGCAGTTTTAGTGACTTCAAACCACAGATCACTTCCAATAGATACCGCATTACGATAGTTTTGTTTTGAACCGAAAACGCCAACGAAGGGAACGGCGCGGGGGGTGGGCGGGTTGCAGCGCGGTCACTGGAGAGATGAGGCATAAGTCGATAAATAAAAAATGTATCGATAGTTCGATTTGCCAGTAAGTTCATGTGTTATGATCGCTTCTATAACTTAATTACCAACTTGTTAAATGTTTGATAATATTATTTCACCGGCCTGATCTAATAAATTATACCAACCGGCAACCGCCAACTACGAATAAAATAGGATTCTCTTATACTTTAGTATGTAACGGTTTTATTTCTATCATTCACTGTGTATTTTTGTATACCATAATGGCGAAATACCCAAATTAAGTGTTGATATAAAAGATCAGATAAAAATATGAAATAGTAAATAACTAAACCTCACGCCCTAAAGGGCTACAATAACTTATTCCGTTTCTTGAATTCTGACGGCGGCTGTAGTAAATGTAATATCGACAAGTGACGATGAAACCCAGTTGACGAACTATGAATGTTTTTGACATGATATATTATACATCATCATCATCATCATATCAGCCACAGGAAGTCCACTGCTGAACATAGGCCTCCCCCAAGGATCTCCACAATGACCTGTTGGAAGCGGCGATATATACAACGTATGTTAAAATTAGTGCAATAGCTTGTGCTACTGATTCTCAATAAACTTAGTGTACTAAAACTTACGATAAATACCCTCCCATTATATTTGAAAACGTATACAACTAGAGGGAAAAAAGGAAATTTAATTACGCCAAAGATAAATAAAAAAATATTGTAAAGTACCTTGGTAACAAATTTAACTATTTCAAATTACATAAAATAACGTAATTATGGTAATTTGCAATTTTTATTTAAATCAATATATATTTTGTGACATTGTCATTTAATAAAATTAATTTACATTATTGTTTTACAATATCGATATTTCTGGGAATTATATTATAAACATGCGTCAAACACTAGAAGAACGCGTGATTTCGCCAAAAAAGATGGCTTATTACGGTTATTGCTATGCGAAAAAGAGACGGCTGATTCTACATCCGAACTCGACTGTTTGACATTGATAGTTTAACCAGTATAAATTGAGCTCGCTCGGGACCAAATTAATTTAAAGAATATTAGTTATCGATGAAAACTTATTGCGTTTTTTTAGATACTTTATTGTTTTGAGTTTTTTGCACACCATTTTATTGAACAAATCATTATTAACTGTAATATTATGTTCCCAAAATGTAATTTTCGCTAACGTGCGACGACATGTGCGGGTCCACTACTTGGACGACACTGATGACGCGACATTTGGCATCGGTTTATATCTATCTGATATCTTAAATGTGTTGGGCGCAACCGCTGCCTTGCATTAGGTATCTATTGGGAGTGATCTGTGCTTCAAACACAATGCAACTAAAAATTGTGCAAAAAGATATCATAAGATGTTAACTCTCAATATGTCCAGTAGTTACTCTGGCTACAATGTCCTTCAAACCGTAACACAACAGTGCATTTACACTGCTCTTGGCGGGAGAACATTACGGTGGTACCTACCCAGGCGGCCTCTTACATATGAGAGACCTATCATCAGTAAAATGGGTGTGAAAACAAAATAATTAATTAACAATACTATACTGTTAAATACAAAGGAACATTTACCTCGATACAGGAAGTCTTCAAATAGCCAAATGTAAGCAATAAGAGTGGTTCACTTCCAGGAATGTTATTTTACATCTCGACTTAGTATATCGGTTTCATTGTTAAACAAACACTTATAATTGTTTTTTTTATGGTAGGTCACTCATATCTGAGAAGCCGCCTGGGTAGGTATGACCGCAATTTCTATTTCTCCCGCGAAACAGTAGTGTAAATGCACTGTTGTGTTTCGGTTTGAAGGACATTCTAGCCAGAGTAACTACTAGTCATATCGAGACTTACCATATTATGTCTAAGGATGGAGAGCACAGTGACATGCCAAGCATTGCTTTGTTATTCAAGGTGTTGTTTGGTTATGCTACTGTTCATGACCGGTCGTACCGCTTACCATCAGGTGAACCGTGAAGGGAAAAATAATGATTGTGGACTGCATTTTACAATTACCAACAAGTACGCTGTCGTTCCCTCTTCGCCCTCTCACAATACTATCGTTCCCTCTTATCCATCCTATGGTTGGTATTCTGTAACGGCCATTCTCTATAACTTGTCAATCTTTACTCAGAGATTAAAATAGTTAGTATTACTGTGTTGGTACAATTCTACGCTTCATTAAACAAAGATAGACATATATATATATTATTTAACTAAACAAATAAACAAAACTAATTCTAAATAAAAATAAAATTAATTTAAAATAAATAAATTACATAAATAAATTAATTAATTAAAGCAAGAAATTAAAATAAGTAATACTAAGCATAGGAAATATATTGTATATAGAGATTAAGTTCTATGTGTATTGACTTGTCATAAGAGCTTTTAAATTGCCTATGTGACCAATAAATACATTTCATTTCATTTCATTATCTTACTTAACTATCTATAAATATATCCACCATATCCGTACCTCTCCATCTTTGTCAATTGAAACGTAAAATGCATCCAAATAACGAATTAAATCTCTTGTTAAAGATAGATAGATTATAGAGAACGAAAAGAGATCCTCTCGAGCGATAACAACTTTTGTAAGTTTTGCTTTTTTTTTCTCTTATTTCTATCTTGTAAATCAAAGGTGTACAATAAAGTTTTAAATAAATACAGTTGTATCAAATAAATGGCACAAAATTCTCACAAACAATGTTTTCAATGTCCTATTGCTCTCTACCCAGTCACACAAGCGTGATATCGATTTGAACACGTGTTCCGATAGTAATGAAATAAGTTTGCCCGCAATTCTTTTCTCAATGTGTTATTGCGGCTGCACGGAACGGCTTGTCGTTTCCTGATTGATTTTGTAGTGTTTCTATCACTCTGTTTCATTCTTCAGCCATAGGAAGTCCACTACTGAACATAGGCCTGTCTGTCTGTATCAGCCCATATACGTCCCACTGCAGGGCACGGGCCCACTCTACAATCGAGAGTACGATTGAGAGTGGTTAGGCCATATAGTCCACCACGCTGGCCTAATGCGGGTTGGCGGACTTACATACCATGGAAATTCTTATGATGAATAAAATCATCTATTTTTTTTTATTGCATTGAACTTCTAGAGGAGCAAGCCGTTCGCCTTATGGTAAGCGATAGGACTGCTCATAAACAGTAGTAAAACCAAACAACACCTTGAATTACAAAGCAATGCTTGGCATTCTACTGCGCTCGCCATCCTGAGACATAACATGTTAAGTCTCAATATGTCCAGTAGTTACTCTGGCTACAATGTCCTTCAATCCAAACACACAAAAGTGCATTTACACTGCTGTTTTACGGGAGAAATAGACATTGCGGTGGTATCTACCCAGATGGTATCTCACATATGAGAGACCTACCACCAGTAAAGAAGAATTAATAAGTATTAGAGTAAGAGGCAAGTTCGAGACTAGTTTTAAAAAATCTATCTTTATTTCTGGGTTTCACATCAAAGAGGATACAGAAAATTATATAAAATATAAAATAATGGCATTAATTCTCTTCACAATGAATTAATACTGTGAACACATAAAACTATTCACTTAATATAAAAAAAAACAGAGACACAATACAAAAACAATTATTCCTCAGAAAAGAAACCATACAAATAGCTTATTGATAGCAGACCTCTCGTGTAAACGTGACGTCACGTTTCATCCACCAAATAGTGTTGCGTTTCGGAAATATGCGCGGAATGCCACTTTTTGATGATTAAATTTCACTAGTAAATTAAAATAAATTTTAAAAATTATTGCATAGTGTGTTTTCAGTAGCAATAAAGATTACAAAAAAATATATTTTGTCCATATTTATTCCCCATTGTACATAGACAAACATATAAATAGCTACAGGTATATAGATCGGAAGCCACCTAATACGTCCTAAAATCTCCCAGTCCACCCATTTATACCGAAGTTAAATGATATACAGCGTTCATTTACGATCGATATCACCTTACGTGACTGAAATAGTGAAGCTCAAACGTTCAGAATATCGATAAACCTGGATGAGAGAAATGAATTTAATACTGTGTCAGCCCATATACGTCCCACTGCAGGGCACGGGCCTCCTCTACAATCGAAAGTACGGTTGAGTGTAAGATCATTTAAGGGAGTTCTCTATATCCTATCTTTAACAAGGGGTTTAAATAACTACCATATGTCGGTACAATTCTACGCTTCATTAAACAAAAATAGATATATTATATGTATATTTATCTATATCTAAATTGATTCTAAATGTCTAATGAAATCTCTTGTTAAAGATACATAGGTTATTAGTTTTTTTTCTTTTCACATTTTATTACATATACGAGTAAAAATGCTTGTCTATACTAATATTATAAAGCTGAAGAGTTTGTTTGTTTGTTTGAACGCGCTAATCTCAGGAACCGCTGGCTGGTCCGATTTGGAAAATTCTTTTAGTGTTGGATAGTACATTTATCGAGGAATGCTATAGGCTATATATCATTACGCTATGACCTATAGGAGGGAAGCAGTAGTGACATTTCTAGCAAATACGAGGAAATTTTATTCGTGGTCTGATTGGTCGACATTCTATATTGATAGTCGGAATAGAACATTTTGACCGCCATTTTGAAACGTGTATCTGCACCCGGGCGGAGCCGGGCCGGACCGCTAGTTTCTCAATATTATGAAAACAAATGCCAAAATGCTTTAAAATAATATTTATTTTATTTTATTTTTAGTTCCAAATTTCGCCCCACGTCTATAGATTTTAAGTGATTTGTAAAGTTTTCAAAATAACTTACTCCCTTTACAAATTAACATTGCAGTGTTCTATAGAAACCCTTTTACAGTTTAAAATTAAAATAATCAATTTAAATCCGATTGCGGTTTATAGAATTTTGATTCTATGTAAATGTATTGAAACAAGAACACATGCAGGGTTGACAGAAGCCTTAAAATCTTGTACAAGTATGTCGCATTAACCTTTACCGAGTACTGGTGCGCTGGGAAAAGCCGGCTTTCACTGGAAACATACGGGAAGAAAGTATGTGCGGGGACGCTGGTCTGATATATTTGTTTAGGGTAAAAAATTGCTTCAATTTTTTTATAATATTGACGAAATATGTATAAATGGAAATATTGTATTAAATCAATCATTACATCCATTAAAGTAAGCGGTTTTCACTAGAGAACAACGGGCAAAACACTTTAGATGTAGATACATAATGATGTATGTACATACGGTTGGAATAAAGAACCATCGCGTCTCTTTGAAATAGAAAAAAAACGTGTCTTTGGTGTACTGGAGTCATTTATAAGCATTATATAGTGAGGTATATAGTTCGAATTGTCGGAAAATCAGCTTTATAACATTACAATATTGAATCAAAATCTCAATACAAATTTAATTGTTAATTGAAAAATAAATTTCAGATCGTATGAAAACAATAACACTCGCGAGGTCGGCAGAAGCCTTAAATCTTAAACAAGTATGTCACGTCAACCTTTGTCAAGGAGTGGTGCTTTGGGAGTAGTCGGCTTTCACTAGAAACATACGGGATTAAAGTACGTGTGGGGACACTTCGTTTGACTTAACTAGTAAATGATAATACACCCAACAAGTCACGCATACTCCGTCTTAGTAAGATTCTAAGCCGTGTGTAGTTGGTATCAGAGGCTAGAAGAAACTTTAGTCTTATAACTTTCGAACTGGAAACAAACATTTTTGGGTCATACAATAATGTTAAAGTTTCCGTTATTGTATGTTTTTATTACTTTGATTGATTTAAGAAAGAAAGAAGGGAAATGCTTTTATTATCCCAAAATTAGTCGCATACAACACAATATTAATGATGATATGATATTATTACTACACAATAAAAAAAAAATGGAGAAAACCAGGTACCAACGTACAATGTTGCTGGAATAGAGACCAACTGAAAATTAATAATTATCGGCAGCTTAATTCTCATATACGAGAAGCAAGTTTAAACAAACCTATCCTATGTACAAAACAAGAAATCCCGCCGGGATATCGTCGCGACAACGCGCGCAATACACACCCGTGTGTCCCAAAACTTTCTAAGATCCATAGAAAGCCGTTTATCGAATTATACATGCAAATAATAGTTTGATAGTGATACTAAGTGTTTGCGCCGGGCTTACTCGCGTCCCGGGGGTTTTAAACTTAGTTTCAAAGGCTTAGGCTTTTGGGATTTTGGGACTTGTCGAGGAATAGGTAATATTAAATGAAAAATAGTATGTGGTGGCCTGTTGGTAAACGGACCAGACAATCTGCCAACATGTTCACATTGGTCGCGAGTTCAAATCCCAGGGCACACCACGGATTTTTCATGTGTATTTTGATAATCAATCACCACGCACTGAAACGACGACGCGTCGATGGAAAACATCGTTACGAATCCTGCATTTTTTTTTATTTTTTTTATTGCATTGAATGGCGAGACGAGCATGCCGTTCGCCTGATGGTAAGCGATGCGACCGCTCATGAACAGTAGCAAAACCAAACAACACCTTGAATTACAAAGCAATGCTTGGCATTCCACTGCGCTCGCCATCCTGAGACACAAGATGTTAAGTCTCAATATGTCCAGTAGTTACTCTGGCTACAATGTCCTTCAATCCGAAACACAACAGTGCATTGAAACTGCTGTTTGACGGGAGAAATAGACATTGCGGTGGTACCCACCCAGGCAGCCTCTCACATATAAGAGACCTACCACCAGTAAACTGCATACATTATTTGTGAGAATTTCTATGTAAATTCCGCTTGGTATAAGGCCAGTGTGGTGGATTATATGGCCTAACCCGCCTCAATCATACTCTCGATTGTAGAGGATGCCCGTGCCCTGTAGTGGGACGTATATGGGCTGATGCTTTTATACGGATTAAGCCTGAGTCATTATTTAAAAAGTGTTGTTTGCGTATTAACGCTCGCACGGTTCTGCAGTTTCTAATCATTTTGATGTGAACTGCTAATTAATGCTATCCGTTCTTGGTAGCGGAGAACAGTATGACGTGTTTCTCTTAAGTGTTGGAATAAATACCATTGCAATCACAAATAGCAAGTGAAGTCGATAATAACATTTCACAAGTTATATAAATATGCTAAATGCGATTGTGATTCGCAAAGTCGATCGGCTAATATTTTTAAACGATTTCGTGTAATATATGTGAGTGGGTTTTTTCAGGGCGCATTTAAAGAAGAAACCGAACAATAAGGTTACATACAATACATATAATTGATGTCATAAGCAGATAGCCGTTCTTTGCAAAAAAAAACCAATAATCGATCTCCAAAGCGTTGAACAGCTGATTGGATGGAGGTGAATGACCTTTTCGTACTGTACTGTAACTATACAGTCACCTAACCAAAGATTGCGCCGCGTTTGATCATTTATGCCGTATTTATGTGTGATAAGGGCGAGTTTGCTTTAATTGACCCGTTCGATGTTTTATCAATTCTGATAATGCAGATAACAAGAATAACGATTTGTTGTGTTGTATTTTTATTTGAATACAACGCTTCTATTGAATTCCTAATAATTCAATATACTGTCGTGATCTTCGATCAAATATACACTAGATACACAGTTCCCTGTAAAAGTTCTGTTAAAAAGTGGCACCGATGCATGACATGAAAAAAAGTAAACAAAAAGATCACATATTCCAAATATATTAACACAAATTCCACCTTATTCCTGGAGCTCAAAGTAGCTTTTTACATAATTTTGTCTAAAGTTTTGCGACGTTTTAGAAGCAACGGTCGGTGCGTGACTTAAGGCGAAAGAATGCTTAAAGCACTCTTTTTTGGTGCAATTTTCTAAGCGCTCATGTTGTATCTAGTGTATATTTGATCGAAGGTCGTGATAATAGAATCAGACAATAAAGAAATTGAAAAAATTACATACATACATACATAAACTCACGCTTTTTTACCAGAAGGTAGACAGATGTGCAAAAACACCCACTTTTCGCCTTGTATGTTCCGTTCCACTGTGTGGTAGGTGGCCTATAGCCATATCGAGCACAAATCCCTGACTCCGGGCTGATAATGAAAAGGAAAATCCAGTATCACTTTGCGCGTCCTGGGATTCGAACCCGAGACCTCAGATTTGTAACCGTATTGTAGTACAAATACGCCACCGAGGCAGTCTAGAGGGTAGCCTAGATAATATTTCAAAATATGTGTGTTTATTTTTCTTTTTTATTTTACATAAGGCACATCAACATTGCACACATAATACATTTCTCTGTATCTGTATCAGCCCATATACGTCCCACTGCAGGGCACGGGCCTCCTCTACAATCGAGAGTACGATTGAGAGTGGTTAGGCCATATAGTCCACCACGCTGGCCTAGTGCGTAGTATAATACATTTAACTGTTAATAATTTTTCATTTAGAATTTAGACCAGATGTCTTCCGTATAGAAAATCCAACAATTAAATAATCCTTAGTCGTACCATTATAAAAATAGTCTATCCCGAAGTATCCTTAAGCATTCCTCGGTATCTAAATATCCCAAATGACTCAATATTCTGTTACCGTACTGTTTCTCCGCACATAATGAAGCATTGTGATTAACACGCTGCATTATGTGTTAATGTGCCACTTCCTTTATGTACTGTGTGTAGATGCTTAGCTGCGGAGGACGTGGGTTCGAACTCCGTATATTTTATAGTATGGTATTTTTTTAACTTGTATTTATTTATTTATAACTCCTTTATTGAACATCATATACAGTAATAAGACAAAAAATATGAAAGCACGTTTAAATAAAGTTGACAATTGGCGGTCCTATAGGCGCTTAAGGCGATTTCTTCCAGACAGCCATTAGACTAGGTTGAAAAGAAGCTAGGAAAAATAGGATGGTCACTACAAAGGTAAAAAAAAGAATAGTAATCAGAAAATAAAGTAATATGTTCAAAATATGAGGAATACCAACATGCATGTACTTGTATTTTTTAAAATTATAATGAATGGTGAGACGAGCATGCCGTTCGCCTGATGGTAAGCGATACGACCGCTCATGAACAGTAGCAAAACCAAACACTGAACTACAAAGCAATGCTTGGTTTTCCACTGCGCTCGCCATCCTGAGACGTAAGATAATAATCTCAATATGTCCAATAGTTACACATTGTCTTTAAAACTGGAATAAAATATAATTTACACTGCTGTTTGTCTGTTTGTATGTGTCATCGGTTGACAAAATTATGCCGGCCAATTATCAATTGTATCGGGTGAATGTGATTTAATAACCAACTCTTAATATTTATAAAATGTTTTCTTAGATTTTCGCGAATGTTACACATTGCATTAAAACTATTATTTACGGATTCTATCGTGGATTTGGTTTAATTTTTACATTAACTTCCCGACGTTTCGATTACTTTACAGTTTTCGTGGTCACGGGGCGGACTGAGGTATTAGTCATTCACTGTGACTGTTACAATTTAACTACCCTTAATTTACAATAAGTAAATTAAAAGGGTAAGTTCATTTAATGTGACAGCCTCCGTGGCTTTGTAGTCAGTTAAGCGACGCCTGTAAAACTAAAAGCCGCTGGTTCGATCCCCGTGCCAATCACAAAATAAAAATCAAAACACAAATGTGTGTGAACCACAAGCATGTGTTTCGGGTCTGAGTGTTTGTGGGGCCGAAAAGTCTCTCGTAGTTCCTGATACCCACGACACAAGACTCGATCTTAGTGCGGGGTCAGGACTATGTATGTGTATGTTGGGTGAATTTATTATTTTGCGATCCTATCTACGCAAAAGGAGCTTTGTCTTAAAAAATGTAAAAAGTAAACCAAATCCTTTATGAAATACGTAAAAAATAGTATCATTTTAATATGTAAAAGTTGAATTTATCGCGACCACTCTCATTTCAACCGCTAGGTGACTGAGAACCGATTTGCGTTATCGATCTTTTGGTCTCAAAACACACTGATAACTTATCTCACTCATATCACTGCACACCCTCAAGCCATTATCATATCTATCCCTCTAAAAATACAGTTCAATTTAGCTTGTATCCATAACGGTTGTTACGACGTTTCAAATTGTATTACAGTGAAAGTTTAAGTGAAGATGGGTTTGTGGGAAAATGGTTTTTAAAACTTGCGTGTTGAGGTGGAATTTTGTGTGATGGCAATCCGACGGTAACGTCGTTTTGGTTCTGTAGCATAACATTCCCCTCCAGTTGGCATTGTAAACAAAACGCCTATTATAATGGGACAGGACGTTTAGTGATGTTCTGTGCGCGATTTATTAATGTTTTTATCGATTGAAATAATATTTTTGAATCTTATATATTTATTTTTGTATGTACGTCTATTGAGAATGGAACTCCATTATAAGTGATAGTTTGATTGAGAGGGGTTAGGCCATTTTTTCCACCCTAGTCTAGTATAGCTTGGCGGAGTTTACATACCATAGAAATTCATAAAAATCCCTATGGTATGCAGTTTTCCTCACGATGTTTGCCTACACCATTGAATTGCGTGATAGCCTATGCTGTACAGCTAATAATTTTGACAGCCTCCGTGGCGTAGTTAGTTAGACGCCATCTGTGAAACGCAACGCCGCGGATTTGATCCCCGTACCGAAACCAGTGTTTGTGTGATGTTAGTCCAATAACTTGCACTAGGCCAGCGTGGTAGACTAATAAGTCCCCTATATACTCTCAATTGTAGAGGAGGTCCTTACTACAGAATACTAAACTAACAGAAGTCAAGCTTCATACAAAGCGCGCTAAATCAACGCACACTTAGCGTTCACCGACACGATATTCGAAACCAGTCGAGACCACTGCGAGAGCGAGTTTCAACCTTTGCGCGAACGCCGAGCGTAGTGTGAGTGTGGCAACAAAAGTGAACACAAGAACATACCCAAGCTTGACGTCTGTTAATATTCTGTGTCCGTACCCTGCAGTGGGAGGTATATCGGCTGATACAGATAAAGTTTCAGAGTACAAGATATCAGAAGTTCGCATTCAAAATTGTTTTTTTAATTGCTACGAATGACGAGACGAGCACGCCGTGTGCCTAATAGTAAGCGATGCGACCGCTCATGAACAGTAGCAAAACCAAACAATTTGAATTACAATTCGCAAAGCATTGCTTGGGAATTCACTGCACTCGCCATCCTGAGACATAAGTTAAGTCTCAGTAGTAGTAGTTACTCTGGCTACAATGTCTTTCACACCGAAACACAACAGTGCATTTAGCTGCTGTCTGGGGGGAGAAATAGTGATTGTGATGAAACACGGTGGTAGGTCTCTCATATGTGAGAAGCCATCTGACTAGGTACCACCGCAATGTCTATTTCCCCCGTGAAACAACACTGCGTAAATGCACTGTTGTGTTTCGGATTGAAGGACATTGTAGCCGGAGTAACTACTGGACATAATATTGAGACTTAACATCTTATGTCTCAGGATGGCGAGCGCAGTGGAATGTTGCTACTGTTTATGAGCGGTCATATCGCTTACCATCAGGCGAACGGCTTGCTCGTCTCGTCATTCATTGCAATAAAAAAAAACCTACGCAGTTCCTTTGTAGCTCCAGTAAAACTACGACCTATTTGAACAAAAAATACTAAGAACAGTTACGAAAATACCTTGTTATTTGAATGTTCTATTCAATGTTATCAGAGCATTACAAATATAAACTTGCGCAACAATATCATTAAGTAGAATATTTTCTTTATTCACGCAAATTTCGAGTTTTGTTGGAGTTTCAGTGTGCTCGCGTCTTTGGTGGAATTTTGCTTGGTAAGTGTAGTATAGTTTATTGTTAGAATGTTTAGACTGATTGCCGAAGTTCTTTAATCGAGGCTTATGGCAACTATTGGTAGTAGGCCCCTCATAAGTTACATGTGAGAGGCTGAGTAGGTACCAACGCATTGTGGTGACTTGTCATTAGCAATTGTACAACTCGATTAAACAAACAAATAAAATGTAATTAGTCTGTAAGCCTTGTAACAATAAACCATAAATAAAAAACATCGATATATAGTTTATCGATTGTCGCTATTATCGATAACAGCACTTCCGTAATTGGAAGCGTTAGGTTGGACCCAATGACGCATGATTGCATTCATTCGATCGGCGACGCGCCTGTACTGAGATGTATGTTATTTTTTATCACTGATAATATAGGGCATACATTCATTAAACATGTGCTGATTACTTAATTATGTATACTACATATATTACACATTAAGTCAATTTGTCTCTTGGCATAGACCTCCTATAATTCTCTCTAATGAGCTATGTCTTGCGTTACTCTTCTCCAGTACGGTCCCGCTGTCTTTTTAATTTTGTCTTCTCAGCTGCAGAATTGCCTACCTCTACTTCTTTTCGAGTTTCTAGGGTACCATTTTGTGACTTCTTTACTCCACTTCTGATCTTCTGTACCCATCATATGGCCAGTCCTTTTCCATTTAAGTTTGTCTACTCTCTAGTATGTCTATAAGTTGGGGTTTTCCCTTATATCTACATTCTGACTTTTTCGCTCCTTCTGAGACCAAGAATACCTATTTCCATTGCGTGTTGGCATGGTGAGAATTTGGCTCTATGTAATACTGTTAAAGCCCAATTTTCGCAGCTGTAAGTGAGACCAAGACGCAAACTGACTGACAGGATATTATCTAAAGATGTGTTATTTAAGTTTATAAAATTTGTAAGTTGTGAAGTAAGTTTAGTATTGTCTTTTATAAATTAGGTAAGAAATAAAGGGTATGTTTGTTTATTTACATTAAATATGGATGGTGGACTTAACGCCTGAGGTATTCTCTAACAGTCGAACCTAAGGTAATGTAGAAATGAGAATTAGGTGTTTATTATATCGTAAAGTTCCAGGTTCGAATTCCAGGGCACACTTTTCTGACGTACTTTTCAGGAGTTATGTTTTTACTGAATATCAATAACCACGACCGAAGCAATGAAGGAAAACAAGCAGGTCGTAATTTTTTTGGATGTTAGGTCCGCCAACCCGCACTTGGTCGGCGTAGTATGCTGTTTCAGTGGAATTCTAGATTGTAAAGGAATCCCATGCAGTGGCCGAATTTTGGATGATACAAAACAGAAGGAGAAAATAGAATGGTAACTAGCATTCCGTATGCAGCACACTTAAGAAGTTCAGCTTAAGAATTTCGAAGGTATATGAAACACCAATCAAATTGAGTCAAGCTGGTGGACTAAAAACTAAATCGTATTATAATAATAGTAATCATTGAGAGAATGTAATAAATAAATACACTCTACAGTTACATACATAGTCCTAAGATCGAGTCTTGTGGCGTGTATCAAACTACGAGAGACTTCACGGCCTCACAAATACCCAGACTTGAAACAAATATCTGTGGATCATACGAACATTTATTTATTTATTTATTTATAAACTTTATTGCACACAAAAAAATATATAAATAAAACGAAAATCACAATCATAAAAGTACATTTGTAGTAACATTTGTCTACTTGAGATTGTAACTTCCTCACGTTTCACATTCGGCGTCTAACCAACTGACAGAATGTCAGATGTCCCTAAATTATTCTGATCTACGTCTTCAAACTGTTCTGTATCAGCCCATATACGTCCCACTGCTGGGCACGGGCCTCCACTATCGAGAGTATGATGAGAATGCTTAGGCCATATAGTCCACGCCGCGCTGGCCCTATACGAGTTGGATTTTAAAGCCTGCAGTTAAATAAAGTTTGAAATTGAACCGACTGACGCTGAGCTTCGAAGCTTTTTTGCTTTTGTTAACTAAAAAGCTACCCTATAGTAGTTCATAAAGTTTCTTCTATGGGAAATGCATTTGATTATCGATCTCCGTGGCGCAGTTGGTTAAACCGGCTTTTAAAAGAGAGACCGTGAGTTCGATTTTCAATTGTTTGTATATGTGATCTACAAGTTTCTTTATATTTGTTTATTTGAATAATAAGATTACTAAGAATCAATTAAACTATTTAATTACTTATTATAATATAGAGAGTAAAAAATAAAAACAAAAAAAAACATAGTTTTAATATTTTATGATTGTCTATTTAAATATTTTTTTCTTTTCTTATCTTTGTTTTTACACTGCCCTTTCTTTTTCCTTTTATATCCATCCAAAGGTTGTCTGGTAGAGATCGCTTATTAGCGACAAGACCGCCTTTTGTACTTTTAATATATGTTATCTCTTTATATTATTAATGTTCTTTTTGTATGCGTACAATAAAGTATAAATTTAAAAAAAAGTTTTTGAAGGTCAAAAAAAAAAAGTATTTGCAGGTCTACAAATTTTCGTTTAATATTACCAATATTAATATTCTTTTCCTTTTATTTTCAGGTAAGTGCAAATATAGCTTCATACTTACAACTGAAAATCAGTAAGTGATATTATGTTACTAAACTTTTCATGATTTCAAAAAAGCTCTTAAGTGGTCATCCATACCTACTATTATCCTCCTTCAGGATATGATATCAGCTTATTTATTTAATAGCAGTGTGTATGGGTTGTTTACCGCGAAGCCTTAGGTTCAATACCCAGATTGGGCGAGTCTTTGAACGTTGTTTTTCAAAAATACTATTAATACAAATATAATTGCTCGACCCAAGAATCAAACCCACTGCAACGTTAATTTCCTTTACTACAAGACTTGTAAATCACCTTCATAAGTGCGTGGTGGCCTGTTGGTAAACGAACTAGACGCGACTGCCAACATGTTCACGGTGGTCGCGGGTTCGAATTCCAGGGCACACCTCTGACTTTTCGGAGTCATGTGTGTATTGATAGTCAATCACCACGCACTAAAACGGTGAAGGAAAACATCGTGAGGAAACCTGCATACCATAGCGATTTATAAAATTTCTATGGTATGTAAGTCCGCCAACCCGCACTAGGCCAGCGTGGTGGACTATATGGCCTAACCACTCTCAATCGTACTGTCGATTGTAGAGGAGGCCCGTGCCCTGCAGTGGGACGTATATGTGCTGATAAAGTAAATCACCTTCAAATATCATAATATTATGTACCTACATATTAAACACAAAAATATCCTACAGTCAATCTTATTCTATCTTGTTCTAAATTATCTTAAGACTTAAACACGGTTAGAAAGGGGGCGAAAGGGAAGGGAAATAAACTTCGTTTGTCTAAATTAAATATTAGGAGAAAGTGGATTGCCTAACCTGGGAATCGAACCGCGTACCCCTATTTACCATCGTACTGCTACTAATAACTCTATTAGCAATGTTTATTCTGTATCAGCCCATATACGTCCCACTGCAGGGCACGGGCCTCCTCTACAATCGAGAGTACGATTGAGAGTGGTTAGGCCATATAGTCCACCACGCTGGCCTAGTGCGGGTTGGCGGACTTACATACCATTGAAATTGTTATAAATCGCTATGGTATGCAGGTTTCCTCACGATGTTTTCCTTCACCGTTTTAGTGCGTGGTGATTGACTATCAATACACACATGACTCCGAAAAGTCAGAGGTGTGCCCTGGGATTCGAACCGCGACCACCGTGAACATGTTGGCAGTCGCGTCTAGTCCGTTAACAACTGGTCACCACGCACTTATTTTTATTATAACACCAAAAAAATTACTTGATACGGAGAACCCAGTATCCCTATTTACAATCCTGTCCTTATTTGTAAATCAATTAGTTAATATTTTTCCAAACACCACTTAAAGGCCATCTCTAATTGGTAATCGATCCCACTGCGTCATAAAATATTCAAAACACAAATCGACACAAACAGATGACCTTGTTATGTCTCTTACAAAATTATCTTAAGATCGGTCTTTCTCAAAGAGTATAAATAAATAAATATGTATATTAAACACAAAGATATGCTACAGGCAACTTTGTGTATCTCGCTCTAAATTTCTCAAGACTTAAATACGTTTAAGAGTGGGGTGAAAGAGGAAGGAAACATAACCTCGCTTTCTAAATTAAATATTAGGAGATACCCAACATGGGGGTCGAATCACATAAGTAAATAGGTTTATTTACTATTGTACTGCTACTAATAACTCTATTAACAAATGTAAAAAAATTACCTGATACGGAGAACCCTGTATCCTTATTTACAACCGTGTCCTTATTGCAAATCATTAATTGGTAATCGACCCCTCTGCCTCATAAAACAGTCAAAACACAAATCGACACAAACAGATGACTTTGTTATGTCTCGTTCTAAATTATCTCAAGATGGTATAGATCAGTCTGTCTCAAAGTGGGCGATAACGCCCCCTTGTGGGTGTTGGAGACCTAGAGGGGGGCGTTAAGGGTCCCAGAAAAAAGGGGGGCGCTGGTTTGGTTTAGGGATGATGGTTGATATGTAATTTCATTTATTTTATTTTTATAATACACTAAAATTAAAACCTATCTACTACTCAATATCGAATAATTAGTTTATTTTTCTGCCCTGTATAACGGTTTAATTACATAAAAGTTTTTTTTTGTTTTTAGTTTAGTAAAAAATTAGGGGCGCTGAAAAATAATGTATTTTCAAAGGGGGCGGTAGAAGAAATAAGTTTGATTATCTCTGGTTTAGATACTTGAGTAGGTATATACATGTATACAAGAGAGGGGGTGAACAAGGGTGAGAGGGGGTAGGGGTGGTGTCGTGAATTATGAATTAGTGAATAATTCACGCGGGCATCAAAATACTAATGTTAAGCTGTGGAGGACGTAAAGACTGTGGCACAATTGGTGCAGAAATATAAATAGATAAGAGAGACTTAACATCTATGTCTTAAGAGCGCAGTGGAATGCCAAGTATTGCTTTGAAATTCAAAGTTGTTTGGTTTTGCTTACCATCAGACGAACGGCATGGAGCGCAGTCGAATGCCAAGCATTGTTGCAAGGTGTTGTTTGGTTTTGCTTGCAATCAGCCAATCATTGCAATAAAAAAACAGTTAGACATAAAAAGAGCACGATTTACACAAACCCGTAATAAATACTGGTGGTAAGTCTCTCATATGTGACAGGCCGCCTCAGTAGGTACACCACAGTGTTATCCCACCAAACAGCACTCTATAATTATATGCATTGTTGTGTTTCGGATTGAAGGACATTGTAGCCAGAGTAACTACTGGACATATTGACATGACATAACATGTCATACGTAAATAAGACAGACTGTTTGCCGTTTCACAGCTGGCGTCTAAGCAACTGCGCTTTGAAGGCTGTTTTATTCAACTCATACATACATAAACTCACGCCTATGTCCCATTGGGGCAGGCAGAGACTATTGAGCGCCAAGTGCTACGGTCCATACATATCTCTTTCGCTTCTTCAACTGTCATTAATCTCTTCATACACGCTCGTCGGTTTCGAGGACTCCGTATTTTTCCTTTTTTTAAAAGGTCTCCTATTTGATTTTTATTCAACTCGTAAGATATAATCAAATATAACCAGAACTAATAAATTATAAAGATATATTTTCCGAACACTCTCTGTTTGTCCCAAACATAACTGGAAGGAAATTAGCAATAATCACTCCTAGAATATTGTAGTGACTATATTTATTTAATATAATTTATTCATTAGCACCCCACCTCCCCAAACCTTCCCTTACCTCTACTGTGATTTTAGTGACCTTTAGATATTCCTTAAAGGATTCCCAATAGTCTTTATTCTTTTTCCTTCCCCCTTCCCCCCGATTTGCCGGTCCGGCAACACATCCATGATCCGCGCGTTGTGTATGTTTATGTGCAGTGATCACTTACCATCAGGTCACCTGCTTGCTCGTTTGCCGAGACTATTGTATAAATATATTGTATACATAGGGTGTTTTTTAGAGGTATATAACTTTGAAATGGAATAAAACAAAGATGCGTTTTAAAATTGACGTGAACATTCCACAAATGTTGGAAAAAGTCATAGAAAATTTTACTCCCAGATTAGATTACGTCCGAGCCAGCCGTAGCAGTCATAAACCAGAAGTCATATTTAAATTATAATGCCAGAAGATTATCTTTCGAATAAGGCCAATTTCACGTAAATTTTAAAAAGCATCTTTGCTTTATTCCATTTCAAAGTTCTATACCTCTATAAAAAACATCCTATACATGGACCGAAACTTTGTACCAAGGTTGAAAGTAAACTGCCTGGCAGTTTTGACAAAAATCGCGATTTTAGTCTTCAACCCGTATAAGTATGAGTCTTTTACCGCTTAGGTAAGTTTTAAACCGAACTGAAGTTCAACTAAGCGGTAAAAATACTCGTATCGTATATGGGGTGGGCAAAAATTATAATGGGAACTAAAATCACGTTTCTTTTTAAATATCTGACTGTTTTGCTTTGCTAATGTAGAATGTCGCCTGGGGTAATGAGAAGCATTTTGGTTAAATTAAACAGCATGTCAATATCAATATTCTGATTAAATAATAATGAAACCCTTGCGTACCGTAGTCTTTAAAAAGAAAAGTCATATTTTTAGGAAAAACTATGTAGGTATTTACCACTCAAATAGGACGAAAGGGAAAAAATATTCAAAAACCATGTGTCGTTTCTTATTGCAAAATTTCTAGTTGCATTGTGTCTGAATTCACTAAAACTACCACCCGAATTCGTTTTCGATCGCAGTCTTCATATACCCTGTGTATATGTGCCTTGAACCTCAACTAGGCAATTTCTCATTGTCACGTATATAACCAATAATAAATCAATTTTCATTGTGTGAAGTCACATACAATAAAGTGGCTTTTTATGTAATTCGTGTGAATGAGATTTTTTCCAAGAACTCCCAAAAGAAATTGTAAAATCATCGTGTGATTTCGCCTCGTATTCGTCACTATTGTTGGGTAGGCTGAGAGGGACTTGATGTTAAAATAGAAAATTGATGGAAATGTGAAAAATGATTTTTATACCAATGAATGGCGAGGCGAGCATGCTATAAAGACGATAGTTATGGGAATTATAGATATTTCAAATTAACATCACCACTTTGTCATTTTTGAAGTCATAGCATACTCTATATTTCTGCTATTGCTAAAAGTGCTGCCAACATGCTCACGGTGGTCGCGGGTTCGAATCCCAAGGCACTCCTCTGACTTTTCGGAGTCATGTGTGTATTGATAGTCAATCACCACGCACTAAAACTGTGAAGGAAAACATCGTGAGGAAACCATACCATAGCGATTTATAAAAAATTCTATGGTATGTAAGTCTGCCTGCCCACACTAGGCCAGCGTAGTGGACTATATGGCCTAACCACTCTCAATAGTACTCTCGATTGTAGGAGAAGGCCCGTGCCCTGCAGTGGGACGTATATGTGCTGATACAGTAATTGCCTCTAGGGTAGGGTAAAGAGTCTGCCTATGTTCATGCTGATGACAGAGAGAGACTTATTTGCCCATACCTAAAAAAAATACTCTTATAAAATTAACTAAACATGTCTTCTATATCATTGAATATGCCATATTTTTCGTACGAGTCCAATCAGCCTTAGTAATGTTAAAATAACAGTCAAATGTTACACGATATAATAATAAAAAAATACCGAATCTACATAGAATAACGTTGGGTATTCCGTTAGAAAACATTACTGCGAACATTTTTATCAATATGTATTTTTCTCGTATATGTTGAAAATACATGGTTGTATAAATGATTGGATGATTTGCAAATATATATACAAAGTATATCAAGACTGATACAGAAAACTAAGCCGGATGGTAGTTTTAGTGACTAACTACAATTCAATTAAAAATTTCTCAAAGAAACGTGACATTTGTTTGTAATTTTTTAAATTATGTGTTTGGTTAGTAAAAGATATTAAGTAAATAAATACACCAAACAGTCACAGACATAGTTCTGACCTCACATTAAGATCAATTAAGTCTTGTGTCGTGGGTATCAGGAACTATAAGAGACTTTGCGGTCTTACAAACACCCAGACCTGACACAAGCATTTGGGTCGGTGCGGGGGATCGAACCCGCGACCTCTGGTTTTACAGTCATCATCTAACTAACTGCGCCACGGAGGCTGCCAATATTTTAAACCCTTACATACCAAAGCGTCTGTAAAATTAAAAGGATTTATTATTTTGGAAAAAAACTAGGTGTTTACCACTTAAAGAAGTTTTTTTTTTATTGCAATGAATGGCGAGACGAGCAAGCCGTTCGCCTGATGGTAAGCTATACGACCGCTCATAAACAGTAGCAACATTCCACTGCGCTCGCCATCCTGAGACATAAGATGTTAAGTCTCAATATGTCCAGTAGTTACTCTGGCTACAATGTCCTTCAATCCGAAACACAACAGTGCATTTACGCAGTGTTGTTTCACGGGAGAAATAGACATTGCGGTGGTACCTACCCAGCTGGCCTCTCACATATGAGAGACCTACCACCAGTAAAGTTTGCCTTTAGTTTTTAAGTACTTATATGTGTCTTTCATTTTGGTGTTACAATAAAGCATATATAAATAAAAATAAATAAAGAGGATAGGAAAGTAATAACAAAAAATAGTCACTTTTTTTGGAAAAAATTTAGTTGCATTGTAGTCTTGATACCCTGTATGTCTAATACAACTTAAATAACATAAAGAAAGCAATATAAAACACATTCTAACTAGTCTTTTACACGCGATTCACAATTCCATCCTATACAATTTGTCAACGTAATTCTCCCGGGATGAAACCGCTGTACAATGCGTAATGTTTGGCTCTCACGCACTGAGCATACGCGACTTATAGTAAGACAAACTTTGCAAACTAAATTAAATGTATTTGTTTTATTGTTATGTTATTTAGTCCAGCAGTAGCATAAATGAGTCGTGAGGTCCCAAGTTCGATTCCCAGGTCGGGCAATATTCTGTATTAATTTTACTAAATTATTGGCCCAGTGGTAGCATAGATGAGTAGTAAGGTCGCGGGTTCGATTCCCAATCCGAACAATTTTCGGTTTTAATTTTATGAGTTACGAATTGTGTCTTTTTTAACTTCTCCTATGGAGATTTATTCTTGAATATTGTACCTATATATGTTTTGTTATAAATATTATTATTTATCTTAGTACATAATATGTTTTGTTAAACGTATTACAAATATCATTTAAAGTACACAAAGAAGCTGATATAAAATACATTATTATTCCTCCGGGACACGCGATCCACAATTCCATCCCAGGACAATTTGTCAACGCAATGCTAGGGTCCCGGGATGAACCCGCGGGACGACGTAATGATCCGCTCTCACGCACTAAGCATACGCGGACATTATCGGGTGAAATATCCTGTGGTATAAATTGCAATTTATTTATTTTTTTGTATCAGTCCATATACGTCCCACTGCAGGGCACGGGCATCCTCTACAATCGAGAGTACGATTGAGAGTGCTTACTTTATTTATATATGCTTTACTAACGGCCCGGCCCAGCTTCGCCCGGGTGCATATACATTTCTCTACAATGATATGCACGTATTATACACATAAACCTTCCTCTTGAATCACTCTATCTATTAAAAAAAACCGCATCATAATCCGTTGCGTAGTTTTAAAGATTTAAGCATACAAAGGGACATAGGGACAGAGAAAGCGACTTTGTTTTATACTATGTAGTGATTGTACACCAGAATTAAAGAGGCATACAAAACTTTTAAAAATCAAAGGCATGTTTACAATAGGCAGCCTTATCGCTAGCTGAGGACTCTTCTTGGTGAGGCATTACTAAGTAATCCATGGTGTTGTTTGGTTTGGCAAATGTCCATGAACGGTCGTATCGGTTACCATCAGTCAGTCAACCACCGTAAGAGACTTTTTTTTTTTATTGCAATGAATGGCGAGACGAGCAAGCCGTTCGCCTGATGGTAAGCTATACGACCGCTCATAAACAGTAGAAATATTCCACTGCGCTCGCCATCCTGAGACATAAGATGTTAAGTCTCAATATGTCCAGTAGTTGCTCTGGCTACAATGTCCTTCAATCCGAAACACAACAGTGCATTTAAGCAGTGTTGTTTCACGGGAGAAATAGACATTGCGGTGGTACCTACCCAGATGGCCTCGCCAACTGACTGCTGACAAAACACACAGAACTGCAGTTTTTCTCTTGATACAAGAGTTGAAGTGGTCCCACACACAATTCTACTAACAATATTAATATTTAATCGCACCGAGATGGTAGCACGTCATTTATCAACGGAGGGAGGGACGGAATGACTCGCAACGGGGGTTGACGAAGGGATGAACGCAGGGACGCAATAGTCAGAAATCGAGTGGACAGTTGTACAAAAGTTGTGAGAAATATACATTTAAAAACTTACAGTATAGTAATATCATGTTTTGAAAATATCCGATATTTAACATATCATCATCATCTCAGCCACAGGGAGTTCACTACTGAATATAGGTTCAGCAGTGGATTTATAAAACATATTAATAAGACATTTATGACATAATATATCAGATATACATATATTACTGGTGGTAGGTCTCTCATATGTAAGAGGCTGCCTGGGTAGGTACCACCGTAATGTCTATTTCTCCCGACAAACAGCATTTAAATGCACTGTTGTATTTCTGTTTGACGGATATTGTAGCTAGAGTAACTACTGGACATATTGAGACTAACATCTTACGTCTCAGGATGGCGTGCGCTGTGGAATGCCAAGCATTGCTTTGTAATTCAAGGTGTTTTGAGCCTGTTAATGAGCGGTCGTATCGTTTAGCATCAGGCAATAGCATGCTTCATATTTATAAAAATAAAAAAACGTCTGAACATTCGAATTTTTATAACGCATAATATAGTAAGTCCCATGGTAACCCGTTTCTACGTTTGCCGGAACAAACAAAAAAAACTGCCGTGCAGATTCTTATGCGATAAAAATAAACGTCGCTTCCTAATGCATCTCTGCCGGCCCCCAATGACTCTTAAAGCGGTATGTCGTGAACCACGGCAGTTTGAGCGCAAGGGGTCCGCAAATGGAATGGAAAAGACGATCGCATCAATACATTAATGTGTTGTTACTTATGTTATGTCGTTTGGATGTTCGACAGCTTCCGTGGCGCAGTTGTGGGATACCGACTGTGAAACGAGGCCGCGGGTTCGATCCCCGTATGTTTGTGAGATCCACAAATATACTTCTCATCAGAATAATCGAAACTTTTTGCTAATTTATGTTTTTTAAGGATTATCAGAATAATGTGTATTCAAATTAAGAACATCAACATTAGTATTTGAAATCATTTTGACACATATATATATATATATATATATTCCTAAATATGTTTCGATTTTTCTGATGAGTGATGACATTTTGTCTCGGGTCTGGATGTTTGTGAAAAACATCTCTCGTTGTTTCTGATACCCGACACTGTATGTGACTCTTTGTGGTGTATTTATTTATTTATTAACTAACATTACATTAACTGACATATTTTAAAAGTACATCTTTGTTACTAACACACAAATGGACATATTTATTCCTAAAATAAATGCATTATTATTAATATCGCTTAGCCGGACCCGGGATTGGAACCCGAGTCCTCAGCTTTGTAATCATATCTTAATACAATAGCTCCGTCAGTCATATTATTATATTTTCCATAAAATCTATTCATAAGATAAGATTCATGAGTTAATGGCGTCACGTCACAGAAATAAATTATGCATTATAATAAGAATAATTTCACACTTATTGAGCACTTTATTATTTACTAAACGTGTCAATATGTTAGCGTCATTTTGCGTTTATTCTATAAGATAATGCATTGAATAACATGTGCTGGTACATATTTTATTTAATCGTTATAACGTGCAGTAATAAGTAATAAGTAAATAAGAATACATATGATTCATGCATGATTAAAAAATAAGTGTATTATGTGCCCAGGGTCCGAACCAGCAATCTACAGTTAAAACAAGCATAAATTAAGAATACAAAAATAACTCCAATATTATTTCGCGCTCTGGGTTTGAACTTTGAACCCCCAAATCTACACTTAATAAAACAAGCAAAAATTAAGAATATATACATAACTCCAAAAAGTATTTTACACTCTGGATTTGGACCCGTAATATAGTCAGTCAGTCTGTTTAACAGTCTATTCCCCATCCAATTGACCAAATCATTCATACTTTATATAACATCACAATTATTACAAATAGAACTGAAAATTAATCATACAATTACAATATGGCGCCAAATATCTTTCACGCTGCGCCACAAAACAACAATAGTCAAAAATCTCAATCAATTACGCGGCTAACTGTTGTGACTTGCGTTTTTGACCCCAATTTTGACATTTGAGTGTTGTGTTTTTGAGTACGTTCACGCTGTGTTGGAAAACGCGGCGTTTTTATAACCGCTGATATATTTTTTGCTGCTTGTTTTGATTTTATTACTGATGGGAATGGAAAGACTTATGATGCTTGTAAATTCTATCCCAACGTATATAATTATTTCTCTTATTTTTTCGACATTAGAAGTGTGGTATTAGAAATGGCTGGCAGCGGTTGGAGACGTTGGGCTGAAGATCGAGCCCAGTGGCGTGCCATAGGAGAGGCCTATGTCCAGCAGTGGACGCGAATAGGCTGATGATGATGATGATGATGATGATTAGAATTGAAATCATAACTTCTTCTAAAAGAAAAATCTGGAAATATACAAATATTATGCAAAGGTATACGATTAAAATTTTATTATCCATAATTAAAATCGTGCTACCAGTTTCAATAATTTTGGAATTAATTAAATATATACAGAGTAATCAAGCACCAAAATATTAAACTTGAGCGAGAAAACGCCGCGTAGTGATGTTGCAATTTGAAACTTGAACAGAAAAAACGCCGCGTTTTTTCGTCCAGTGCGTGCAACTCAAAACATATGCCGCCTTGTAACGGTCTGTCCCCACAATCCTCAAACCGCCGCGTCATCAAATTGATTGAGATGTTTTGATAATTGTGCAGACCGCCAGCTGTCTTGTTTATTAAAGTTTCGAAACGAATTGTCTGTGTGTTATCCAAAAAGAATCCAGAAAGGCAGGCTCCGTGGCGCAGTTGGTTAGACGCCGCCTGTGAAACGAGAGGCCGCGGGTTCGATCCCCGCACCGAGAGAAATGTTTGTGCGGCACACAAATATTTCTTCCGGGTCTGGGTGTTTGTGAGACCAAAAAGTCTTTCGTAGTTCCTGATAACCACGACACAAGACTCGATCGAATCGCAAAAGAAACACAATTTTTAGTTGTTGATAAAATAATAATTTAAGACTTAGAGTACCGAAACGTGTTAAAAATAAAAATTATTATGTTGGACAATAATCTATGGATTTACCACCGAAATAAGACGATAGGAAAAAAAAATTACAAAACAGTTCATTCCTTTTTTAGAACATTTCCCGTCAAACAGCAGTTTAAATGCACTGTTGTGTTTCGGATGGAAGGACATTGTAGCCAGAGTAACTACTGGACATATTGAGACTTAACATCTTATGTCTCAGGATGGCGAGCGCCGTGGAATTCCAAGCATTGCTTTGTAATTCAAGGTGTTGTTTGGTTTTGCTTCTGTTCATGAGCGGTCTCATCGCTTACCATCAGGCGAACGGCATGCTCGTTTCACCATTCACTGCAATAAAAAACAAAAAAAAAACATTTATGACATTATGCCTGAAGTCACTAAAACTACCACCCGGCGTCGTTTTCGGTAGCTGTCTTGATATACCTTGTACACTGACTTGTCATCGAACCCTAAACCTCACGAAACAAATACATATCAAATAATACATATGAAATATCCAACTTCCAACTAAACCCATACAAATAAATAGAATTAATTACAAACAGTAGAACATCAAAGGATTTCAAGCCACGGTTCAACTCGTTAATACGGTTTTCTACGAAACGGCCAGTGGTGGTACTTTTGTTTTTTTAGTTTTTATTTAGTTTTGATGATGGAATCTTTTTTCTACCGGGTTTTATTTATATATTACTAGTGCCCATCTCCGCCCAGGTTGAAATATATACTATATATACACGTTTTTTAAAATAGTCTATCGCCTATGTTCATCAGGAATAATGTAGGATTCTATTGGTGAACGAAATTTTCAAATCTGCGCAGTGGTTGCAGAACCTATTCGATGCAAACAAACGATCTAATATTTTTATATTAATTGAATGACATGAATCAATTTTGAAATTTTTTTTGTGGTGATGACTAAGTGAGGTATTCATAATTTTTTTAAGCGATCACGAGGTGGCAGATTCATTATATGTAGATTATAATCATACACTTTTCGTTTCTGATTTCGTTCTGGAGGTATTCAGAATTATTAAAGTGATTGGAGACGGCGATATGGCCTAAATTGTGTGATTATAGGTTATGCCATGATTCTAAAACATTATTTAAAAACAAATAGGCAACAACATCAGTCGTTTTAATTTTGTTCGATAAAATGTTATTCTTACTATCAGACATGAACAAAAATAAAGATAATACGAATATTTATACGAATCAGTCCTATTTATTCTAGAGATATATCCCATATAATCTTAAGATTAGTTTGATGACTTTTAATTCAAATTTTAGACGTTAATGAATATACAAATAACTACGTACCATTTTATTTTTTGGGTTCCGTATCGAGGAAAAATGGAATGAGTGGAAATTGAAATAAAAGATAAAGCGATCACGCCTTTAGATAACTATATGTGTTTATGAATAGTAGCGTATATACGTCCCACTGCAGGGCACAGGCCTCCTCTACAATCGAGAGTACGATTGAGAGGAGCTAGGTGATATAGTCCAACATGTTAGTCTAGTACGGGTTTGCGGACCTTACATACCATAGACATTCATACATATTTCTTTGGCATGTACGTTGCTTCACGATGTTTTCTTTTACCGTTAAAGTGCTTGGTAATTGACTGTCAGTAGTCAGTACACATAAGACTCCGAAAAGTCAGAGGTGTGCCCAAGGATTTGGACTCTCGACCATCTGAAACGTTTTAGCAACCGCGTCTGGTCTACCAACAAGCCACTACGAACTTATTATTATGCATCTATAAATAAAAAACACGTACCTATTGAATGACCAACGACATCAAAAGCTCTCACGTCGCGGTTGTAGCAATAAATCAGCCTTTTTGCGTAACGACCGGCGCGTGTTTTAATAGTTTTGCTTGTGCGTCGTTTTTTGAATGTTTTACTGCGGCGATACGACACGTAGAGTTGTTTCTGTCTAGTGATGTATATTTATCGTAAAATTTTGTTTAAAAAAAAATTTAGAATCGTTGATTTTAGTTGTATTAAAAAGATATCAGAAATTTAGCGCTAATTTATTGAATTCTTGGTTTATTTTTATTGCTGTGAATGGGGAGAAGAACATGCCGTTCGCCTGATAGTAAGCTTTACGATCGATCATAAACAGTGGCAAAACCAAACAACACCTTGAAGTACAAATACATTGATTGGCATTCTACGGCGCTCGCCATCCTGAGACATAAAATGTAAAATCTCAATACATCCAGAAGTTACTGTGGCTACAATTCTATTATTCTATTACTCCTACCACCGACTTTAATATATTTGTAACTTGCTTAATAATATCAGGATTTAAAAAAATATTTCTGTGTATTATTACGCATAACGTAACCTATTGATATAAACAATAGTAAAGTTGATAAAACGAGCCTATTAGAATGTTAATATTCTTGATTAAGCTCAACATTATATTTCAAGTTAAGAATTTCTATGGTATGTAAGTCCGCCAACCCGCACTAGGCCAGCGTGGTGGACTATATGGCCTATCCACTCTCAATCGTACTCTCGATTATAGACGAGGCCCGTGCCCTGGAGTGGGACGTATATGGGCTGATACAGTATTCCATTTGCTGTAAAATTGCGAACAAAGTCGCATGCATTTCATGAACTGTGTACTGTGTATTCCCATAATACATGTACATGCATCGTAGGCACAATTCGTAGCGCTCGTAGCGGCCGTGTAGCTCGCAGCGTAGCCGCGGATATCAATGCGAACGTGTGGGCTATGAGCAGTTTTTCAATGTCGCTCATAAAATGCACTTTACGTGTCGCGTAGTGATGTGGCAATGTCGAGATCGAGGATTTAGAGTTTATACTTTGCATAAATAAATTAGTTTAAAAAAACACGTTTTCATAAAAAGATCCAACTAAAAAGTAAAAAATAATTGATTTGCCATCATTGTATTGCCATCGGTCCTAGATGAATATGCAAAATTTCGTGTCAATCCGACGTTTTGAAGGTGGTCAAAATCATGTTCAAAAATTCCGTTACATACTAACATACGTACGTCTGGAACTAATAAAAGCGTATTAAAAACTGTCGGTATTTTTATCAACCCATTTTCGTCCCACTGCAGGGCACGGGCCTCCTCTAAAATGGAGAACACGATTGAGAGGAGTTAGGCTATATAGTCCACCACGCTCACCTCTTGCGGGTTGGCGGACTTTACATACCATAGAAAATCGCCATGGTATGAACATCTCGTATTTTTAAAAAAATCTTTGGTACCGCACTAGGCCAACGTGGTGTACTATATGGCCTAACCACTCTCAATCGTACTATAGATCGTAGAGGAGGCCCGTGCCCTGCAGTGGGACCTATATGGGCTGATACAGAGATGTACGTTTCGTTACGATGTTTACCATTACCGTTGTAGTGCGTGTTGATGACAGTCAATACACACATGACTCCGAAAAGTAAGAAGTGTTGCCTGGGATTTGAACCCGCGACATGCAAACATATTGGCAGCCACCTCCTGGCCAACTGCGCCACGTAGGCTTTCACAATAAGAATCGAAAACTTTCGTTTCCGATAAGTCGAACTACATCACTATCGCTACAATGCAGTGCATGTCGCAGTTACATCGCCGGGTCGTTCTGTTGTCCAAATGCCCGCCTTTTTGACGTAACATCATATATTCATTTATGAATTTTTAAATACATCTGTGCTTGGAGAATCGTGTATTTGCAAATTGTGGAGTATGTTATTTTAATTCTATTATTATGTTGTTTTAATATTTAGGTTGTATTTTTCAATTGAGTGGCAATGGCCGAATCCAAAACTATGAGGTATAGCGAATAATGCTGAAAGGAGACCCGAAAGCAAATGCACACAAGACTTTTAAATTAAAATGCCTACCGAGGAATCGAACCCTATGATTTTAAATTATTACTTCATTAGGTAGTGTTGCTAATAAGGAACAAAAGTCGAAGAGGTAATTTTTAGCAAAATTTTAACAAAATAAAATTATCTAAAAAAAACATCCATTAGTAAAGCATAATGGTTTCTTAGATTTACGCGAATGTTACACATTGAAATAAAACTATTATTTACGGATTTTATAGCGAATTTAGTTTAATTTTTACATTTTTAACTTCCCGACGTTTCCGAGTGAAGCCAGCCACAGTTGAACGAGTCCCCGTTGTCTTGCCTTACATAAAAGGAGTCACAGACAAAATTGGCTATATCCTGAAGCGTGCTTCTATAAAGACCTACTTCAAGCCGCCCAAGAAGATTAGTCAATTTCTACCACCTGTCAAGTGCCACATACCCCTGCAAGAACCGGGCGTATACAAAATAGATTGCGACTGTGGCCTCTCCTACATAGGCCAAACAAAACGAAGCATAGAGACCCGCGTGAAAGAACACATAGCTGACGTCAAACATCGACGCTCAACGAAGTCTGCAGTTGCTGAACATATAGAAGAAGGCTCCAAGCATTACCTCCGCTTTGACCAGCCCCAAGTCCTCGCTAAAGAACACCGTTTCCTGCCCAGGATGTTTCGCGAGGCTATTGAAATTAAAAAACATCCAAATTTCAATAGAGAAGATGGCTTGAAGCTTGCACAAGCATGGGATCCAATTCTACATTTAATTAAATCGGAACCCAAAAGACCAACTGCCAGACCTCAGGACACTGTGAGCTCCTTCTGCGTAGATCGGATCGCAAATATAGATTAACTATTTAAATTAACTTTTTAATTTAATATTTGTAAAATAAGGGTAGTTGATTTGTAACAGTCACAGAGCGGACGACCAATACCTCAGTCCGCCCCGTGACCACGAAAGCTGTAAAGTAATCGAAACGTCGGGAAGTTAAAAATGTAAAAATTAAACTAAATTCGCGATAAAATCCGTAAATAATAGTTTTATTTCAATATCCATTAGTAAAATTACTTTTTATAAAAGCATGAAAAAGTGACCACAATTTAAATAAATAAATATACCCAATCCTGACCCCACACTAAGATCGAGTATCGTGTCGTATCAGTAACTACGAGAGACTTTTCGGTCTCAAAAGTCAAAACCCCAACAAATATCTTTGTATCAAACAAACATTTATCTCGCTGCGGGGATCGAACCCGCGGCCTCACGTTTCACGGGCGGCGTCTAACCAACTGCGCTACGGAGACTGTCAAATGAAAGTGACAAAATATTTTTTTAATCAGAGAAACTACTGGATATATTGATACTTAACATCTTATGTCTTAGGATGGCGAGGACAGTGGAATTTCAAATACTGCTTTGTGATTCAAGGTGTTGTTTGGTTCTGCTACTGTTTATGAGCGGTAGTATCGCTTACCATCAGGCGAACGAAATGCTCGTATCGCCATGCAGTGCAATAAAAAAAATACCTTTAGTCATCATAGGCCTCCCCCAAGTATCCAAAGAATTCCTGTAACTTTAAACATACAAATATGGCTTTTAAAATCACTTAAAAGTGCATAATTAATTCAATTTAGTTTTTGCGGACGCCGGCCGCACGGCGAAGCTATCGACTTTATCCCGGGGTGTAATCCCGTAATCCCGGGATTTGCGGCATACCGGCATGGGCAGTGTGCGGTGTAACACAAGTGTAAAGTGTCCTAATGGATGGTTATGTTTTTGAAAGTTGAAAATATTGGAATGTTTTTGTCTTAAAAATGAAAATTAGATTGCCCATTCATAGTATTAGTAAAATATAATTGATCCCGATATACTGCTTAAAATTCATTATAGAATTTTTTATGATTTGTACTTAAACGTTTTCCTGTTTTTTCCGGTTGACAGGTTTTTAACCGACTTCAAAAAAAGGAGGAGGTTCTCAATTCGACTGTATGTTGCTATTTTTATAATATAAAGTTATTATCATCAAATACATTTTGTTTATAGAGCCGAAGACATTTTAAGTTCATTTCTCTAAGAACTCCGGGCCTGGGTCGCAATTATGTGTATAACTAACTTTGCCCATGACTTTACTACATTACAAAGCAATGCTTGGCATTCCACTACGCTAATTATATAATAATTCGACTACGTAATCCTGAGACATTAGGTTTTTTTTTAAATAAATCTTATCCCTCAGTCACATACATAGTCCTGACCCCACACTAAGATCGAGTCTTGTGTCGTGTATCAGGAACTACGAGAGACTTCTCGGTCTCACAAACACCCAGACCAGAAATAAATACCTGTAGGTCATACAAACATTTCTCTCGGCGCGGGTATCGAACCCGCGGCCTCTCGTTTCACAGGCGGCGACTGCGCAACGGAGGCTGTCGAATTAATCTGTATCAGCCCATATACGTCCCACTGCAGGGCACAGTCCTCCTCTACAATCGACACTACGATTGAGAATGGTTAGGCCATATAGTTCACCACGCTAGGCACTAGGCTAGCAAATTAATACATCAATGACAATCCTTTTCTCAATCGAATAATAAGCCTACATCCATTATTTTTCTTTCCCCCCATAATTTACCGAATATTGACATATCTAGCCCTTATTGATAAGGCTGATAACGGAATGGGTAATCCCGGGGCGTGCTGTCCCGGCTAATACCGGGATTTTGATGTCACATCACTAATTAATCTGTGATTGTTATCTGTTTGTATGTGTAGTTTGACTATGGGTTCGAGGCTCAGGTCGGGTTATTTAATTCTTAGACATTTATTTATTTATTTTCTTAGTTTTAAACCATTTCTGTATCAGCCCATATACGTCCCACTGCAGGGCACGGGCCTCCTCTACAATCGAGAATACGATTGAGAGTGGTTAGGCCATATAGTCCATCACGCTGGCCTAGTGAGGGTTGGCGGACTTACATACCATAGAAATTGTTATAAATCGCTATGGTATGCAGGTTTCCTCACGATGTTTTCCTTCTCCGTTTTAGTGTTAGTCCTCGTAGTACACATATATAAGCACTTTGTGTATGTCTGTTGATTTGTGTGGTGTATAATAAAGTATTTATTAATATGTAAATAAATATAATCCGTTCAGTGACAATTTTCAAAAGAAAATCGCTTTTTCAACCCTACATTCCCTTAAGTGCATCTTACATTTTTAACCCACCGTCTAGACGAAACGACAATTTTATAGTTATTCGTAAAAAACATTACAAACAGCCCCATGTAGGGGATGAATATTTTACGATAGGGGTAAGGGCTCGTTAGACTGGCTCGTGGGCCGACAAAATAAATTCATCGTTTATTGTTGTTTACGAATGGAATTTAAGGAATCCATCAGCTAAAGGAAGTCCACTGCTGAACACAGGCCTCCCCCAATGATTTCCACAGTGACCTGTTGGAAGCAACCTATTATTGTAGGAATGAATGTGTGTATAATTTGTTTGTGCGGCCCACAAATATTTATTTCGGTTCTGGGTGTTTGTGAGAGCGAAAAGTCTCTCGTAGTTCCTGATACCCACGACACAAGACTCGATCTTAGTGTGTAGTAAGGACTATGTATGTGACCATTTTGTGTTATTCATTTATTATTTAATTTAGGAATGATAGTGGTTTATTTTGCTGGTAAAGATCATCTGAAATCTATTAATGTGTGGAGAAATTTTGGAACTTTTTACTGGTGGTAGATTCCTCATATGTGAGAGGCCGTCTGGGTAGGTACCACCGCAATGTTAATTTCTCACTCCAAACAGTAGGGTAAATGCACTGTTGTGTTTCGGTTTGAAGGACATTGTAGCCAGAGTAACTTCTGGACATATTGTATTAACATCTTATGTCTCAGGATGGCGAGCGCGAGTGGAATGCCAGGCATTCCTAGTAATTCATGGTGTTTGGTTTTGCTACTTCCTGTATTGATAGTCAATCACCGCGCACTAAATCGGTGAAGGAAAACATCGTGAGGAAACCTGCATACCATAGCGATTTATAAGAATTTCTATGGTATGTAAGTCTGCCAACCCGCACTAGGTCAGCGTGGTAGACTATATGGCCTAACCACTCTCAATCGTACTCTCTATTGTAGAGGAGGCCTGTGCCCTACGGCCTACAGTAGGACGTATATGGGCTGATACAGACTCTCTTTGAGTGGTCTTATCCCTTACCAATAGGCGACTAGCATGTTTGTCTTGCCATTGTCGGCAATGAAAAAGATTTAAAAAAATCGCTTCCTGTCTGTTGAAAACCTGAACTTTGTCTGAACTAAGATTACCACCTGGCTTCGTTTTCGGCCGGAGTCTATATACACCCTGTATTAATTTTACTGTATGTGTACCAAAAACACCGTTTATTCATTTTCCTAGCATCATAATATGCTTCCTTGTAGGCATAAAACCAAATAACAAAAAGTTCGATTTTATCAATTAATTATTATTATGTATTATTTATGATTTAATCTGAATTGTAAATCCTGTATGATCACTCACATCACACTCACATGATGTAAACATATTTTGAAAAGAGCAACGCTAGAGTTTCTTGCCCGTTCTTCTCTGGCGAAAACAGCCTTGTGAACCGGGTGGTAGTGGAAAAACAGTAACTGAATCTGAATAATGTATGACATTTTATGTATTTAATAAATAATTTCATTTCATTCCACATTATTTTCTACTTGACAAAATAACAAAAGGACCCAGGTTCGATTCCACAAATTCATTATTTTCGCTCGCTGCATTCAACGTTTACTAAATCCACTGACAGAGACAGATTCAAGAGTCTCAGATAAGTCTCGGATAGACATCGGGTTTTTGTCTCCGTTTGAATACTTTGTGATTGATCTGGCTAAATGAGTATTGATCTTTTTATATGGTTAATAGTGACTGCTTCGGTGGCAAAAATTGAACGGTAAGACTTCGCTGAGGTCTCGGGTTCGAATCCCGCGTCGTGCAAAGTGATTTTGGATTTCTATTCATTACCTGAATAGAGTTAGTAATTAACCATACGTCAAACAGCAGTTTAAATGCACTGTTGTGTTTGGGTTTGGAGGACATTGTAGCCAGAGTAACTACTGGACATATTGTATTAACATCTTATGTCTCAGGATGGCGAGCGCAGTGGAATGACAAGCATTGCTTTGTAATTCAAGGTTTGCTTTTGCTACTGTTCATGAGCGGTCATATCGCTTAAACAGGCCAACGGCATGCTCTTCATGACATTACAATGATAAAATATAATATTTTAAATTCGATTGAAAATAATTTAATAATGAAAATTTTCCAAAAATATTATCAACAGTCAATTCATTTAAAACCTATAAACAAAACGCATAAATTTGGCTATAAAAACGCGTTTTGTAAGCCAAACGTGAAGGTTTAAAACGGTTCCCCACGACATTTCTTAATGGAAGGGAAGATGTATTCCACTGCTAGCCGACACGACAGGTGAATTATTACTCGAACACTTTAATATGGTAAGTGGATGTTTTATTTGAGAGACTGTCCCCTTTATACATAAGAAGTTAACGCTGTTTTCAAATGTCAATATTAGCTAACTGAAAAACATTATTCATAACATCTTATTCATAAGAAATCGCTAATCAACCGTATTAACGTGAATTAGTTAAATCATATTAAGATGAGATAAAGCCTTGATACATATTTATTTTAGTTGATTTTGTTTACTTACAAATCACTTACCATCCGATGACCAACTGGAAATGGAGTTCTGAAAAAAAAATTGCCTTCGAAATATACTGAATAGATGTAAAGATTTTAAACCAAAGAAACGAAACAATTTGATGATCTCTAATATAAAATACAAAACTGCCATTTCCCTTCCCTATATCTTCTGTATCAGCCCATATACGTCCCACTGCAAGGCAAGGGCCTCCTCCACAATCGACATGATGATTGACAGTGGTTAGATATAGTCCACCACGCTGGCCTAGTGCGGGTTGGCGGACTTACATACCATAGATTTTTTTATAAATCGCTATGGTATGCAGGTTTCCTCACGATGTTTATATCTCTTATCTCCACCCAAAGGCTGCCCGGAAGATTGCGTAATGTAAACTCACGCCTTTTCCCAAAAAGGGTAGGCAGAGGTTCCCCTGGTAGCAACCAGGTCATCCACGTTTTGACTTGTGTATTTCGTCTCACGATGTGATAGGGGGAGAGGATATCGCCATATCGGGCACAAATTCCTGACTGCGGGCTGGTTGAATAGTAAATTCAATATCACTTTGCCCAACCCGGGATTCGAACCCAAGACCTCAGCGCAATAACCTTACCGTAATAAAATACGCCACCGAGCAAGTCATATAATTTTCTGATGTACAATAAAGAATATTAATAAATATAATATACGGCTGACAAGGAATGTGAAAATAATATTAACTCTTAATTAAATTTACTTTCGTACAGTGTTACTGGCAAAATGAAATGACAATTGTTGTGTCGGCCTTTGACAGGCCAACACAATGTTGATTACACGACTTGCCAATTAATTTGAATAATGAAAATTATAATTTGCGGTGTGGCAACCCAAAGCTTATTGTAATATATAATTTTAATTTTTATTCTTTACTAGCTGTGCCCGCAACTTCGTCCGCGTGGAATTTAACAAAAACTTAATTTTTCTAAAATAAAATATTTTTTCTAAAATAAATGTAGCCTAAGTTACTTCTTATTATATCAGCTACCTGACAGTAAAAGTCCCGTCAAAATCGGTCCAGCCATTTCAGAGATTAGCGGAAACAAACAGGCAGACAGACAGACAAAAAAAAATCTAAGATCATTTTCGTTATAGGTATCGTGTATACAACGATATGTAGTTGGACATTTTTATTTTCACTTTACAAACAGACACTTCAATTTTATTTATATGTATAGATTTCGTTGAAATGATATTAATCATTCCTCTATTGGTTTTGTTTGCTCAAGCTGTATACGGTACGATTCTCGGATCGGGAAGTTTTAAGCGCTATATAAAGCGATTGATTGATTTTCTTCCTTTCCTTCTTAATAACCATCTTCGATTTTCCTTCTCCTATTCATTCAAATCCATCCAAAGGTTGTCTGGAAGAGATCACCGTTAGCGATAAGGCCGCCGTTTGTGCGTACTTTTGTTATAAGTCCCTTAGTTGTTAAATTATTTTAATATGTTTTGTGTACAATAAAGAATTATAAATAAACTAGCGGCCCGGCCCAGCTTCGCCCGGGTATAAACAGATTTCTGTACAATAATATGTACGTATTATACATATAAACCTTCCTCTTGAATCACTCTATCAATTAAAAAAAAACCGCATCAAAATCCGTTGCGTAGTTTTAAAGATTTAAGCATACAAAGGGACATAGGGACAGAGAAAGCGACTTTGTTTTATACTATGTAGTGATAAATAAATTTTAGTCTATGCGGGATCGTGTCGACTTTTCTTTTCACAGCCGGCGTCCAAACCAACAAGCAACTGCTTTTATTATAGCAATGAATGGCGAGACGAGCATGCCGTTCACCTGATGGTAAGCGATACGACCGCTCACAGCGGCGTGCACAGGATCACTGGGTATGAGGTTTGTGTTAAAAATGTATGTTTATCAAATGAATGAATGAGGTGGCCGAAATCTTGCGTTTATTTACATCGGGATAGGTATAGTAATCTCAACTAACCGGAACCTTGAATATGTGAAAATTGAAAGCTGACTAGGTGAGTTTTTTTATTTTACTTATTAGAATTTCTTCCGCCGCGACGATCGATCGCTATTTTGTCTGAGTTGCCGTAGAAGATAGACATGAATAGTAATACATCTAAGACTTGTTATGTTGGCATGGTTTCCGACTTAGAGATCCGTCGCGTGGCTGTGGCTATGCTAAAAAACTATAAAAGAAAAAGTTTTTGTGACCGAGTACTCCGCCGCATACCTAGTGTCATAATCCTGTGCACGCCGCTGCGAGTATAAAATAGTAAACAACGCAAAAACACATAAAAAAAGCAAAATGGCCCCCGCGAAACACAAAACATTTCTATTTAAATAAATAAAACCTTACTAACCAAAAATGCATAATGTGCATAGTTGATTTATTAGATTCCCGCCTATTAATTTTACTAGGATTATAGGCAACGAACATTTCCGATCACTCTCGACAGCTGCCGAACTGCCGAGGCCTGCCGCAGGAGTCGCGGCTTTCAATATTCATGGGTGTGTGCGTTTGCGACTGTGCATGGACACCAAAATTACTGCACACATGCAAACAAATGTAATGCGGGACGCGGCGGCATGACTTGGTTGATTAGGTACATTATTTTGCTTTGCAGCGCCGCTTGGTTTTCGCGTGGCAAACTTAATGTATGCGTGATTGCAAAATATTTTGTTTATTCATTTATTTACTATAAATTAAAGTCATCTAAAACGTATGAACGTTATAATAAAATATCTGTGAATGGCAAGTAAAGCACTGCATTTCTGCCTACAAGGAGTGCACGCCCCTGACCGCTCATGAACAGTAGCAAAACCAAACAACACCTTTAATTACAAAGTAATGATTGGCATTTCACTGCGCTCGCGATCCTGAGACTTAAGATGTTAATCTTAATATGTCCAGTAGTTGCTCCGGCTACAATGTCCTTCAATCTGGAACACAAAAGTGCATTTACACTGCTGTTTGGCGGGAGAAATATACATTGCAGTGGTACCTACCCAGGCGACCTCTCACATATGAGAGAACTACCACCAAAAAAAGTTTGTACGATTTTTGGCATTTCCTTTATAGAACAGAGTATTTCCTCTCTGCCCACCCCGCCGTACAACGCGTGATATTAAAACGCTGACAAAGCGATCGCGACATCGGCCCGGCCATTGTCCTCGTCCAAAATTGAGCTGTCAACGCATAGATTGCCGTCGGCGTTGTAAAATCAATACACCAACCATGTGCTTTTATTGTACGGTACGAGTGAATCTCACCTGATGTTTAGGCCAGTCATGGACATAAATAACCCAACTGTCATCATAGTCCTAACCCCACACTAAGATCGAGTCTCGTCGGTATCAGCAACTATGAGAATTTTCGGTCTGAAAAACACCCAGACCTAGTAAGAATTATTGCTATTTCAAATTAACATCACCACCTTGTTATTTTGGAGGCTTTAGCATGCTCTATATTTCTACTATTGCTAATTTCCCCCCACAGAATTTGTAAACACTTAGGTATTAACGCTCGTCAGTTGCCTTGCATGTGGTATCTATTGGGAGTAACCTGTGGGTCTCACAAACACCCAGACCCGAAAGAAATATTTGTGGGCCAAAAATTTCTCCCGGTGCGGGGATCGAACTCGCGGCCTCTCGTTTCGGAGACGGCGCCACGGAGGCTGTCTATAATACTTGGATAGTAAATGCTTACTGGGTGAGGCTGGTAGATTTTGGCCTAAGGCGGTGTGAGGTTCTTATCCTTGGTAAGGCCTCGAAGTGACTGCTGTACACAATTTATATTAAATTTCAAGTATTCTGTTCTCTTCAGCTACAAAATATCCACTGCTGAACATAGGTCTCCCCCAAGGATCTCCACATCTGTTGCAAGTGATTTTAAGAACATCGTAGCCAGAGTAACTACTGGACATATTGAGACTTAACACCTTATGTTTTTTTTTTTTTTTTTTTATACTGGCCTGGCATTGTGGCGGCATTGCACCTGATGGAAAGTGTCAATGCCGCCCAGTCAGAGTATCCATTGGCATTGGACGGCAGTCCCATGCCAATGGAGACAATTATGCCGGCCTGCTAAGGTGCCTCTTCACACCGCGGCGGAAGGACCCAGGATTGTAGGAAGGAGGGAACACGTACGCCGGCAAACAATTCCACAGCTTGACGGTGCGGCACAAAAACGAATTTGAGAACCGTTTGGTTCGCGCCGGGATGGTGTGGACCGTCAAGCTATGGCTGCTATGTCTCAAGATGGCGAACGCAGTGGAATGCCAATCATTGCTTTCTAATTTATGTTGTTGTTTGGTTTTGCTACTGTATATAAGCGGTCGTGTCGCTAACCATAGCACACTATGGTCGCAGGTTCGAATCCCAGGGCACACCTCTGACTTTTCGGAGTCATGTATGTATTGATAGTCAATCACCATGCACTGAAACGGTGAAGGAAAACATCGTGACGAAACCTGCATACCATAGCGATTTATAAGAATTTTTATGGTATGTAAGTCTGCCAACCCGCACTAGGCCAGTGTGGTGGACTATATGGCCTAACCACTCTCAATCGTATTCTCGATTATAGAGTAGGCCCGTACCCTGCAGTGGGACGTATATGGGCTGATACATACAGATCGCTAACCATCGGCGTTGTTTAATTTTTATATTGTCCATGATCGGTCGTATCGCTTACCATCAGGCGAACGGCATGCTTTTATCTTCATTAGTTGTGATAAATTTACATACATAAACTCACGCTTATATCCCAGAAAGGGTAGGCAGAGGTGCCAGGACACCCACATTTCGCCTTGTATATTCCGTCCCACAATGTGATAGGTGGCGAGCCTATGATAAATTTATTTTTTATAAAAACAATTCCGCTCTGACTTTATAATATATTGTCATCCCCATAAGTTTTTTTCATATTTTGTACCCACAAACAAAATCGTAATCAAAACTCGGTTGAGTGATCCACAAATACAGCCAAACAATTATCCCATCCCCGTTCTAGGGTGGGCAGAACAAGTACACAATAGCTGTAATTGGATTAACAAATATATTATTATCGTGTTATTCTTAATAATAGACTGTGAGTTTTTGTTGGACAATTGTCATGCTCGGATGGTGTGGGTCCGAATCGGTCGGGTGTGGTTTAATTTAGGGTTATACAAATAAGAATTTTAAAAGTAATATCTTAATTATTGATATGATTTTAAGTTTCAAAAATGATGTTTATTAATTTGAAAGTCTTTGTTGTTGTGCAGTTGGTTAATTTGGCTATAAAATGAGCGGCGGCTACAATTATATAACACAGCTTTCGTGGCGCAGTCGGTTAGACACCGCATGTGAAACTAAAGGCCGCAGTTTCGATCCCCGCACGAGAGAAATATTTGTGCTGCCCATAAATATTTCTTTCGGATCTGGGTGTTTGTGAGACCGAAAAGTCTCGTAGTTCCTGATACCCACGACACAAGACTTGATCTTAGTGTGGGGTCAGGACTATGTATGTGACTGTTGGGTTTATTCATTTATTTATTTATATAGTACAGGTGTATTTAATGACTAAGGGCATTTTCTCCCAGTCGACCTTAAGATGGTACTCACCAAATGAATATATATATATATATATATATATATGTAACAAAAACATTTCCTCGCTATCTATTTTTAATAACTTAAATTTCACCGCCCTTACAAAAGTTAAAAATTACAATCCTACTCAACATAAAACACCCGGTATTTTAAAATTCGCACTGAAAAATAAAAACCGCGAAAAAAAAAAAACAGAAAACTTTCAATTAAGGAAAAACCGACGGAAAATAAAGAAAAGCGGTGTGGTAAGCATGAACAATGCGTGCGACTCACGCCTTGCCGCATTTCGGCATTGGGGGGTCGACCCCCCGCCCCCAAGGGCAGGGTGGGGGGTGATTTTAAACCCGACAAGATTGGGGCCGTGTTTTTAATTTGCTTAGGATCCAATCGTGTTGGTATGATATTGCGTTATGACGATACGTATGATGATTGGCTGTTGTAGTTATTTATGACTGATATTTGTTTAAATAAATTAATACACCCATTTAGTGTCTTAGTGGCGTAGTTGTACTAGGGCACGGTTACAAAGCTGATGTCTCGGGTTCGAATCCCGGGTCGGGCAGTGATATTAGATTTTTGTATTTATTATCAGCCTGGAGTAAGGAATTTGCGCCCGATAAGGCGATAGGCTCGCCACCTATCACATCGTGGGACGGAACATACAAGGCGAAATGTAGGTAGTCCTGGCACTATAATCTCACAATATTAATAATTTTAATTAATGAGAAACAAACACGACGAGAATAAATAGAATAAGTGAATTTTGTATTTTCTTGGCGTTTTTGATGTACTTGTTTTATTTATTCCGTTCAAATCGTAATTAACTTATCAGTTGTTGCAAAAAAACTAAAGACTCAAATGAGATGGTATTTAGAAATGTAACAAGATATTTTCCGTATTTATACAAACGTTATTAAAAAAAAGAATTTGTTTTTCTTAAAATAAAGAAATACACCCAACAGTCGTACATAGTCATACATAGTCCTGACCCCACACTAAGATCGAGTCTTGTGTCGTGTATCAGGAACTACGAGAGACTTTTCGATCTCACGAACTCTTAGACACGAAACAAATACTTGTGGGCCTCACAAATATTTGTCTCGGTTTGGGAATCGAACCCGCGGCCGCTCGTTTCACAGCCGGCGGCTAAGCAACTTCGTCACGGAGGCTGTCGTAACGAAACAAAAGTGTAGTGACTATTTTCAACTATTTATTTTCTTTCTAACTATTCATAATATTTTCTATTCAAGACACCTTAATACATTATTTAATTGTTTTGACTGAAAACATATATTTATCTTACCACAGGAAGATTGCTGCGCGTAAATTACAGACACTTTTTTAAATTAAATTTCTGAAGGTTCTGGATAAGGTTTTGTCATATGCTTTTTAATATATTGTATTGTCATCGGTCCTCGATAAATTTACAAAGCTTGTATGAAATCTGACCGTTTAAAGTGGGTTAAAATCGCACCCAAAGGAGTCGGTTTCAAACATACAAGTGAAGCTTATAAAAAGCGTGTAAAAATGTAAAAATGAAACCAAATTCGCGATAAAATCCGTAAATAATAGTTTTATTTCAAGACATCTCAATATACTGAATATACTACAGCATATAACTCAACCTATCCCGAAGGCCTAACAGTCCCGTCTCTACCGGAAGCGCCGTGACGTCACAGGCGCGCTCATATCCGCCCGCCATTAACCAATCGAAACGGGGAAATTGTGCCAATACGGCCATTGTACACTTGTAGGTTTGTGGGTGATTCCGTTTCAATTGTGGGTGATTTTGTTTCAATTGGTGGGTGGTTTTTGTTGGAATTGTTTAAACTGAGATTATTGAATGTGATTATTATTCAATGTATGTGAAAATGAATAAATAATGTTAAAATAGTGTAAGAAGAATATATTTGGTTACAAAAAATGAATCGAGAAACGAATGATAATTAAAACAACATTGTCAAATAAACTACAAAAATAATATTATCGGATAACTTATGTCTTTAACAATTCTTATATACCTAATACTATACAGAATAAGCCTATTGACTTGATTGACTACTAGTTTTGTGGGTGATTCCGTTTGAATTGTGAGTGAATTTGTTTGAAATGACGGGTGTTTGTTATAGTAGGTGTTGCAAATATTAATTATGCATTCTTTTGTTACAGGTAATTATTTCACTACATTTCAAATGAAAGAAATTTTGGTAAAGTATTGGCATTTTATCATTCGTAAATTATGATTATTCTGTAGAACAAAACCTTTTATTATGGAGTCTAAAGGGTTTCTCTATGAGCCCAAACGAATTTCGAATGTTTGACGTGTGAAGTAAGTAATGAGTTATTCACTTCAATCAACACTATTCTCTACGATACTTATCATTTTACGATCATCATCATCCGAACTTAGTCTATGGTCACGTACGATAGAGGATTCGAAAATTTTGTTGAGTACCTAGACACATTCCTACGACATTAGATCTCCATTCCTTATCATGAAATATTCCCAACCAAAAGAATAGATGTATTATTAGATCTGCTTGGTTAATATCACTGTCTCTACCAAAACAATGTGGAGATGCAGCTTTGCTGTAATGGAAACATAGTAGATTTTCATGAAAGGCTTATTTTTATTTATATTATAACTTGTGAAAATTAATATCGATTTCACTTGCTATTTGTGACTACTATTGCTATTTATTTAAACCGATGAGATAATAAACTAGAGGGGACACTGCAAACAAAATGTTTGTAACAAAATGTTGGGTACCGTACCACTCCTTCTATTTCTGTCTCTGTCACGCCTACGCAGTAACATTATCTTCGTTCTCGCTTCACTGTGTACCCGTGTGCACGCACAATACGCAGAGATTTTGTTCCCGATGTCCGCTCTAGTATAATACCTCAATGATAAAACACTACAAGGCAGTTATATAATTCCAACAAAACATCTCTAGTCTCGTCTCCTTTAAACTGAGTTAGCAAAATTCACGTTATAGTTGAGTAAACGTCTACATATCGGTAGGTCCCGAGGGAGCGGGTCTCGCGAGCGCGGCTAATTTGTTTTCTCCTGGCGCGGGTCGATACGGGCGTGGGCGTCCATTGACGCACGTCATACGGGATAATGTCGTGTCGTAAGATAAAAGTACTTTATAAGTACCTGTTGGTAAACGGACTAGACGCGACTGCCAACATGTTCACGGTGGTCGCGGATCCCAGGGCACACCTCTGACTTTTCGGAGTCATGTATTGATAGTCAATCACCACGCATTAAAACCGTGAAGGAAAACATCGTGAGGAAACCTGCATAACATAAGGATTTCTATGGTATGTAAAGTCCTCCAACCCGCACTAGGTTAGCGTGGTAGACTATATGGCCTAATCACTGTCAGTCATACTCTCGATTGTAGAGGAGGCCCGTGCCCGGTGCCCTGTAGTGGGATGTATATGGGCTGTTACAGTACAGTATAGTAAGTTAAACTATATTTATAATATTTAGTTATTAAGTGTCGATTATTATTATTTCATTCATGCCTTGGAGTGCCTTCTCTATGTCCTGTTTATATATCCATCCCATGGCTGCCTGTAAGAAATTACCTAGTGCGGTAAGGCCGCCACTTGTACTATTATTTAATATCTCAACAGCATCTTTTTATAGTGCAAAAAAGGATTAAATAAATAAGAAAAGAACTATTCGAATCGGCGTCGACGGATAAAGTGCTTTCACACTTACCGTATCGTCTTCTACAACGGATCCTAACTCCCGCCATGTGTACGTGCCCTTAACCCAGCAGTACTTGTCATTCAGCACACGAGTTCAATTGTTACGGAGACACTGTTTCGCACGCGCCGCGTCCCGGGTTCAATTCTGTGAAATGAATTTATTTCCTAAATAGACGTCGGGGTGGAATTTTGAACGGTTTGTGGTGTATTGAGTCAGGTAATTTAGAGTTGGTTAGATTGTATCCTTCTGTTGAAGCGTAAAGCATCTTGGCAGGTCGGCATAATTGAATCGCATGGCATGGGATGTCGTTTGATGCCATCCGATACTCTGCCTTGCTTGTGCACTTACCTCCAGGTGCAATTGACTGCATTGCAAATTGCTAAGCAGGGCCAGAATTAAAAAAATGTAGAACAATATAACAATCCCGGGTAGTGACCACCATACTACGAGTATAAATCATCATCATCAGGTGATGGTCGATCAGAGGAGGTCCTCTGTCCTCCTGTGAAGTCATCTGCTGAACATGGGCCTCCCCCAAGAATCTCCACGTCGATCTGTTGGAAGCGGCCGGGATCCAGCGAGTTCCTACAATTTAAGCCAGGTGGTCCGTGACACACTCAGTCCTTCATAGACCATATGAGATCGTACAAAAATATTAGCCGATCCGCTTTATGGATCACAATTACAAAACTTAGCTGGTTTATATAACTTGTGAATTGTTATAATCGTCTTCACTTGCTATTTGAGTCAGATATTTGTGCCTGATATGGCGATAGGCTCGCCTCCTATCACTTCGTTGGAGGGAACATACAAGGCCCAATGTGGGTGTCCTGGCACCTCTGCCTAACTCTTCTGGGAAAAAGGCGTGAGTTTATGTATATATTACTATTTATTACAACTAGTATGTAGTATAACAACATACACTTTTCTCTATATATTTTCCAGACCGTCCACTGCCCACACCCATGCAATCAAACGATAACTCTTGTACAATGTTTGAACACACGGTGTGCTATGAAGGTGCGGCCGTATTGCATTCGATAAGCATGGGGTTTTATAGATCAACAGCCTTGTTCAAAGGCAGTTTTATAACCTATTTTAGACAGCCTCCGTGGCGCAGGCGGTTAGACGCCGCCTGTGAAACGAGAGGCCGCGGGTTCGATCCCCGCACCGAGAGAAATGTTTGTGCGACTCACAAATATTTCTCTCAGGTCTGGATGTTTGTGAGACCGAAAAGTCTCTCGTAGTTCCTGATACCCACGACACAAGACTCGATCTTAGTGTGGGATCCGGACTGTGTATGTGACTGTTGGGTGTTATTTATTATTATTATTATTTATATAGTTTTCAAATGTTTTGACTGTCCGACTGATTCAATTTCCACTACTAAAAATTTACACTATTCCCTAAGATAGCTGTCATTTTCTCCGAAATTATTTTATGGTTACGACGTACGATATATCACAATATTTTATGGAGTATCTAGGGCCATTAGTGAAGTCTTACGTACGGCGTCCGAACATTTGAAGTTCGTATCGTTTCATAGATCATAAATGGTGGGTTACCCAGTTTGAGCGAAGAATACAAAATATTTGACTATTAAAATAGGTTTTAAATTGTCTATGAAAGTGTCAGTACGTGGTGGCCTGTTGGTAAACAAACTAGACGCGACTGCCAACATGTTCACGATGGTCGCGGTTCAAATCCCAAGGCAGACCTCTGACTTTTCGGAGTCATGTGTGTATTGATAGCCAATCACCACGTACTGTAACGGTGAAGGAAAATATCATGAGGAAACCTGCATCTGTATCAGCCCATATACGTCCCACTGCAGGGCACGGGCCTCCTCTACAATCGAGAGTACGATTGAGAGTGGTTAGGCCATATAGTCCACCACGCTGGCCTAGTGCGGGTTGGCGGACTTACATACCATAGAAATTTAAACTACATACCATAGCGATTTCTATGATATGTAAAGTTCGCCAACCCGCACTAGGCCAGCGTGGTGGACTATATGACCTCACCTCTCTCAATCGTACTCTCGATTGTGTCGCAGGCCCGTGCCCTGCAGTGGGACGTACAGGCTGATACAGATATCAGATCTGTCGGATAAATTCGAAACAGCTAATAAAGTCGGTTTAAAATCAATTACAAATACTGTATCACGTAGTGTTGATTAGCCTGTGTGCCGTGCTTAATATTCAGAGCTCTTACACGCCCGCCCCGGGTAGGGGTGTCACTTGCTTATAAATATATTTTGGTATCACTTGGATTTTATTTGGTAGAAATGAGTCGAGTATGGAATTGACTTAAATGTGTATGTCTTTCGCCACTTAATGCAATTTACACATAATTGAACATCTATTGGTGGTAGGTGTCTCATATGTCGTAGTATTCATCTGTATCAACCCATATACGTCCCACTGCAGGGCACGGGCCTCCTCTACAATCGGGAGTACGATTGAGAGTGGTTAGGCCATATAGTCCACCACGCTGGCCTAGTGCGGGTTGGCGGACTTACATACCATAGATTTTTTTTTGAATCGCTATGGTATGGTTTCCTCACGATGTTTTCCTTCACTTTTTAGTGCGTGGTGATTGACTATTCATAATCAAGGTAAATTAATTTACCACACTCCAAAATATATTATTTTTATTGCTGTGAATGGCGTAACATACCATTCGCTTAATGATAAGCGATACGACCACCCATGAACCGTAGCAAAACCAAACACCTTGAATTAAAAAGCCATTCCTGGCATTTTACTGCGCTGGCCATCCTGAGACATAAGATGTCAAGTCTCAATATGTCCAGCAGTTATTCTGGCTACAACATCCTTCAATCCGAAACACAACAGTGCATTTAAACTGCTGTTTGGCATGTAATTTCCTCGACAACCCTACAGCCCTTAGCCGGCAAACTGAGTTAGAGGATGAATGGGTTCATTTGCCATACACGCATGTACAGCGATATTTTTGTTTTATAAATGGACTGGGGATTACTCTATATTTCGACATGACATTCGAATGTTCGGAAGATGAACGTCATCTTATAAGATAAAAGATTTTCACATTTAAAATTTAATAATATTATCTTCGATCAAATATACACTTGATGATCCTTGTGGTCCTTGGGGGAGGCCTATGTTCAGCAGTGGACTTCCTGTGGTTGAGATGATGATAATGATGATGAAATATACACTAAATAATAAGTAACTAACAAAAAACGGCAAGTAAATAAGAGCACAAGAGTGTGCTCTTATTTTATTTTAGTATGGTCCAAAACATAATAAATCTTAATTCAAACGAATAAGGTTTATTGTTACTTGAAGTTGATTATAATTTAAGACTTTTTGCTACATCTCGTAGTTCGAAATTCAAATGTATAAGTATAAGCAACCTCGAACACTTTTGGCGTGTGATTTTGTTCCGGACCCTGTATCTAGTATATATTTGATCGAAGAATATTATCTACTAGCGGCCCGGCCCAGCTTCGCCCGGGTGCATATAGATTTCTCTTCAATAATATGCACGTATTATACACATAAACCTTCCTCTTGAATCACTCTATCTATTAAAAAATACTGCATCAAAATCCGTTGCGTAGTTTTAAATCTATTTGTACCAGTGGCGTAACTACACCATCTGGGGCCCGTGGCAAAATCATCGGATGGGGCCCCCATTTTTTATGGAGAGGAAAACTGTTAAGCTTATTTTCCGGTACCCTGAAGGAGACCGAAAGGAGGAAGGAATATATCAGTATCACTAGCCTTCCAGCACATTGCGGTCGAGGCAGGTCCCTAACAAAAACCTGCGCTAGCATACCGAATAAGACCTTGTCTTTCGCATTTCGGGTGGTACTGGATATAATCTCAGGATGAGAAGCGCCCCGATTCCTTTCCAGTGAAAACCGCCCGCAAAACCAGGACGCAGGTCTCTCAGTGGGGATCAAAGTTGATCTCCACTTATGTCTAGATCTGGACGACCCTTTAAGATTTTGTGGGCGAGATCACGTGCTCTGTCCTCCATCTCGGAATCACAGTTAGTAAGAGAGCATAAGTCTTGCGTGGGAGACCGTGCTGGAATTCTTACACCCGTATTCAAAGAAGTTTCCTCGAATCTTCCTCAACCTTATCTCTGTCGAGCTGAAGTTTAAAATGAATACGAGGAATCCTGGGATGCTTAGTTAAAAATATACCTTTCTTAGAGGATCCTCGAGTGAGGTTGAGTTGAGAAAATACGTCATCTGATCTTCTCTATTATCCCACACACCATCAAGCTGAGGCATTGGATAGTAGGGATGAGGTGATTACGGTAGGCCTTGAAAGTTTCATCGAGTGTGCCATGGCGTCGTTCTGGAAAAGCTCCTGCCTGGTATTTCAGCTTGAGGAACTCGGAAAGTACATCGCCAGCTTTCTGAATACTCGGAGCATAAAAGTATATAATATTGGACGCCTTTTGTATTGAGACCAAAACCATTAATTCTGGTGTTCCAAAAGGCTCGGTGCTTTCACCGACACTGTTTATTCTGCATATCAATGACATGTTATCTAGCTGTGCTGTGTGCTAGTATAAGAGACACAGGATACATCGGACTACAGAATCTCTATCGGGGATCCGTTCAGGAAAGATTGTCTCAACTTTTGTCGGAAGTCGATACCTCTATGGGGCGCGCCTTTCAATGGGGTGGATTAAACATAGCTCAGTTTAACCCCAAGAAGACCCAAGTTTGCTCGTTTACAACCAAGAAGACCACTTTCGTTACACTCTCTCTAAGCATCCGAGAGTATCCCTGGAACCGAAATATTCTAATAGTCATTTGTTGACAGCTTCGGTGGCGCAGTTGGTTAGACACCGCCTGTGAAACGAGAGGTCGCGGGTTCGATCCCCGAACCGAGACAAATGTTTGTGAGACCCACAATTTGTCTCGGGTCTGGGTGTTTATGAGACCGAAAAGTCACTCGTATTTCCCGATACCCACGACACAAGACTTAATTGATCTTAATGTGGGGTCAGGACTATGTATGTGACTGTGAGATGTATTTATTTATATGTTTATTTGGAAGAAGAGGGCAGACTGGCCAGCAAAAAGTTAGGGATTCTCAACAGAGCCAAGCGGTACTTCTCGTCGGATCATCGGTTATTGTTGCTCTATAAATGCGACGATCTGGCACCACGTGGAGTACTGCTCTCACCTCTGGGTAGAAGCCCCAAAATATCAGCTCCAACCACTTGACTCCTTACAGCGCCGAGCTCGTCGAATCCTCGGTAATCCCGATCTCACGAGGAATATGGAGCCGTTAGGATTGCAGTGAGATTTCAGGTCTCTCTGTGTAATCTATCGATTGTTCCACGGTAAATGCTCTGAGGAAGATGGTGCCACTATCGCTATTCTCCCATCACACTTCCCGTCACCGCAGTAGAGTTCAATTTTACCACTTGGAAACTATCGGTTCCCGGAAAGTACGTTTCCAGTGTTCTTTTCTTTTACCACGCACGTGCAAGCTTTGGAATGAGCTCCCTGCTTAGGAATTCCCTAAGCGCTATAACCTATCATTCTTTAAGCGAGCCTTTAAGAGAATGCTCTCCTTACGGTAGGAAGCGACTTCATTTCACTGGATCCCTGGATCTGCGAAAATCCATAAGCGGACTATCCGCTGACCGTCAGGCAGACTACTACAGGTACTAGATGGCCGGAGCCCAAACGCAGCGATTGTGATTGGGCCCCCTCAAAAGACTAATATTGAAGTTTTATTCTTTTTTAAACCAAATCTGCGCTACAATCTGTACAAAATAGTTTTATTTCAAAGAGTAAAATTCAGGTATAGATAGCGCGCGAGTTGAATGCAGTCGGGGCCTGAGGTGCAGAGCGGGAGCGTTTCTCCCCGCCGTCCGCACGCCTCACCTCGCACTCCTGCAATTTAGTGATGTGCTGTCCTAGCTAATTGTACGCTTACCCTGTTATCGCGTTAATAATCAATTTGCAATCCGTGTTATTAGTTTTATTGTTTTTAATCATTCATAATGACTGATCCGATTCCATCAAGTTCTGTAACAAAAAAAAACAGTTTTCGTTCATCGCCAAACACGAGAAATGGCGAAAAAGATCCTAGATATGTGTGTTGAAGAAAGGCAAAACAACAGTTTGGTATTTTCTTTATACAATGCTTTTTTCAATTTCTGAATCTGACAATAATTATTTTTTTTTTATAATTTGTTTTATTTTATTTTGATGTATAAAATTATCACTTATTAAAAATGTGTGATAATTATTACCTAGTTTTTTTTTTAATTATGTAAATCTAGTGTGAAATTAAAGTTAAAACAATATTAAAATTTATCGACATACTTATTGTGGTCATAAATAATTAGGTCACAGCACTACCGCATTCCTAAGCTCTGCATTCAACTCGCGCGCTATCTGTAAATCTAAAGAACCATTATTATTTTTATGTATCACAAATAAACCTTGGTATCTTTAATAACAATTAAAAAAATAGTTTTTGATTATCAATTCTGTTGGTAATAAATTAGCTAGGTTCTTTCTCTGCTTACGGCCTCTCGGGCCTGAGGGGCCGGGCCGCTGGGGGCCCCTAAGGTCGGGGGCCCGTGGCATTTTGCGCACTATGCCACCCTATTGTTACGCCACTGATTTGTACCCGGGCGAAGCTGGGCCGGGCCGCTAGTAATGTATAAAACGCATATACGCATTTTTGGAGATACGACAAAATCGCTTTCCAGCGTCAATATGATCGCTCTTTCACAAGCATTTCTCTAAGAAATAGTGTCTTGAATGAATTCGATCACTTTTCAGTTGAGCCTGAAATTGTACTTGTTTTAAAATCGCGTTGATCTATAAAAGATTTCCGCCATTGTTACGCACTAATTGTACATCGCACAAACATAAAAAGTAAATAAACAAGCACATAAGATAATAAAACGTCGGAGTTTTTCTTGCAAGTTATCTGTTTGTTAGCTGTAAAACTCAGGACGGTGGATTAATGTTTGGCTTTACAGTGCAGGACAGAAGAATCGTGCATTTAATACAAAATAGTAAAGGAGTTCACTTGAAGGAATTACTCCACTAAAAGTCTTCTTGTACTTTTCACAATTTATTGTTCCAATACAGTTCAATATGGTCTTATTCTCTTTTACAAATTATTTCTAGTACCGTTCCGCGGAACATACCGTACATTATATGTATATTCTGTCCCGATGCAAAACTCGATCAATCCGGTAGTATATCTTTAATAATCCATGATTCAAAACAATTAGCCATATCCAAAATTAAAAGCCATATTACCAATGTCACTTTTTATTTTTAAAGTTTTGACAGATATCCCAATAAAACCTAAAAGCTAATAAACAATTGATTTTCTTAGTGTTGCTTAACAACGCCATCTGCTGGAATATCTTTAGTGTTATTGTATCGTTAAGCAGTTAGTCGCACACAATAAAAAAATAGTATTATTATTCGCCAATAGATGTCAGGAAGAGTCATTTTATCAGTTTCTATTTTTATTTTTATCAGTTCCTATTTTTATTTTTTAATAACATTTTCTAGTAATGAATCCTAGCTACATCGATTTATCGCCCCCGAAACCCCCTGTATACAAAATTTCATGAAAATCGTTGGAGCCGTTTCCGAGATTCAGAGAATATATAGAAGAATTTCTCGTTTAAAGATATAAGATAAACCTTACAATCGATAGATAAATTTAATCAATCTTATTTATCTGTTTTTACAGCCTCCGTGGCGCAGTTGGTTAGATGCTGACTGTGAAACGCAGCCTCTCGTTTCACAGGCAGCGTCTAACCAACTGCGCCACGGAGGCTGTCTAAGTAATGACATATCCAAAAATAATAGCTCGGTGATTTTCCTATCTTAATTATAACCTTTCCACTGATACAAGGACAAGTTACCAAACAAGGAATAAACAGAACTACAATTACGGAATACGGTCGGGGTATAAAACTCAGGGAGCGTGCGGGAGATGTGTCTTTAATGTCTACTTGTACAGTGCTGGCCAAGGAAAACGGGCATCTTGTGTTTTAGTTTTGTCTGATTAAATTGTATCAACGATTACTAGGACACTTCAGGCCATGGGAACCATACGCCTTGATATATCAAAAGACATGAAATTTATGTACATACAGGGTATATCAAGACTGCTACCAAAAACGAAGCCGGGTGGTAGTTTAAGCGACTTCAGACACAATGCAACAGAAAAAGTTGTAAAAAAAAGCGACAATTTTTTTTTGTTATTTTTTTCCTATGGCCATATTTGGGTGGTAAATATATCTTTTCCGAAAATAATAGTATATACCCTTTTATTTATAAATACTCTAAGGTATAAAAGAGTTTAAATTATTATTTTAGCAAAAACTATGGATTTACCACCCAAAAATGACATATTTAAAAAATCATAAAAAATAATTGTCGCGTTTCTTTGCGAAATTTTTAATTGCATTGTGTTTGTAGCTACTATAACTACCACCCGGCTTCGTTTTCGGTAGCAGTCTTGAGATACCCAGTATATGTCTGATTTTGTTCCCGACCCTGTATCTAGTAAATATTTGATCGAAGCATATGAAGCCTAAGCAAATTGTGATTCATGCGAATACTCCAGACAGAATTGGCAATGGTCATTGAAAGTAGCTGGACTAAGCATTTGCAATATGGAGTCACCACACGTCCTTGCTTCAAAATAAGTCCTGTGGGACGCATCCTGAATACTGCAACTTTCTTTGACCTTCATAGCCTTATAAGAAGACATGCAATGCTTCAATTGTCGATGTTATTGCCATTCAAGGACTTGCAATGCTTCACTGGTCGAGGAAATTTAAATACTTCAGTAGTCCGAATCCTGTTACTAAAAACGGCGCATTCCACTGCGAGCGTAGTGTTAAGTCTCAATAATATGTCCAGTAGTTACTCTGGCTACAATTTCCTTCAAACCGAAACACAACATTGCATTTACACTACTGTTTGGCGGGAGAAATAGACATTGCGGTGGTACCTACCCGGCCTGTCACATATGTGAGACTTACCACCAGTAGAATTTAACAAACGTGTATTATTTAGTAAAAACACAGCACTTACTACGAAATGGACATCTGTACACTTATTTAAGGCTAACTTAAGAAATACCCAGTTGATTAGATTTGAGACGTACGGATTGACGGGTCTTGCAGCCAATAGAGGACCACTCAGGCCCGACCACAGCTTCTGAAAGGGGGCTAAGTACATTTGGACCAGACGTATGGGTCCATGTTAAATTGAGTTTGCCAATTTATGTTTAATGGAAGTGATGGCGAAATCTAGACTGGAAGATCTAGATCTTACTTTGCGACTTAAGGATAGTGAAGATCCTATGTTAAGGTTTTTGGTTTTGTTTTTAAGTATAATTTTTTTTTTTCTTAGTTTGTTAAGTTGATATGTTGTGTTTTTTTTTTCTTATTTGTTATGTTTACCTGTCATTAATTGTGCAATTATACTGTTTCCATTCGTTTATTTTATTTTTGACACATCGAGTACTGAATCAAATAGTGATGGCCTGATGCGTTATCGAATAAATTTTTTATAACAAACGATTTTATTTTTGAACAAGTTTTAATCGATTTAATACATATTTTATTTTTTGCTCCATGCATTGTTTTATAAAACTTCAGGGATATTTAAGTTACTTGATTTAATAATTATATTAAAATAAACCATTTACTCATGTTAAGTTAATATTCTTATCACTTCCGTCGGCAATAGTAATGTTGTTAAAAACAAATTGTGAAACGGCAACACTGGGCAGACAGGTGACGCGCGCCGCCATTTTGTGGTCACTCACAACGAGACGCCCGCGCCCGTGCTAGTGTTTTCCGTTCGCTGAATTTTAATTCACATTTTTCATACGTCGAGTTGAGTATTTATATTCCTCCGTATTGTTTTACCCGTGAATTCCTACATTTGGTTGAATTGAGAACATCGTACCTGCCTTCATCACTTTCAAAATGCCTAAAGGAAAGGTGCTTAAAGGACAAACAAGGGAGTTTGTGTTGCGACTTCATGAGTACTTTGAAAGGGAAAGCCGTAATGGTGGACCTCTTATACCAGTGACTCAAATCAGAGACCGTGTTTCAGCAGCATTAGGTATTACTGCTCCAACAGTTTCAAAAATAATTAAAGAAGGCTACGGCAGTAGTGGCATGGAACAAAACAAGCCATCTACACCTAAGAAAAAACGTCAGCCCTTTAAAGTGACAGCAATTGACAGTTTTGATGGTGATGCTATTCGTCGTCATATATACGATTATTACCAAAGAAAAGAGATTCCTACTTTACATAACCTAGTACAATCTCTGAAAACTAGTGGCTTGTTCCGTGGTCAAAAGTCTTCTTTGGCGAAGGTATTGAATAGGATTGGATTCCAATACAAAAAATGTGACAAAAGAAAAATATTGATGGAACGCATTGATGTTGCTTTGTATCGATGCGAATTTTTAAGACAAGCTAAAAAAATAGAAGACTGGTCGAATGTTGTTTTCACCGATGAAACTTGGCTCAATGCGAATCACACGGTATCAAAAACTTGGACTGACAACACTGCTAGCTCCTCGACCGCAGTGCCAATGGGAAAAGGTGAAAGAATTATAATTTGTCATGCAGGAACCGCAAAAGGATTTGTGCAAGATGCTATGTTAGCTTTTAAATCAAAGAAAACAGGGGATTACCACGAAGAAATGAATTCCGAAGTATATGAAAAATGGTTTCGGGAAATGTTATTGTCACTCGAACAGCCATCAACAATATTTATAGATAATGCGTCCTATCACTCTCGGCAAATTAACAAAATGCCAACGCAAGCCAGTAAAAAAAATGAAATAATAAACTGGCTCCGTAACAATGGCGAGGAGGTGGACGAGTCCCTATTAAAAGTAGAGTTACTTAAAATATTAAAAATGAGGAAGCAGCCTAAACGATACGTTATAGATGAAATGGCTGCAGAACATGGGCACACCGTCCTTAGAATTCCTCCATATCATTGCCAGTATAATGCCATAGAGCTAATATGGGCGCAAGTGAAAGGATATGCTGCGAGAATAAATACAACTCCTCCTTTCACCGCAAACAAAATGCTGGAGTTGCTTAAAAATGCGTGTGAAAATGTGACGCCTCATAACTGGGCAAGTGTCGTAGATAAGACGAAGAAAGAAATAATGTCTGATTGGGATCGCGATGTCGCATTTGACAACTTACCCATGCACTCATTAATAATTAGTGTTACTGGGGATACGAGTGACGACGACGCCGATTCCGACGAAACAGACGATTGTTTATAAATAAAAATATTAACAAATTACCTTTTAGTTGTTTTAATTATTTAATCCTTAAAGTACTATGAATTCCAACATGGTTTAACTGTTTATTACAAGTAGGTACTAAACATTTATTTTCGTTGTAATCATTGTAATTATTTTAAATTAAACTCTTATTAAAAGTCACTTCAATACGTATACCTTTATTCATATTAATTAATTTGCAGCAAATACATTCGATCCTAATATTGGGTACTATATTACGTTTAACTGTTTTCATTAGCATTTTAATGTAATTTTATTTCAAATGATTCCGATTGATTGATTCTATTCAAAATCGTTTTTGTTATCTGTGGTCATTCGTTACGAATGGCACAACTCTAAGTGGGCGTTACCCGTCAAGAAAGTATCTACTTTTATTTCAAAATATTGTTCTACTGTAATGTCGTACTTTATAGGCGTGAACTGTCAAAAATAAAATAAACGAATGGAAACAGTATAGTTAAGATTATTTTTGTTTTATATTTTTATTGCAAGAATCATTGTAACATTTGTAGGTAGACTTTTCATAATAAATAAATAAATAAATAAAGGTTACAGTCTATACTTCTGTTCGACAAAATTGTAACACAATGCAAGTTTATTTTTTGTAAGGTTAATCAGAAAAATGTGTATATTTAGGAAATTCAATTGTCGTTTAATAGTGAATAATATGAGGTTTTCCTAATGTTGATGTTTTAAATTCAAATTAAAGTACACATTTTTTTAATAATCCTTAGACAACATAAATTTGCAAGGTGTTTCGATTTTCCTGATGGGAAGTATATTTCTATATTTATTTTTATGCTTTATTTTACATAAATATAAGAGTATATAGAGATAATATAAAACAAATTACAAAATGGCGGTCTTAACGAACTTATATATTTTAATATTAATTGTTGTTGTGTGTTTGTAATCAGTTTATGTAAATAACATAAAAATCATAATAATGTGGAATACTATATCCAGACCGTTACCCGAAAATCGAAGTCATGTGGTAGTTTGAGTGATTTCAGATACAAATAACAATTCGACTAAACATTTTGCAATAAATGTGATGTTTTTTTCCTACCGTCGTATTTGGTTGGTAAATACACAATTTTACCTGTAATAATAATGAACACTCTTTTATTTTTAAAGACACTACGGTACGCAAGGTTTTAAATTTTCATAAACAGCCGAAGGCACCATCATACCAGTTTGGTTGGAACTTGGAAAGATACAACAATAAAAAGCTTTGAAAAACAATACCTTCACGGAATTTTGTATGTCGGGTGGAATTTTGTATACAGTTGAATATACAAGTTATAAAAATTTTACTGCCTCGATGGCTTAGATGTACTAAGATATGATTGCAAAGCTGTGATTACGGGTTCGAATCCCGGGTCGAGAAAATTGATAAGTATCGGATTTTTCTGTTCATTATCAGCTCGGAGACAGTTTGTGCCCGATATGGCGATAGGCTCGCCCCCATCACATGCGACGCAATATAAAAGTCGAAACGTAGGTGTCATATTTGCTCCTCTGCCTACCCCTTCAGGGAAAAAGGCGTGAGTTTATTTATTTATTTTTTATTTATAAATTCTTTATTGAACACCACATACAGTAATAAGATAAAAAATATGACAACACCATTGAGATAATATACTAGAGGGGACACTGCAAACAAAATGTGTGTAACAAAATGAAGGGTACATTCTATTTCTATCTCTGTCGTGCCTACGCAGTAACATTATCTTCCATCTCGCTTCACTGTGTACCCGTGTGCACGCACAATACGCACAGATTTTGTTCCCGATGTCCGCTCCAGTGTAATACCTCAATGGACAACACGTTTAAATAAAGGTGACCACTGGCGGTCTTATCGCTTAATGCGATTTCTTCCAGACAACCATAGTTTATGTATGTATATTCAATATACAATATTCCCAAGTGTTAATACTTTTAAACTTACCGCTACTTCAAACCTTGCGTGACAAACTTTATGTTTCAATAAATACCCGAGTGAATAAAGTTATTGTTGGCATGTTTCTCTACTTGTAGTTTAAACTTATAAGTCTGTACTGTAAAGGAGAATGAATAGAATTTATCGATTTATATTATTTATTTTATTTTATTGCTGTGAATGACGAGACGAGCATGCCGTTCGCCTGATGGTAAGCGATGAACACTAGCAGAACCAAACAACACCTTGAATTACAAAGCAATGCTTGGCATTCAACTGCGCTCGCCATCCTGAGACATAAGATGTTAAGTCTCAATATGTCCAGTAGTTACTCTGGCTACAATGTCCTTCAATCCGAAACACAACAGTGCATTTAAACTGCTGTTTGACGGGAGAAATATTGTAGTTATTTAGATGTGTTTCCGATTGAAGGACATTGTAGCTACAGTAAACTACTGGACATACAGAGACTTAACATCATATGTCTCAGGATGGTGGGCGCAGTCGAATGCGAAACATTGCTTTGTAGTTTTTTTTATTATTTTTTTTGTTTATTTATAACCAACCAAACCAGCCAGTTTAATGTGTTTTTTGGTTTTGCTACTGTTTATGAGTGGTCGTATCGCTTACCATCAGGCGAACGACATGATCGTATCACCATTCCATGAAATGAAAAAAAAAAACTATGGGTTACGTTATGCATAATCATAATCAAGAAGAATTTTGTAAATCCATTTAGTAATAAGCAAGTTACAAATATTTCAAAGTTGGTGGTAGGAGTAATAGAAAAGGATGCAACATGCACGACGTGACGTCATCCTCCATAAGGTGCAGGCAAAGAGACAACGAGTGTGCCCACCGCACTATCAGTCATTTTAAGACCAATTTTGATTTTATTAAGAGACTTTCCAAAAACCTTGAAATACTGTTCAAAATCAAACATTGGACACTTCCCTATTTTTTTTTTTGAAGTGGAAACTTCTTTAGCGGCTTTGAGCACTTTTCTGTAATGGGTATAAAATCTTAAACTCGCGTCAGGACACGTGACCTGATCGAAAAAGCGTAGTTTTTTTTTATTTATTTATTAGGAAAACAAACAAGTGTACAGATATATTACAACTTAAAAGATCTTAAGATTAAGGTAGAGTACACTCCATTACGTTTTCACAGATTACTTAAAGTAATAATGTAATTAACAAAGGTACAGTAGGGACAATTACATATTTAATATACAATCACTTTACGTGTTTTGGCGCATCAATAGGGCATATATAATTTGTTTTTTAAACACATCTTTTTTAAGAGCAAATATATCTATGTTAATAAAATTATCATTATAAATTTTAACTAGTCTATGAAGAGGCGCCCGTTCTCCCGCATTTGTACGACTCGTAGTTGTAGCAAAAAGCGGATAGACGCGCACCTCTCGCCTAATTACAGTTCTAGGTACAACATAAAATATGTCATTAATTAGTTCTGGACAATCAAAATTATTGTGTATTAACCCATGTAACATCATGGCCTGTAACAGCAAGCGTCTCGACTTCAGTGTCAGTATCTCGTATTTAGCCAGAAATTCATCATACGGCAAAATAGGTTGTCTCTTGTTGTGGCATTTATATTGCAAGGTCTTAACAAACTTCCGTTGAATTTTCTCTATCTTCTGATCATATTTAGCATAGTATGGATCCCATATCATACAGGCGTATTCAACCTGTGGGCGTATCAAAGAGTTGAAAAGATAACAATATGTGCTTTTGAGTTTAAAATCAGATGATGTTCTCATAACAAGGTTATACATTTGGAATGCTTTGACAACTATTTTATCTATGTGTAAATTTAAATGCAATTTGCAATCCAGAAGAACACCCAGATCGCTAATTTGTGTCTCCCTAATTAGTTTTTCATTGCATAACGAGTAATCAAAATTAATAGTTTTCTTATTTTTTGTGAAGTTTACAAATTTACATTTACTGATGCTTAGTTTCAGATTATTTTTATCACAATAATCGGATAGTCTATCTAAATCATTTTGCAGAAGACGGCTGTCATCTAGGGTTTTGATGGCTCTGTATACCTTGAGGTCATCTGCATATAATAAGAATTTACTGTTATGAAAGCACTCATTAATGTCATTGATTTATGATGAACAATAAAGGGCCTAGTATCGACCCCTGTGGGACCCCAGACGTTGCCAAAAATGAGTTAGAATGGAATCCATTACATGCCACAGTTTGCACTCTATTGCTAATGTATGATTGAAACCAACGTAATAAGTCCCCTTTTATGCCATTGAACGAGATCTTGTTTAATAGAATTTTATGGTCCACCCTGTCGAAAGCTTTTTTAAAATCGGTGTAAATTACATCTGTTTGGGATCTAGTATCCATATTTTTAAATAGATAATTTGTAAAAATAATTAAATTGGTCGTTGTAGATTTTTGTTTCACGAAACCGTGTTGTTCAGGTATAATGTTATGTTTAATGAATGGGTAAATTACATGATGTATAAGTTTTTCAAACAGTTTAGCCAAGGTACAGAGCAGAGATATAGGGCGGTAATTTTCTATATTTTGCTTGGAACCACCCTTATGGATGGGAACAATATTAGATTTTTTCCAGATGGTAGGAAATATACCAGCCCCTATACATTTATTAAATATTATAACTATTGGCTTACATATTGTTTCTGCAGACCTTTTAAGAAAACAGGGGGGAATTCCATCAGGCCCCGGACCCTTAGTTACATCTAGCAGGTGTAATTGCTTACGAATCTGAGGCAAGCTCAGTTTAGCGGTTGAAAGAGAGGTGCTGTTGTTACTTGAATGCTCATTATCAGGAAGCCAATTGGGTGTTATGTTTGTAGGTTCGTATACAGACTGAAAAAACCTAGAAAATAAGTTGCATATCTCTGAGGGGTCACTTGATGATTTATTTTTGTAGAACATACACGATGGGATTCCAGACTTACGTTGACGATTGGCTATATATTTCCAGAAGTACTTAACGTTATTAGGAATGGAATCTTCAACATTGTCCATGTATGCACGAAAACATTTAGTGCATTCTGTTCGAAATCGGGCCCTATATAAGGAAAATACTTCATAGTCCGATATATTTTTATATTTTTTCCATTTGGCCCAAGCTTTTCTTTTAGAATTAAAAATATGTATTAATCCTTTGGAGAACCAAACAGGGAAACTATGTTTTTTTGGTTTCGACAAGGGTACGTGCTTTTTAATAATACGAAATATATTATCGTAGAAAATATCTACGCACTTTTCAGCGCTCATATTATTTAGAGCAGCAGGCCAGTCTATTTCGCCAATTTCTTTATTAATTTGGAGGTAGTCTGCCTTTCGATAGTTATATTTGGGGCTAAATCGTGGGGGGGTAAATTTTAATTTGAGATTCAAAGAGAGCAAGGTATAAAATGGAGGGTGATCTTGATCAAGGTGAAGCAGATCCTGATTGGGTTTCAGAACATTACAGGTAGTATTAGACATCAATAGATCAAGTATGCGTCCATTTGAGTTAGCCAAGTGGTTGTACTGTTTAAGATTATGAACAATCATGAAATTTTTCAACCGATCGCAAACAGCAGATGTGCCCGAGCAATGTAAGTAGGTCGATGTAGTACTAGGATTTGTCCAATTAGCTGAAGGTATATTATAATCGCCTAGCAAAACTAGATTATCAATATTAGTCGACATGACAAGATTATCAAGGATTTCAAAATGTACGTTATAAGTTTCAAGTGACGAGTTATTGGGAATATATATGGCGCTGATTAGTGTATGTGTTGTGTTATTATGGCCTGGAATAGCAACAATTATTTGTTCAAAATATTTGTTACAGTGTGTGTAAGTCGGGATCATTATCGCGACGGGGTTATATTCCCGTAAAACAGCAATTAGGACACCTCCGCCGTCAGACTTGTTGGTTGCAGATCTATTACGGTCACAGCGAAATGTAATGTAACGGTCATCTATAAACTCACTGTCGTTAATTGCAGGAACTAGCCATGTCTCGGTTAAAACAATTATGTCAAAACAGTTTGATAAAATGTTTACATATAAAGTGTTAAGCTTAGTACGTATACCTCTACTATTCTGATAGTATAAACTAAGATCACAACGATTCGCAGCCATTGTTAAAATTGTTTAAATAAATGTAATACAAAAGAAGTAGAAAAGTAATTAATTAGCAGTGTTAGTCTTAATTTTACATATATCATTAGTATTTTTAACCACTATGATGGGAGATGTTTCGTTCCGCCTCACGAGGATACTGGAATGTTTCACCCATACAAACTTGTAGCCGCACTTCTTGGCAACATCACGGGTTTCACGCAATAGTTGCTTTTTGTAGAGAGTGAGGTGCTCGTTGATGTAGATGGATCGACATGTCCCAGATATGCCCACATCCGCGGAGGTAAGTCCTTTCTTCAGACGGCATGCGCTGAGTATATTGTCTTTCAAGATTCGTGTACTAAGCTTAGCAATAATATTTTTGGGTCTGTCGGTTGAAATGGCATGAGGGACACGATGTATGGAGATAACTTGTTCTTTGGTGATTGCTATATTGATTTTTTTACAGATAGCATCAAGTAAATTGTTCAAGTTTTCGTCACGTCTTTCTGGAACATTAGATATTTCGATGTTGCACTGCCTGGATTGTTGCTCAAGGCTTTCAATTTTTGCCTCCAGGCTTTTTATTACATCTTGACCCAAGGATTGATCTTCCAGCTTCTTGAGCCTATCCTGATAATCATCATATTGGTTCGAAATAAACTGAGTCGATGATTTAATTTCAGTTACTATATCCGATAATTGGATAAAGCTCTTTTTCATAGCTACATTCTCAGAACGGAGACAATCTATTTCCTTTTTTAAGTTCATTGTATAAACTTCTAGGTCACTTTTTATTGTTTTTATACTGTCATTAATGACGACTAGATTAGTATCTAAACTAGTTTTTAACTCAATAAGAGTGTTTTTAATATCGATGTAATCAACACAGCATTCAGGTTGTTTTCTTTTTCGGTTAGCAAAGTTCACGTCTCCCTCAGATGTTTGCATTGATAGCTGCTTGGCAAGATCCGGTTCTGAGATCGATTGCTCAGGGCGCAGAGAATGTTTTGAATTGGTTAGTCGCCGGCTGTGAAACGAGAGGCCACGGGTTCTATCCCTGCACCAAGAATAATTTTGAGGCCCACTAGTATATTTGGCCTGGGTATTTGTGACACCAAAAAGCCTCTCGTATCTGATACACGACACAAGAGTTAATTCTTAAATCGGGATTATGTATGTGACTGTTGGCTGTATTCATTTATTTATTTCAAGGTCTGTATAACACTACATACAATTATGCCTACAAAAACCCGCTCTGAGATGAAATACGTCCATTCGCCTCCCTCGGGAGTCGGAACAGCGACTTTCCATTTGCAAGAGAACCGCATTACTCCCCCGGGTACGAACCTGTTACCTCACGTTAGGCGTGGACGGTTTTTTATTACTGAAGTCCGGCAAACGACTTACTTTTACTGATGGTCTCATATGTGAGAGGCCGCCTGGGTTCGACCACCGCAATGTCTATTTCTCCCGCCAAACAGCAGTGTAAATGCACTGCTGAGTTTCGGATTGAAGGATATTGTAGCCAGAGTAACTATTGGATATATTGAGACTTAACATCTTATGCTCAGTATGGCGAGCGCACTGGAATGCCAAGCATTGCGTTATAATTCACGGTGTTTGGTTTTGCTACTGTTCATAAGGGGTCGTATCGCTTACCATCAGGCGAACGGCACGTTTGTCTCGCCATTTAATGCAATAAAAAAAAATACAATAAAAACGAGCTCTCGAACTCCAGTCCTGGGTTGAAATTATATTGGAGTTTTCTATTCATTATCAACCCTGATTCAGGAATTTGTGCTCGACATGGCGATAAGCTCGCCCCCTTTCACGTCATGGAATGAAACATACAAGGCGAATTGTGGGTGTCTTGGCACCTCTGCCTACCTCTTCTAGGAAAAAGGCGTGAGTTTATGTATGTATATTTAATGTTTGATCTCTTGTTTGTTGCAGGTAATTATCCAATCATTTTTGTACGCGAATTGGTAATGTATTTCATACTAGCTTCGTCTTCGTCTGCATGATTAACTGTACGTTACAATACGTTTTAATACTAAATAATCTTTAGATACTACCCTCAACCTTATTTTATCCCCATTTCTCCTCTCAAAAGGAAAAAAAAACTACCATGAATTTATTATTTATTTGTGAATTTTCCGTCCCGTCCCAAACCGTTATATAATCCCCCATATTCGTTTTTCTCATTTATATTCGATGTACAGACATCGATCGGTTACAAAGTTATTATATGTATAGATTATATATACAAATACAAAAAGAACGCCTACAAGATGGACGGACGACCTGGCTAAGGTTGCAGGAAGTCGCTGGATGCAGGCCGACGACAACAGGTCACTGTGGAGATCCTTGGGGGAGGCCTATGTTCAGCAGTGGACTTCCTGTGGCTTAAGACAGACATACAGAAAGAGGCAGAAGCTGTTGAGTTTGTTTGTGCACGCGAAACTCTAAAACTACTAATTTTTTGAAACACTATTTTATCATTTGAAAGCCCATTTCTTCAAGAAGGTTTTAGGCTATTCACATATGCCACCACAGTATCTCCTATTAAGATCAAAAGCAAACAATTAAGCGAATAATCTTAGCGATACTAGCGCCACTTTAACGCGCTACCATGTTCATCAGAGAAAATAGCGCATATTATAACTGCAAGAAAACAAATAGGACTAGAAAACGTATTATTATTATCCCTTTCCATAGCAAAGCGAGAGACAAAATATTGAGCTAAGAACACTTCTATACTGGGTGGAATCGCTTATCGTCCGGAAATTTTAATAGTGTATTGTGTTTGTGAAATTAACGTTATATACGAGATTTATCATTAAAAACTACAAACTACCCCATAAACAACATCAGTACAAGATATCTCCAAAACACATATTATCTAAATCACCCTACACTTAAAAGTGCAACGACATAATACCTACTCAGGCGCGCGAGTGTATGAGTCACGCCACACAACAGCTGACTGTCGCGCAGCGACCTTGAACTTACTTTGCGCCTATTTATCGGTATTATTACTCTAAATATTACCATATGACATTTTGATTTATTTAGAATTTTAGTGTGTTAGGATCATATAAGTAAATGTAGTTGTTGGTAAGTTGTTAAGATTTACATTATTATTTTCATAACGTACCTACTACCTTAGAAAAAGCTGCATATGTTTTTATTTAAACGTTTTAATAATGACGAGAATAGACGACTTCGCTGTCGAAGGTCACGGATTCTTGCATGATTAGGAAGTCTGAACTTACCATAATCGAGTAGCCTCGGATAAGTCGTTAAAATAGTTTTTGTGCTGGGAACTCGTGGATTCATCATTCATGATACCATTCCTACGCAAAGACTGCAGATGTTCTGGATCTGCATACATCCTTCTTGCATGACCCAAGTTTTCATTGGATCGAACATAGCATGTCATTATTGTCACATACTCACTGTTCGTGTAATCACTCATTTTGACCGCAAGAAACTAACCAATAACCAAAATAATTTCGTACAACGTCACTCGGTACCGAATTTCGCACGACTGAGGAAGTGGCAAGATCCCTGGAAGGTGTCGGCGGCGCGGGAGCGGGCGGCGCGGCGCGGCGGCACGCTTTGTACTTGCGCTTGCGGCGGCGCGGCGGTGAGGGCGGCGCGATCAAAGGATTTTATTACTTAGATTTAGAAGTTTCTACTCGAATTCATATTGTATAAAGTAGGGTAACAATAATGTGTATTTATGAAGATTTTTTTCATTTATGTCATCTTTCTCTAAACAACGTTGTTTTATGAATAACTTATTCTAAATTAGTAACTAGCAGTGGTAAATTAATTTTACACTACATAAACAAAAACATAAAAAAATTAAAATAAGTATGCCAAAGTGTTCTAAATCATGTACTTGCCATGCACAATTTTTTTCGTGACGATAAGCGATTCCACCCAGTATATAGAAAGTTAAACAATCTATTTGTTTACGCCGTTTCCATTATTCCACGACGGCTGACGTCACGTGTGATTGGCGGTGCGCCGGCGCTGCGCGGCTGATTCTCCAATCGCGTGAGCGC